>JADLZK010009153.1:692500-728658 GCA_015847255.1 Hyparrhenia diplandra
CTCTCAACCCGTGAACAATATGAGTCCGAAGCTTCTTTCGTAACTCCCGGAATTTCTTCGTAGTGGCTCCGTTCCATGCCTCATTTCATAGGGAAGCCAAAAGTGGCTCTATTTCATTCTATTTCACTTCCTAGCACTTCCTATCATTTAATATCCATCCCTTTGGTCTTATTGACATAAGAGATGTCATTTATAGTCTATCTCTTTCTATATATGGAAAGTCAAGAAATTCTCATCGAAACATCGAGAAATTGTGCATATAGAAAAACTCTAAAGAAAAAAAAAGGAGACCCATGATTTTCAAATCTTTTCTACTTAAGTAGTCTAAAGTAGTCTAAGTTTCTCGATGAGGATAATTAATTCGGTCGTTGTGGTCGGACTCTATTATGGATTTCTGACCACATTCTCCATAGGTCCCTCTTAGATCTTCTTTCTCCAATCTTGGGTTAGGGAAGAAGGAGATATTCGCGACTACTGGCGGTTTCATTATGGGGCAGCTCATGATCTTCATATCGATCTATTATCCACCTCTGCATCTATTCTTTCTTAGCTAAACGGGTGGAAGATCCATCCAATTTGGTTATATCATGGACTCGAAAAACGGATCTGAATGAATGACTGACTGAAATGCACGATCTTCACAGGTATCACTTTTCACGATACCTAAACCTAAAAGGTGGAATAGCTATTTTCGAACCATTTCCTATAAGAGAATGGTTTCCATTACTTTGAGAAATGGATTCTATATCAAACTATAGCTATTGCATTAAAGAAGAAAAGAAACTAATAGAAGTCGAAGACGCGGAATGGTAGTGAATAGAGAAAAAGATTCTTCTGATTTTCTTGTTCCTGAAAATATTCGATCTATCTCCTAGACGCCGTAGAGAATTGAGAATTTTTTTCATGTCTTTCAATTCTCGTACTCGTAATTGGAAAGTTACGGAAGGAGATCCATCATTTTGCAATGAAAACAACATAAAAAACTCTGGACAATTTCGAAATCAGACCAAGCGTCTTAATACATATGCAAAAAAATTCATTATTGGCCCACCATTGATTACAAGATTTCGCTTTTATGAATCGCTATTGGTTTGATACGAATAATGGCAGTCGTTTCAGTATGTTAAGGATACAGATGTATCCACAATTCATTTAGAGTTACTTAATAGCCTATTTCTTATACTATATCTCTATCCCGTGAAATTCTCGAGCCAAAAAGATGGATGCATATGCTGTGTTTCATTTTGCTAAATGATATCAATTAAATGGTATATCAATTCTATAAATTGGATATAGCAATAAATAAATCAGCAAAAAATTTTTTTATTTTAGATAGAAGAAATGTTTCTTCTATCTAAAAAAAAAAGAATGTACCCTTCTATCCAAATCCAATTTGCATCGATAAAATAAATCCAAATTCCAGATTCCAGCAGTAGATGAATAATTGCAAATTTTTGTGTGTACGAGATTAGAATAACTTAAAAATAACTGACATAATTTTTTATTTTTCCTGATCAGAAAAAAATACATGAAAAAGAAAGGAGGTAGAAAAATTTGTTGATTTATGGTTAAAAAGAAGAAAAACAAGAAAACAGGGGTTCTGTTGAATTTCAAGTATTCAGTTTCACCAATAAGATACGGAGACTTGCTTCACATTTAGAATTACACAAAAAAGATTTTTCATCGGAAAGAGGTCTACGAAGACTTTTGGGAAAACGTCAACGTTTGCTGGCTTATTTGGCAAAAAAAAAAATAGAGTACGTTATAAGAAATTAATCAGTCAGTTGGATATTCGGGAGAAGTAATTTAATCGTTCGAATTTTTTTCTTATTTTATTAGTAGTCTTATAGTAGTCTTAGATTTTGCATTTTGATGAGCCTCGTTTTGAGGAATTCATGGAATAATCCATTTTCATGGAATAAAGAATAAGAACAAGGATATGAGTCTATCGCTTAAAAGAAAAGATCTCATGATAGTCAATATGGGTCCTCAACACCCATCAATGCATGGTGTTCTTCGATTAATAGTTACTCTCGATGGTGAAGATGTTATTGATTGTGAACCCATATTAGGGTATTTACACAGAGGAATGGAAAAAATTGCGAAAACAGAAGTATTATACAATACTTGCCTTATGTAACACGATGGGATTATTTAGCTACTATGTTTACAGAAGCAATAACGGTAAATGCACCAGAATTCTTGGAGAATATTCAAATACCCCAAAGAGCCAGCTATATTAGAGTAATTATGTTAGAATTGAGCCGTATAGCTTCTCATTTGTTATGGCTTGGACCTTTTATGGCGGATCTCGGGGCACAGACTCCTTTTTTCTACATTTTTAGAGAGAGAGAATTGATATATGATCTATTTGAAGCTGCAACAGGTATGCGAATGATGCATAATTACTTTCGCATCGGAGGGGTAGCTGCCGATCTCCCTTATGGATGGATGGATAAATGTTTAGATTTCTGTGATTTTTTACAAGGAGTTGTTGAATATCAACAACTTATTACACAGAATCCTATTTTTTTTTAGAACGAGTTGAAGGAGTCGGTTTTATTAGCGGAGAAGAAGCTGTAAATTGGGGCTTATCAGGACCAATGTTACGAGCTTCTGGAATACAATGGGATCTTCGTAAAATCGATCCTTATGAGTCTTACAATCAATTCGATTGGAAAGTCCAATGGCAAAAAAAAAGGAGATTCGTTCGCTTAGCTCGCTATTTAGTACGAGTCGGTGAAATGAGGGAATCCATAAAAATTATTCAACAGGCTGTAGAGAAAATTCCTGGAGGACCTTATGAGAATTTAGAAGCCCGACGCTTTAAGAAAGCAAAGAATCCTGAATGGAATGATTTTGAATATCGATTTCTTGGTAAAAAACCTTCGCCCAATTTTGAATTATCAAAGCAAGAGCTTTATGTAAGAGTAGAAGCTCCAAAAGGCGAATTAGGAATTTATCTGGTAGGAGATGATAGTCTTTTCCCCTGGAGATGGAAAATTCGTCCACCGGGTTTTATTAATTTGCAAATTCTTCCTCAGCTAGTTAAAAAAATGAAATTGGCTGATATCATGACAATATTAGGTAGTATAGATATCATTATGGGGGAAGTTGATCGTTGAAATGATAATAGATAGGGTAGAGGTAGAAACTATCAATTCTTTTTCGAAATCGGAATTATTAAAAGAAATCTACGGACTTATATGGATTCTACCCATTTTGGCCCTCCTACTGGGAATCACAATAGAAGTACTCGTAATTGTGTGGTTAGAAAGAGAAATATCCGCATCGATACAACAACGTATTGGTCCTGAATATGCTGGCCCCCTGGGACTGCTTCAAGCTATAGCAGATGGAACTAAACTACTTTTAAAAGAGGATATCCTCCCATCCCGAGGAGAGATTCCTTTATTTAGCATTGGTCCCTCTATAGCAGTCATATCCATTTTATTAAGTTTTTTAGTTATCCCTTTGGGATATCGTTTTGTTTTAGCTGATCTTAGTATTGGTGTTTTTTTATGGATTGCGATTTCAAGTATTGCTCCTATTGGTCTTCTCATGGCAGGATATAGCTCAAATAAAAAATATTTTTTTCAGGCGGTCTACGAGCGGCTGCTCAATCTATTAGTTATGAAATACCATTAACTTTTTGTGTACTAGCAATATCTCTACGTGTGATTCGTTAAAATAGGATCTTTTTCCTCTAAAATACATTGAATGCTTATCTTCCTTTGCTTATTCTGTATTTGCGTTGGTAAGTTAAACTCGATAGCTATATGAGTGAAACAAAACAGCTTATTAATTTGTAGTAAAAATAAAAAATCTCATTTCCTACGTACAAGAAAAAAGTTCAAGTAAACATAAGGAGTGTAAACTCTTTACCCCAAGGTTGAGATTGTTTAATTAGTCATCATATCTTGAAGCGGGCAAGAATAAAAGATTCGCGGTATGGAATTCCATTACTAGAATATTTGGAGTTATTACTATAATTTAAACTTATAACCATAAGGCAATCCATCAAAAGTTAGTGAGGGATTAGGAACACTAAAGTACATACAGGATTAGTAATGAGAGAATCTAAATTATTAGACATTTTTCCTCATAAAAGGAATCATAATAAGGACTTGAAATTGGTGGAAATGATCAAGCAGTACTTTCTTCAGATTCCGGTCTAGAGTATGTTCCCATTCACTTGTTAAGGAAATGGCTATCAAGAACGAATTAACCTTTTTATTTTTTTTTTTTAAGTATACCCCCCCGGGGAAAGAAGAATAGGACAAAAGATATGGAATACAATAAAAAAAAAAGGATCTTTATTTATTCTTTCCTTCCTTTATCCCTATTCATACAGAATTCCTCATGAACTAATGCCAAATTCTTTCCATTTATTAATTGCTATAATGAGTGATTTATTCCAATATTAAGTTATTACCGAACAAAGAAAAAATTTTATTATATAAAGGATGAGATCAATTCGGAAGCGCTTTTTTGTTATTCTAGCAGACGTAATTGCTTTGGTCTAATTTTGGGCTTTCCAATCAATTTTATCTTACCTAATTCTATCTATGCCCAGGGGATAATACCGAAACGAAACAATCCTTTTTTTTTTTCTGATCATAGAGGAGCCGTATGAAGCTAAGGTTTCATGTACGGTTTTGGAATAGCGGTGGGAACAGTGATGTTATCATCGACTATGATTATCTAATAGTTCAAGTACAGTTGATATAGTTGAAGCACAGTCCAAATATGTTTTTGGATGGAATCTTTGGCGTCAGCCTATAGGTTTTCTAGTTTTTCTAATTTCTTCTTTAGCAGAATGTGAAAGATTACCCTTTGATTTACCAGAAGCAGAAGAAGAATTAGTAGCAGGTTATCAAACCGAATATTCTGGTATTAAATATGGTTTATTTTATCTTGTTTCTTACCTAAATTTATTAGTTTCCTCTTTATTTGTAACTGTTCTATACTTAGGCGGGTGGAATTTCTCTATTCCCTATATATCCTTTTTTGGATTTTTCCAAATGAATAAAATAATTGGAATTTTGGAAATGGTAATAGGTATCTTTATTACATTAACTAAAGCTTATTTATTTCTCTTCATTTCTATCACAATAAGATGGACTTTACCCAGGATGAGAATGGATCAGTTATTAAATCTTGGATGGAAATTTCTTTTTACCTATTTCTCTGGGCAATCTCTTATTAACAACTTCTTCCCAACTAGTTTCACTATAAATAAGAATACAATAACAGTAAGAATATTTTCAACACAAAAGTTCTCTCAAACAAGAGAAAGAAACATACCTTTTTCATATATAGATTTAGAATATGTTCCCTATGCTAACTGGGTTCATTAGTTATGGTCAACAAACAATACGCGCCGCAAGATACATTGGTCAAGGTTTAATAATTACCTTATCCCACACAAATCGTTTACCTATAACGATTCACTACCCTTATGAAAAATCAATTACATCGGAGCGTTTCCGGGGGCGAATACACTTTGAATTTGATAAATGCATTGCTTGTGAAGTATGTGTTCGCGTATGCCCGATAGATCTACCCCTTGTGGATTGGAAATTTGAAAAGGATATTAAAAGAAAAAACAATTGCTTAATTATAGTATTGATTTCGGAGTTTGTATATTTTGTGGTAACTGTGTTGAATACTGTCCCACAAATTGTTTATCAATGACTGAAGAATATGAACTTTCTACTTATGATCGTCATGAATTGAATTACAATCAAATTGCTTTGAGTCGGTTACCAATCTCCATAATGGGAGATTACACAATTCAAACAATTAGGAATTCGCCTCAAAGTAAAATAGACGAAGAAAAATCTTGGAATTCAAGAACGATTACGGATTACTAGGTATTAGGATTTTTTTATTAGAAAAATCCATTTTTACTAACTCTAACGAAAAAAGAATAACTACTGCTTAACAACTTATATGCATATACAAAAAAATATCCTAATACCTTTTTCCTTCCTTGAATCTTTTAGTTTTAGTCAGTTCATGAAAAATTTTATACTAGAAATTTCTTCTTATTCATAATGGATTTACCTGGACCAATACATGAGATTCTTGTGCTATTTGGGGGATTTGTTCTTATACTAGGAGGTCTAGGAGTAGTATTACTTACCAACCCAATTTATTCTGCCTTTTCGCTGGGATTAGTTCTTGTTTGTATATCCTTATTCTATTTTTTATTAAATTCCTACTTTGTAGCTGTCGCACAACTTCTTATTTATGTGGGAGCCATAAATGTCTTGATCATATTTGCTGTAATGTTTGTAAACGGCTCAGAGTGGTCTAAAGATAAGAATTATTGGACGATTGGAGATGGGTTTACTTTACTCCTTTGTATAACTATTATTTTTTTTTCACTAATGACTACTATCCCAGATACGTCGTGGTATGGAATTCTTTGGACTACAAGATCTAACCAAATAGTAGAACAGGGTCTCATAAATAACGTTCAACAAATTGGGATTCATTTAGCAACCGATTTTTATCTTCCGTTTGAACTCATTTCCCTAATTCTTCTAGTTTCCTTAATAGGTGCAATTACTATGGCTCGACAATAAGAAATACTTAGAATGAGTCAAAATTCTTAGAATTTCAAATATAAAATAAATAACTAAAGAATCACAAATTTGATTTAGTAAAACCCATCTACTGCCAACACAACAAATACCTTCTTTTCTCTTTTGTTGTGTAATTGTTCTATTCTAATTAATTGAATCGGTTCAATTCTTGCCCTCATATTGAAATGAATCGAGATTGATAAGGAGTTAGTTAATGATGTTTGAGCATGTACTTTTTTTGAGTGTCTATTTATTTTCGATTGGTATCTATGGATTGATCACAAGCCGAAACATGGTTAGAGCTCTAATATGTCTTGAACTTATACTGAATTCAATTAATCTAAATCTCGTAACATTTTCTGATCTATTTGATAGTCGCCAATTAAAAGGAGACATTTTCGCAATTTTTTTTGTTATAGCCCTTGCGGCTGCTGAAGCAGCTATTGGACTATCTATTCTTTCTTCCATCCATCGTAACAGGAAATCAACTCGTATCAATCAATCCAATTTTTTTTTTTGAATAATTAGACATAGAATCCTCTAAACAAAGGCGGATATATAATAATAAGAAACATTAAGATGAATAGAAATCTAATCTTATTTTCTTATTAGTGTTTAATAATATCCATTTTTGGAGTAGGTTATTTCAGTATTATTTTTTTACTTATTGAATATTGCATTTTTGCAATTCATTGATATTGCAATTTGAATATTGCAATAATTTATATTGAAAAGATGATAGCCAATAAATTGGCTAATTCAAATTAGTATGTAGAATTCGTATAATTATGACTGTTGAAGCCTTAAATTCAAGTCTCTTGGCTCTTTTCACGCTTTCTCACAAACAGATTACGAAATATATTGCATTATTTGTTAAAGTTTGGATAAACCATTGCTTCATCTGGTGTATACAATACATCTCATTTATATAGTACTAATTTCATTTTTACCAGATCGAAAATTTTTATGTTGAAAAGGAAAATTTAGAGATCCAATGTCACATTCTGTAAAAATTTATGATACATGTATAGGATGCACTCAATGTGTACGAGCTTGCCCAACAGATGTATTAGAAATGATACCTTGGGATGGATGTAAAGCCAAGCAAATTGCTTCCGCGCCGAGAACCGAAGATTGTGTGGGTTGTAAGAGATGCGAATCTGCCTGCCCAACGGATTTTTTAAGTGTCCGCGTTTATTTAGCGTCTGAAACAACCCGCAGCATGGCTCTATCTTATTGATACGTTACAAAAAAATCCACTTGAATCGTCTGATTCCTCTTTACCGAAGAAGCCTGTGCTCGAAATAATCGAGCATGGGCTTTTCTGGTCAAAACGTATCTTGTCTTTATTACTTTATCATGAGTTATTTTCCTTGGTTAACAATACTTGTTGTTTTGCCGATATTTGCAGGTTCATTAATTTTCTTTTTACCTCATAAAGGAAATAAAATCGTTAGGTGGTATACTATAGCTATTTGTTTATTAGAATTCCTTCTAATGACTTATGCATTCTGTTATCATTTCCAATTGGAGGATCCCTTAATCCAATTAAAGGAGGATTCTAAATGGATAGATGTTTTTGATTTCCACTGGATTGGGAATCGATGGACTTTCATTAGGATCTATTTTATTGACAGGATTTATCACTACTTTAGCTACTTTAGCGGCTTGGCCGGTTACTCGGAATTCGCAATTATTCTATTTCCTGATGCTAGCAATGTATAGCGGTCAAATAGGATTATTTTCTTCAC
Organism: Hyparrhenia diplandra; assembly: GCA_015847255.1. Classification (NCBI taxonomy): domain Eukaryota; kingdom Viridiplantae; phylum Streptophyta; class Magnoliopsida; order Poales; family Poaceae; genus Hyparrhenia; species Hyparrhenia diplandra. Next base: position 700,845 of record JADLZK010009153.1, read on the forward strand.
GAGACCTTTTACTTTTTTTTATCATGTGGGAGTTAGAATTAATTCCTGTTTACTTACTTTTATCCATGTGGGGGGGAAAGAGGCGTCTGTATTCAGCTACCAAGTTTATTTTGTATACTGCAGGCGGTTCCATTTTTTTCTTAATTGGAGTTCTGGGTATGGGATTATATGGTTCCAATGAACCCGGATTAGATTTAGAAAGATTGATTAATCAATCATACCCTACAACATTAGAAATACTACTGTATTTTGGCTTCCTTATTGCTTATGCTGTCAAATTGCCGATTATACCTTTACATACGTGGTTACCAGATACCCATGGGGAAGCGCATTACAGTACATGTATGCTTTTAGCCGGAATTCTATTAAAGATGGGAGCATACGGATTGATTCGGGTCAATATGGAATTGTTACCGCATGCTCATTATCTATTTTCCCCCTGGTTGGTAATAATAGGAGCGGTGCAAATAATCTATGCAGCTTCAACTTCTCTTGGTCAACGAAATTTCAAAAAAAGAATAGCCTACTCCTCCGTATCTCACATGGGTTTCATAATTATAGGAATTGGTTCCATAACCAACATTGGACTAAATGGAGCTATTTTACAAATATTATCTCATGGATTTATTGGTGCTACTTTTTTTTTTTCTTGGCGGGAACGGCTTGTGATAGAATGCGTCTTGTTTATCTCGAAGAACTGGGGGGAATATCTATCCCAATGCCCAAAATTTTTACCATGTTTAGTAGCTTTTCAATGGCTTCTCTTGCCTTACCGGGAATGAGCGGTTTTGTTGCAGAATTAGTAGTATTTTTTGGACTAATTACTAGTCCTAAATTTATGTTAAAAAAAAAATGCTAATTTTTTTTGTAATGGCAATAGGAATGATATTAACTCCTATTTATTTATTATCTATGTTACGCCAGATGTTCTATGGATACAAGCTATTTCATGTTCCAAACAAAAATTTTGTAGATTCTGGACCACGGGAACTCTTTCTTTTAATCTGTATCTTTTTACCAGTAATAGGAATTGGTATTTATCCAGATTTTGTTCTCTCTCTATCCGTTGATAGGGTAGAGGTTCTATTATCCAATTATTATACTAAATAGGATTTTATTTTTTTAACCAGTCCGCTCTATATTCCAGAGTGGAAAAATACAAAATTCAGAAAAAAGTAAAAAAGTATAATTAGATCTATCTCGAATTTTTGAGAACCCCTTGAACGTCTTTTCAAAGGGTTCTCAAATCAAACAAAAAAGGAAAAAACCTGAAGGTTTTATGTTATGTAATTATTTAGATGGTAATGTAAATGAACCGTAACTATGTAAACCTATTCCTAACAGATTGATACCAAAATAGCAGATCCAAATTATAAGAAATCCTATCGAAGCTACAAGTGCAGAATTCGTACCCTTCCAATTTTGATTTGTTCTACTATGTAAATATATTGCAAATATGGTCCAGGTAATAAATGCCCAAGTTTCCTTAGGATCCCAATTCCAATAGGATCCCCATGCCTCATTAGCCCATACTGCTCCACAAAGAATACCCACGGTTAAAAGAGTAAACCCTAGACTAATGACACGATAACTCCAAGAATCCAAACGCTCAGTTAATTGATATTTGTAATAATTTGGAAATACGGGAAAAGAGGTGTTTTTTAAAGCACTTCTTTTTGCATATAAATATTCAATCTCACTAAAGAAAAATGTTTTATGAAAAACATTTTTTTCTTTATAGAAAACAAATCGAAAGAATTTCGAAATCTAATGATTAGAAGAGCAGCGGATAATAAGGATCCGCACAAAAGAGTTGCATAGCTTAGTAACATCATACTGACATGCATCATTAACCACTGAGATTGTAGAGCAGGTACTAGTATTGTGGATTGATGCATTTCAGTTAAAAAAGACCCGACGTGGCAAAGCCTTGCGTTAAAATAGTACTTGGCGTAGTTATTGTGCTTAAATAATTTTTCGAGTTCTGTATCTTAGGAATAGTATGAAGAATATACAGAGTCCATGAAAGGAAGATCAATGATTCATATAAATTACTTAATGGAAAATGTCCCGAAGAAACCCAACGAGAGACTAAAAATCCTGTTATAGAGAAAAAAGTAGCTATCATTCCTTTTTCTGACGAATCACGTAATCCCCTAAGTTCACGAACTAATAAGGTTATCAAATGAATCGTAATCACAATTGAAATGGTTGAGAAAGAGATATGAGTTAGTATATGTTCTAAAGTTGCAAATAGCATAACGATAAGGTCCCTTTACAAAATTGGAAATTTCGAATTGAATCCATTTTCTAATTTAATTTATTGTATTCTTTTTCGAGAATGCCGCCACTCGGATTCGAACCGAGATGCTTGAGCACTGCTTCCTAAGAGCAGCGTGTCTACCAATTTCACCATGGCGGCTAATTTAAAATAATAAATAGTTAACTTAAAAGAATAATAGTTATTTTATCGTGAATCGTCGAGACTGGGAGAGGCCATAGAATTTAGGAACATTAGAAGTTCATCATTAACTACAATGAAATGAATTTTGTATTTTTTTTTAGAAAAATTTATAGAATGAAAGCCTTTACACTCTTATTAATATGATTTACCAGTCCTAAACCCATTTATATGGGAATTTTTGATAAGATTAGGTAGAGCTTGTAAGTCCTATTGCAAGAATAGTCTACTTTTTATATTTATAATAGAATCCTCATAAAAATTATATTTATAATAGAATCCTCATAAAAACGAGGATTCTATTATAAATATAAAAAAAAAGTTCTTTGATAGGAAAAGAATACTGAGGACACAATATACCAAAAAGGACACAATATACCAAAAACTTTTGTTCTATATAATGATAATGGAGGGATTCATTCTAAGAATATTGTACCGAGGAATTCGACACATAAAAGTACATTTATTAATTAATCCGAATTATTCCTTCATATTAAATAATTGGAATTTCTTTTGGATAGTTCAATTCAGATTATTTCAAAATCTTATTATTTGTTTGCTTGTTGCCCAGAAAAACCTTTTGGTTTTGGATGCTCGTTGCCGCTAGAAAATGATCTTGATTTTGCTAAAGAATAAGATTGTACTATGGAAAAATAAGTCTTTTTTTTCCAAAGATTTTTACGAATACGCTTTTTTGACATCGAAGTACGTTTTTTTGGAACTGCCATTCAAAAGGGGAATTACTTTTTTCTAGTTGTATGTGAAAGACATCTATTGCCGCAAATCAATCCTTCTTTCTGTTTTTTCTTAGTATTTATACTTAGATACTGAAAGATACTTAAATGATACTGAAAGATACTGAAATTCTAAATTCTTCTTTAGTTCATTTTGTCTAATGTGGGTAAGACAAGAGTTTTTTAAGATTTTCTATTTAAATCAATTTATATATTAAATATACTCCATATATAAATATTATGGTATAGGGGATAAGCCCTCATATAAGAGGGGGATATAAAAAGAAGGAAGGTAAAATTCAATTCAAATAGTTAATTAAGTTCAGAAAGCTATTCCATAATTGAATTCCATAAAAAAAAATACTTAGTCTCTTAAACAAGACATTCTAAAACTTAGAGAATTCTATTCATTAGGATTTCCTTTTATATGAAATAAGAAATATTCGAGAATTTCCTATAAATATAGGTTTTCTTTGGAATTAAATCAATCAATTACGAAACAACAGAGCTCTTTTATTTTAACAGAAAGAAATACAAAAATGATTAGAAAGTCAAATTATTCAATCTTTTTTTTTTTGTATTTTCATAAATATTTTTTTTAACTAATAACTAGTAACTAGATACCGAAATTCTTTGATTGACTTTTTGAATTTAAGTAACTAAACCCATTCTAAATTTTGGAATATTTTAATGAGAGAAATTTGAAAAATCCGGAATTCCTGTGTTTTTTTTTTTCTTTTTCTTATTTTTTTTTTTAATTCCTTTAGAAAGAGATAAGAATAGGTTTGGTGAATCGGAAACAATTTTATTTTATAGAAAAATTGAACTATAAATTTAAACTAAAAATTGCTATTTCTTTTCTTATGGAACATACATATCAATATGCCTGGGTAATTCCTCTTCTCCCACTTCCAGTTATTATGTCAATGGGATTTGGACTTTTTCTTATTCCCACAGCAACAAAAAATCTTCGTCGCATATGGGCTTTTCCTAGTATTTTACTCTTAAGTATAGCTATGGTATTTTCACTTCACCTGTCTATTCAACAAATAAATGGAAGTTCTATCTATCAATATCTATGGTCTTGGACCATCAATAATGATTTTTCCTTAGAATTTGGATACTTGGTCGACCCCCTTACGTCTATTATGTTAATACTAATTACTACTGTAGGAATCTTAGTTCTTATTTATAGTGACGATTATATGTCTCACGATGAAGGATATTTGAGATTTTTTTTTGTTTATATAAGTTTTTTTAATACTTCCATGTTGGGGTTGGTTACTAGTTCCAATTTGATACAAATATATTTTTTTTGGGAACTTGTCGGAATGTGTTCCTATTTATTGATAGGCTTTTGGTTTACGCGGCCAATTGCAGCGAGTGCTTGTCAAAAAGCTTTTGTAACTAATCGTGTAGGGGATTTTGGTCTGTTATTAGGAATTTTAGGTTTTTTTTGGATAACGGGTAGTTTGGAGTTTCGGGATTTGTTCCAAATAGCTAATAACTGGATTCCTAATAATGGGATTAATTCCTTACTTACTACTTTGTGTGCTTTTTTATTATTCCTTGGTGCAGTTGCAAAATCTGCACAATTTCCTCTTCACATATGGTTACCTGATGCTATGGAAGGACCCACTCCCATTTCGGCTCTTATACACGCAGCAACTATGGTTGCTGCGGGGATTTTTCTTCTAGCTAGACTTCTTCCTCTTTTCATATCCCTACCTTTGATAATGAGTTTCATTTCTTTAGTAGGTACAATAACACTCTTCTTAGGAGCCACTTTAGCTCTTGCTCAGAGAGATATTAAAAGAAGCTTAGCCTATTCTACAATGTCTCAATTGGGTTATATGATGTTAGCTCTAGGTATAGGTTCTTATCAAGCTGCTTTATTCCATTTGATCACTCATGCTTATTCGAAAGCTTTATTGTTCTTAGGATCCGGATCCGTTATTCATTCAATGGAACCTCTTGTTGGATATTCACCAGATAAAAGTCAGAATATGGTTCTTATGGGTGGTTTAGAAAAAATACGTTCCAATTACAAGAACTACTTTTTTTATGTGGTACACTTTCTCTTTGTGGTATTCCACCTCTTGCTTGCTTCTGGTCCAAAGATGAAATCCTTAGTAATAGTTGGTTGTATTCACTTTTTTTTTTTGGAATAATAGCCTCTTTTACTGCAGGATTAACTGCATTTTATATGTTTCGGATATATTTACTTACTTTTGATGGGTATTTGCGTGTTCATTTTCAAAATTACAGTAGTACTAAAGAAGGTTCGTTGTATTCAATATCCTTATGGGGAAAAAGTATATCCAAAGGAGTCAATAGGGATTTTGTTTTATCAACAATGAATATTTTATGAGCACATTCAAAGGACCAAAAGCACCTAGCTGAATGGAGATTCCCAAAGTCACCATTGTCCTCGTTGTCGACGGAACGCCGCTTTACCACTTAACGCATAACGCAGGTAAATCCTGGAAAATCGAAGGGAAAAGGTGCGAGCACCAGGATTTGAACCCGGGTGGGTAGCGCCCAAGTTGGACCGGCCCTACTATTGGACTACATGCTAATTCGCAAATTATGTAATGATTGGTATATAATTGGATGTGAGTGTCTTGTATCTTCATAAATTGAAAATATCTAGTGAGAGATGACATCAATACGTGAAGTGTATTTGAGGGATGATGCGTGGCATTTACTTGTAACATGGGGGGAGGGAGTAGTTCGCTCAAATTCGAAAAAAAAATATTGGTTACTCAATTGAGACATCGACACAGAGCATCAGTTTTGACCACGCATGCAACTTTTTCGTAACAACCGAGCAACTCACGTGTCGCATGACGGTTAAAACTAACGTAAGCAACCGCCACATCATTTACAAGTCGCAGTAAGAAATTAAGCAAAAAGCAATCGAGGTGAGTTTTCCTATTTTTAAAAAATTTACATCAATATCAATATAATTCAATCGAGCACACACCTACCGTCCATGATTTCCCATTGGTGCACGATTCATTCAACGCTTCACTGAATTTTGTCACTCTTTCTTTGCATGCAAAAGTTTGATTAGACTATGCACGGTAAGAGCGCGTCCCCAACGATAACAGGGAAATCGCTAGCGACTTAGCCTCCGTGAATAATAAAAAGGACATCAGCAAGCATAGCCGAGCATGCTGTGGAGAACGTGTGAGATAGGCTATTGCTGTCTCGCTAGCGCCACCTCGGCATTCGGTTAACCAAACCGATCGGTCCGTTCCTCGGTTTTTATTGAAATTCGGTTATCCGAAAAGCGGGGACCAATCGGTTCTTCTCGGAAACCAAGCAAATTGGACTGGTTCTTTGGTTCCGTTTCGTTATAACCGAAAACCGAATTCATATCAGCACAGAGAAAAAGAAAAGGAAAAAAAGAGAAAAAAAGAAACAATGGATGCAAGTCTGTGGCTGCCGCCCGCTCGCCTTTGAACCCGTCCATCGAAGGCCGGGCCACCGCTGCTGGCGCTTTTGGAGGTCCGCGCTACCACGAAAGCCGCCACCACTGCGCTTTGAGGGCGCTACCACGGGAAGCCGCTGCTCTAGGGGCAGGGAAGGAGAGCCGAAAAATGAGCAGGGGTGTCCCCTCGGTGGTCGGTGGACAAGGGCGGGGCTTGGACGGAGGAAGGAGGAGGGCGCCAGGGCGTGCCGAGATTAGGGGGGGCGAGGGAGGGAAGTGCGGGCAACGGGATTGTAATGGTGGCGGCGGGTCGCGCGCCCGGTGCCGGTGGCTTGAGCGGTGTAGGCTACGGAGGGGAGATGAGTGAGCATTTATATTTAGGTTTTACCTGTGTATTGGGCTGGGCTGCATTTTGATGGGCCTTCATACTACAATTTGGTTTTTTCCCAGTTCTGTTAATCGAGCCCAATAACCGAATTAACAGTATAAATTTCGGTTCTTGGAGAAGTGGAACCCGAAGGAACCGAAATTTTGGTTTTAGTTATTTCCGGTTTTCGGTCCCGTTAGTTAGGTTCGGTTCTCGGATTTTTGTGCCAGGCGGAAGCTAGCGCGGTGCTCTGGTCCGCTTAGCCAATAGAATTTGAGTCCAGTTAGCAATTTTTAGTCTCCGCTGGGGACGCCCTAATATGCATGGTAATACAATATCATCTGCCGCGATTGGCGGAAAACTAATTAAGTTGGATCGTGCCGGTCGTTATTTCCAAAAAGTCACTGGTGACCTTCCAGACCACAAGTTGTGTGTTGTACACTTTGTACTGTGCTGTGGAAATTCTACGTGCAAGCATCCTATTTAATTTCTTCGTACCAGACGTTTCAACCTTCAACGCGCCCTAGAAAGTTGACGAACTACGTATACATATATCTCTAACTAGTAGGATTTATATATCCGTACAGTATATCATATAAGCTCTTGACAATCTCTCCCCGTCATAAAGAATTTGAAAAACATCTTGCCTGACCTTAATTACAATGGTAAATATAATTGCATTTACGTATATTTTAATCACAAATCATATATAGTTTCCATGGCCCCTTTTCCGCACACGTGGCCTGATGATCGCTGAGGCCAACAATAATAAACACGAACAACATTGAAATGTCGCAGGTATTTTTGTTGGCCAAGTCCCTTGAAAAAATCCTAATGATAAACAACAATCTTCTGGAACCCTAGCTAATATAAATCTTGCACGCGTGAAGAAACAGATATTGGTCATGGCCGACCCAGATCAGATGATGTAAACCTTTTCTAGATTGCCGTGTCCGGCCATTTTGTAGAATGCTGCTGCTAGAGTCTACTAAACCAATCACGCGCTTAGGCGTGATCGAAAAAAAAAAAAAGAGTCTACACTAAACCAAAGCCCACTTCGTCCAGATTTTTCCCGCCGATCCTATCGGATCATCCCATGCCATGGAAATTCTTGTCCCTCTTGGAATTTTTTTAGTTCTTGTAGGCGCCACCATTGACCGTGACCACGCCAAATACGTACAGCAAATTAACAGTCACCACCATTTTGTTTTATCAGTTTGGCATGCATCTTGCTTGGACAAGTCACCAAATTAAACTCGGTGTCCCCTATACCAGTATAAATACGTACCCTGGCTACTCGCCACATCTCATGCACCGATCCATCATCGATCACAACAGCCATCTGCTCATTCATATAACTTCGTGAGCATCAGCAACAAAAAATGGCGTCCTCGTCACTGAAGCTGCTAGCGTGCTTCGTAGCCGCAGCTCTGTCCCTGGCAGCCATGGTCGTCACGCCGTGGCGGCGCAGAACCGCCGCAGGACTACGTGGACCCGCACAACGCGGCGCGCGCGGACGTCGGCGTCGGCCCGGTGTCCTGGGACGACACGGTGGCCGCGTACGCGCAGGAGCTACGCGGCACAGCGGCAGGGCGACTGCCAGCTGATCCACTCCGGCGGGCCCTACGGCGAGAACATCTTCTGGGGCTCTGCCGGCGCCGACTGGTCGGCGTCCGACGCCGTGGGGTCGTGGGTTTCGAGAAGCAGTATTACAACCACGACACCAACAGCTGCGCCGACGGGCAGGTGTGGCCACTACACGCAGGTGGTGTGGCGCGACTCCACCGCCATCGGCTGTGCTCGCGTCGTCTGCGACAACAACGCCGGCGTCGTCTTCATCACCTGCAACTACAACCCGCCGGGCAACTTTGTCGGCCAGAGCCCATACTAGACGTGTGTAGTGTGCCAGCCGCATATATGAATGGATGAATAATACATGCAAGTATACCAGGGTCGGAGGCAAAAATAAATTGTTGTCAACTTTATACCATACTACGATTGCTGTTAATTAAATATAATAAGTCAATAAAATCATTTGTGATTGGTGAGGCATATATATTGTTCTTATTTTCATCGCTACTGCAAAAAACAATTTTCAGGGACATGATCATTGGGAATAAAGGGAGTAAGTAGCGGCATTCAGGTCTTTTACCCTTTTCCTTGTTAGCAACATCCGGTCCCAGAAGGACATGTATTCTAGGACGGAGGGGGTAGACCATAGCAATGGATTGCTGATTGGTAAAAGTTTTAGTATCCTCGAACCTCTAAAATTTTATAATAGATCATTTCGGTCCCGTATATTTATTAGCCTCCAATTATCGATTGTACATATAGATCCCGTGGGGCGGTATAAAATTTGGGAAGCATAAATAATTTCTAAAGAAATGATTATCAACTATGTATATCTCATCGAGATACACAAGTTTGGTTTTTAGTGATTTTATCTACGTTTGTTTAAAAATTTTGAATTCTAAAATATGAGAATTTTGAATTTAAAAATATGAGAACTTGAAATATATAGATTATATTTCCAAATAAATTTGATTTTTATTGTTGGACTAGTGGTTCTCAACATCGGTAGGTCCTCCGCCCAGGCGGTGCCCTGGGAGAGAGGCTAGTGTAGTGAAATACAAAGTAGGAATGAAAATAGTAATGGTCCATAAATGGTGGTCTGTTCATTGGCTTATCAGCCAGCCGTCAGCAATATTTTCTCACAAAGATCGCCTACAAAGAAGATTCTCTCACAAAGACGCCAGCCGTATTGTACCAAATTTAACAGGCTCGGTGTTCACTAACCCCCCGTATGGGAAGGTCACCCTCCCCTTATTTATATCATACAAGCGCCTAAGAGTACAAGATTACAATATGCCCCTAATATTCCTAGAATATTCCTTCCTCCTCTTGTGTAGAACGCTGGGTCTTTTATGCACTTGTACTTCGCCACCTTCTTTTCCCTCGGCGAGTCCCCGGCCGGGCTGGCTGGCGCTTTCTCTTAGGACCTCCGCCAGCATCCCCTCACGGGCCATCGGGATCACGGGCAGTAACCCGCCTTCGGTTTGCATCGGCGACAATCATAGGCATCATGGAGGTGGCGACCGCCGCCGATGCCGCCAGCGCGCGGCCGCTGCTCTTGGGGAGCCGCCCGGAAGGTGGCGCGCCCTCCGCTAACTCGTGGCGGAGGTCTCACGCTGCAATCCTTTCCTCGAAAGAATGACATTGTGGCAAATGACTCAAATTTTGTTAGCAGGTCAATATACACGCACTTCCGGCCACGGACACCCGTCGCTACTGATCCATGTCCCAACAGTTCCCGAGGGCGAAAAGGTCATAGGGCGGAGGCGTGCCTTTTCGCCAACAAGCTGAGGGCCGGGCGGAGGTGTTGAGGGTTCCCTCCTCTCGACGCTGCTCGCGTGGGACCTTTCGCTGAGGAATTTGAAGCGCCGCGCTGTAGCGATAAAAAAGACGCGCCTTCTTCGAGGCCGAAATGACCGCTTTCTCGCCCGCTGGTTATGCATCGCTCGTTTTGGGACGCGGCGGGTCGCCCGGACGACTATAAAAGGCGGCTCCCTCGTAGCGGAGGGTACTCACCATCGCCGCTTCCTTGCTACTTCTTCAGCGCGCCGCTTGCTTCCTTCGTCAGCTTTGCTCAAGAAATTCGCTGGCGGCGGTTTCGCCGCCGCTCAGCCAGGCGCCATCGCGCGCGGTGAGTCCTCGACCCCAAACACAGGCCATTTCTCGTCACGAACTTTTTACGGGCCATACGCGGAGCTCCCGTATCGGGTTTAGTCGGGCCGCCACTCACGAGGTATCCACAACTCCAGCCGCGCCACATCAGATAACACCTTCCCACTTCCACACTCCAGCCAGATCCTGGCGCCGCAAACACGTCAAATGACGCATACGAAAGCCGGGTCCGTCGGCACAGACCTAGAGTATGCTCGACGCACTCCATTGAAGGGGCATATCCAAGGCCGACTACAAAGTGAAGCTCCCTGTGGGGAGGCGCGTGCTGTAGCACTGGAGCCCCAAAGCCAAGGGGTATCGCTCTTCAAGGATTTTTTTTGTCTCGCGGTCTCCGCCGCCATACTGTCTTTTCACAAGTATGCAGTGGAGTCCTATGATGTTCAAGTCCATCACCACTCCCCATGCGCCTCTCGCTGGCGTGTCACAGGTGGGTCATGTAATCCTATGGAGGTAAAAAAGCGGAGGTTAACAACTTCGTCGAGTTCTGGTACGAGCCGCACAAACAGCCGAAGACCCGAAGTTGGCCGATGGGAGCGAGAAGAAGCCGCAGCTCGGTGTGCCGCACGTTAGCCTGCGCCACCGTCGGCGGTGAGAAGGCGGAGATCTCCACGCCTGAAAACAAGTGGAGCTTGGGTGATGGAGCACCGGTTCTACGCCAAGTCGACCGGACGCAGAGGACGTCGACTGGTTGATGTGAGCCGGTACCTTCACGCCAGCAGTCGCCCCTCGCCAACATCGCCGCCTCGCCAGATCCAAACGCATAAGTTGCTTCCGGAGAAGCGGACGGCGTCGCTGAGGCCTTCCCTTCCGGCCCGCCGATATTCCCTCCACCACTGACGAGGAGATCTCAAGGCTGGCGTATGTTGATATTTCTTACCACGATCCCAATTAGGGAGGCGAAAGAAATATATATGGGAAATCTATCTAATCATGTTAGCTTGATATGGGATTAACCCCTCATGATCCAAAAAAAGCGGAGTTAGGGCGTGTTAGTAGTGGATGTAAACTTAGCATCATTATCCATAGTGGAGTTAATCTCACCGTGATATGTACTTCAAGGTATACCACTTATTTCTAGGCATTACCTATACACTAGTTCTCGTCACCCTAGCAATAACGCCAAAGAAATGCGGGGCATGGTATTCCTGATTGGCCTTGATGAAAGAATGAACATGAACATGATATCCTACAATACGTATAGAAATACTAATTGTAGCACGAGTAATCCGTATCGTGATTTTTATATTTTTACCACAGTGGGAAGGGAGCCTATGGAAAGTAGAGAGAAAGGATATCTACGATTTATATTGTGATTTATTTATGAGATCCACCTTACAGTATTGTAATGCAGTAGCCATATGCATCTAACATTACTCAACAGATAAGTCACTGTGGATAAAGATAAATATATAAATGATAAATACCCAAGTCTAAGATCATCATATGCCACTAGTATCATAATTCCAGCTATTAACATGTTATAGAAAGAATAGAATGAATATTCCTAAGATACTCCTAATCATATATGTCAAATGAATACTGCCAATTAGTGCAATACATCTAGCTATCATGGCAAGGTTGATTACTTCTACACATGGCAGCATTACTAATAATAACCAAGGACGAAACTTTGATCATTACCGTAATAATAAATCCCGACTAGTCCTACATTCGGAGGGTGGATTCCAAAGGACTCAACAGATCACTCCCCGCGATCTACCACAATTTTTGCCCGAAACGGTGCAAATGTGCATAAACGTTGTATAAACCCCACGCTTACACATTGCTTATCACCCACATAGTGATCATCTATATGGATGCTATACAATTCCATGCATAAAATATAAAGCAATCTTACTAAACTAAACATATAATCATAGCAAGCATAAACATATCAATAAGAATATAATAATTATATAGATCAAAGCCATAACAATTGTATTCTAAAATATAAGAGTACTTACAGATCGAATATAAGAGAGAAGTCTCCCAAGAATCCATGATCCTGCTTCTTGACTATTATTAGAACTCAAGATGAACTTGATCTTTCAACTAGAACTAGCTAGATAGCTAACTACTTCTAGTATGAACTGGGCTTAGGTCTTAAAACTTGGCTGGACTAGATGGGTATGAGTTGATGAATGAGTATGATAATGAAATTGTTACCAGCCCCGGGTCACCGGTCTTCTTATATAGTACTTTGGCGAACGCCAACCCTTGGATCAAACCGACCTTCAACAACGGTGTAGATACAACTCAAAAGTCGGTGGTAAACCCAATCTAGAAAGGAGAGGCTAACAGCCGACCTTCACCCGGGCGGCCGGCCTACATGGTGACCGGGCGTCGCCAGGTGGAGTGCCACCTTGGCATCCCGGGCCTTTTTCCGGTGTCCCTCCCGGGTATCTTCTAGAATGTTTTAGTCCATTTTTCGGTTGAGTTACTTCACACGGTCAAGTCTTTGTCTTCATAAGGTCTTGTATATTCCGAACTTTCTCCATTCTTTTCTTTTTGCATTATCTATTAAGTCCCTAGAAAGTCACGTAATCACCAAAAACTCGTGGAAATTATGTTAGTTAGACCCCTAGACTTTAGTGTTTGGTCTTTAACTTGAGCCATATTTCATGTTATTTTTAACTTATAATATTATGCTATAACAGGTGTCAACAAGCCTCCCCAAGCTTACCCTCTTGCTAGTCTCTTAGCAAGACACATGATATTATATTAAACTACTTACTTGGATGGGAGTTGCTTAACGCTATCACACCTTAAAAGTACACATGCTTTCAAAACAAAATTTCTCTCCATTAGATAAACTTTTTTTAAAACTTCAACTTACCCAATTACGCTTTTACCTTTTGGGGCTTATATCTTTTCTTCAATCTTGGGTACTGAAAGATAGAACAAAGTTTAACACTATATCTCAAAACTCTTCGATCAACGTCCTTTTGGAGTTTTTTTGCTGGTTTTTAAATAAAACTCAAAGTTCCTCAGTATGACTTTTTTCTAATCTCATATGTGGTATTTGTGGATCCTCTCTAAGGCAAATAAGGTGGTTGCCTTTCTCTCATGATATGTGTAGTATTTTGCCAAGGCAAAGAGCACACTATGCCTTCTTCTCTCACCCTCCTATATTTAAGGCTTATATGTGGAGTTCATAGGTGGGAGAAAATTAAATCTACTTACCAAGCATATATTGTAAATTCAAGCAATGGATCCAAAGTTACAAGTCACACTGATCAAGTGGTATGTGTGTGGTGGATGAAATATAGAGAACATAGTAAGGTGTATAGTGAAGTGAATAGAATAGATGAGGGGAAATCTTACTTTTGCTTTTGAGGAATCTTTCTTTGGATTTGGAAACTTTATAGAGAACCTGGGTTGTATCTTTTTTTTTTATTTTTTTTTTTATTTAGAGAGGTGGGCTCTACACACCCTAGACTTTTGGTTTTTATTTCCTCTCTTTTTTAAAGATGTGGGTTCTACTAAATTTCTCAGATTTGTCCATTTTTTCATCTTTATTATTTTCTTTTTTCTTAGGGAGGTAGGCTCACTGCCCGTAGGACTTTTTGTCCATTTTTCATCTCCCTTTCTCTCTCTCTTTTTTTAGTCTACAACCCAGATCTCTTTGTAATAACTTTTTGAGAGGTAAAATATAATGGAGCTTTTTGTAAGATGTTGGCTAGCAAAATGAATGAGTGGATGGGTGATAGTGGTATATATGGTGGATGCATCTTCCATGATGGAAATAGCATATGTGTATGGAGTCAAGTGGAGTGGAATGAATGGAGTGGGAGGTACATGATCAGCATGACAAGTTTCTAAGGGTTGACAAAGATTGAACAAACTCAATGTAGAAAGCAAGCAAAATTCTTATATATATATTTTAAAGTTTTTCCTAATCTAAAGAGTATGTATATATGGTGGTGGTAGGAGGTTCACACTCTTTTGTCACACAGAACTTATCATGTGCATTTTCAATTTTCAAAATATAAATCTCCAGTAAATCTAGTGTCACTAGGGAGTAAGATCAAATAGTACTGCATCATCATATATCATATCCTGACATTACCTAGACTTTAGAGCAAGCATTTTGCAACCCATAGGTTTCAGGTTTTAGAGTAAACATCAAGAAAAAGTACTTTTGAAAAATGGAGCTCAAGAGAAATTAAGCTTGAAAGCTAGGTACTAGAAAAGTATAACAACGGAGCAACTATTCATCATCTCCATGTTGACGTATTTTAGATTCCTTTTTAGTTGAGCAAAGTAAACTTAGTGAACACTTTCTCTGATTCTTTTTTTATTCACACTCTAACAAAAAAGACTTTTTAAACTATTAGACCTTTAACAAACTTTCTAGCAAACAAGATATTTAACTAATAATAATAATATAATATAATAGATAGATAGTAAGATACTTATCAAAGATAACTAGGTTGCACTCCCCCAAGCTAGATTGAGTGTAATCTTCAATGATGTAGAAGTTGAGGTAGTTGGCAACAAGGGATGGTGCCTAACATATCTCTTCTTTCTCCCTCTTGAAATCGTTGATCTCAAATAGACAACAAAGCTAGTGGAACTTGGTTAAGCATTAGGGGTTAGCCACATTGCTTTTAGGTTGCCCGGGATATATTTTAGATTTTCATTTTTCAAATTTTTATTTTATTTTATTTTTATATGCAAGAAAATATAAAGTATAACTTGTGCATAAATATTTTACCTTTTTTTTTTTTTTATGCCACCACAGCAAATAGCCTAGAGGTGTTTAGCTTCCTGGGATATTAGCATGGGGCTTAAAGGTTTTCACAAACAAAAGCTCAAAAAAATATTTTGTTGTTTTCAAATGCGTATATAAGATACTAAAAAAGATATGATAGAGAAAGAATAAATATGCAAAGTATGAGGATTTTATTGATAACTTATCGATTTACCTTTCGGTGAGGATTCGGTGTTTTAGAGTCCGAACAGACTTCTGTTCTCGCTTTACTCCCATGGTATATCGCTTGTCACAATTGGTGGCACCGATGATTCTATGGTCTCTTCCCCGATGATGTGTTCGGGAGATGTCTTTTCTTCCTCCATCTTTTGGATGATGTACTCTTCTCCTGGAGTAGTTGATTCTTCTTCTCCGTGGATGTACTAGGTGTAAGAGCTTTTAGCCTCTTCACTTACCTTATCTTCTTCTAGATTTTTGATCCACCGTTTATTATGGCGTAATTTGAAGCTGCCCCGCTTTTTCCCCGAGAAATTCATGATAATTATAACTATTAAAGTAAACACGCACCTTCTTTTAGAAAATTGAAATGAATCTCCCTGTATGGATGTAGATGATTGCATGAGTAATGTTGAGGAACGGTCTCCCCAAGCACTAGTGGAGGATCTTCTTCTTTCCCCCATGTCCATGACTACAAAGTCGTGTTGAGAACATAGTGGTCCATAATCTTGACGGCGTACGTTTTTGGCAATTCCTTCCGAACTCAGAAGATTGGTCCGCCATCCGGCAATAAGTATTACATGTTGGTTGCAATGGCAATTTTCCAAATAATAATTCATATGTAACCTTTGCCATTAGATTAACACCAGATCCAAGATCGCAAAAATGTATTATAGAAAGTTAAGCATTGAATAGAGCATGCGATGGTAGGAGTGCTCGATCATCTTGTCGATTTTAAGCATTGAAGATTCAAGTAAATGGTCATTATAAGATGTTGTTTTATTTACTACCATTACCTTTGTAGACTATGCCATCTTGTTCTTGTTCGATTCTCGATTCCTTCTTCTGCTCGATTGTAACTTTTCTTTATCTTAGGTTCTAAAAATATAATGATTGGTATTTTGGGAATAAGTAAGAGAGGTGTGTAATCTTGTTCTTGAAAGTGAATTTCTCCCCTCTTCCCTTTGATATTGAAAACAATCTTCGCGACTGCTCGCGATAGATGACAGCCTTTAGTCGAGCATAAGAATGGTCTACCGAGTATGATTGTTGGTTTTTCATTTCTTCCTGTCTACAATCGCGGAAGTCTGGCCAAACGTAAGAGCCTCTCCGATTCCCCACACACAACGTTTTCAAGGATCCCTCAGATAACGTAACGATTGATCTCGGCAGTTAAGCCGCAAGCACATATTTGTTTTTCCAAAGTGGTTCACTATAAATCTTTTTCATAAATTACCTTTGGTAGTATGTTGACGCTTTGAGCCAAAATCACGAGAGCATTGTCGAATGTGTGTTGTCCAATCTGATTGTAATGACCGGCCTCCCCGATCTTCCTTTTAGGTGGCATTGAGTCATCCATCCAACCAACAGCCCCGAGGTCTCTATAGTAACGAGCCGCATTAAAAATATCGACAAGGTTTGCGCTTCTAATTCTTCCGATCGCCTTAAATCTTTTCCCGGTGTGGTTAGTGGAACAGATAATCAGAAATCTGAGATTCTATCATCTTATTAAAGTTGTGGCATTCTTTATAGTCAAGAAAGCTTTCTAAACGAGTATTGATAAGTTCAAGAGCTTTATTATTAGTTGCTATCTTTCTTGACGTATTCTCCATAGTCTTACCCTTAGTTAACAACAAGGTCTCTCAAAGAAGGTTGATAAGTATTAAAATTGTTACCGGATTGTTACCTTGGTAGTTTCCCTTTGATAGTTGGGCCTCCTGGTTCCAACCTTGATTCTCGCTGAGGACGGAAATTATTATTGTTATTGATGAAATTGATGTCCTCCAGATCTCTCGACAATTCCCGCCAGGCCTAAGTTTCCACATTCTTCACATGTCATGTATGAGTCTTGAATTTGCATTATCGCTTTGGTTGAGGATCTCTATCCTCTATCTTCTTCATTATAAGGTCCATCTTAGCGTATAACATATCTACTTCTTTCACCGGTGCATTCCTCTCTTATAGCGAGATTGACGCTTCTTCACTCCAACCTTGGTTGAAGCCATCTTCCACAAGTTCTCGCGGCAACTAGTTAATGTAAGTGATAAGAAAGCACCACCAGCCGCAAGCATCCATAGTTTCACGAGCACCGAACAAGCCCATGATAGAAAGTCGGTGATCAACACCACTTCTCCATCCCATGGTGTGGACATTCTCGAAATATATTCTTCAAACGCCTCCCATGCTTCCTCCGGACCCGATTCATCATGCCGTTGTTGAAAATTCGATATCTTCCCTCTTAAGGCATTTGTCTTGCCTACGTGAAAGAACTTAGCAAGAAAGGCCGTGGGAACAAATATCCCATGTTGTATTCTTTTATCTTTTGTAGCATAAAACCATTGTTTGCCCCCTTCCCAAAGTGAGAATGGAAAGAGACTGAGCAAGATTGCATCTTCTCGATACGCCCTTCATAGTAAATGTGCCGCATATCACCAGAAGTGTTGGAGATGAGCACTAGCATCTTCATGTGCCTTTCCATAAAATTGACTAGCTTGCACCATATTGATGAGCCTTGGCTTAACCAAAGCCTTTGTCTCCAACCTCTACCTTCGAACCAACGAGAATGTTGTCTCGTGGTAGGAGCTGAGAATTCAACGGTGTCTTGGTTGCCATAGCTTCAAATTCAGATGTCAAGTCTCTAGTAACTTGATTAACTTCCGATTCAGAGGATCTTGGATTCTCGATGATGATGATGATGATGACGGTGCCGGAGTTTGTCTCGAAGCTTTTGCTCTTGCCCCGCTCGATTAATTTTTTCAGATCTTTAATAAAATTCGAAGGTTCCAATTCATACATATATTTTTTCCTCGCATAAGATAAAAACAAAATAGAGAACAGGTGAACCTGAACCTTTGAGTATGTGATAATGGGTTCTCAATGTATTAGGGTAGTGTAAGGGATCTCTCCTGGTTTCCTTTATATGATGTGTTTATAAGATTTTTGGCTACAACCTTTTCTAACTAGTAAAGTCGTAAAACAATACTAACTTAATAGAGGAGTAACACTATCTAAGTTTTGGCTTAATACCCTTCCAAACTAGAAAAGGAAAGAAGCACTAGAAAAACTTTTGAAGTTTTGAAAAACATCTTTTTCAAAATTGAAAGATTGACTATGCTCTCCCAAACTAGGAAAGTTTTGAAAACAAAGTCAAGAAAAATTATTTCTCTAAATAGACTACGCTTTCAAGAACGGCGCCAGAATGCTTTGTTGCTGATATTTTTACACCATCCCAATTAGGAAGGCTTAAAGAAATATATATGGGAAATCTATTAATCATGTTAGTTTGGATATGGGATTAACCCCATGATCCAATAAAGCGGAGTTAGGCGGTGTTAGTAGTGGGATGTAAACTTAGCATCATTATCCATTGGGAGTTAATCTCACAGATATGTATAAGGTATACCACTCATTTCTAGGCATTACCTATACACTAGTCTGTCACCCTAGCAATAACGCCAAAGAAATGCGGGGCATGGTATTCTTGATTGGCCTTGATGAAAGAATAAACATGATATCCGGCAGTTGGCCGTATAGAAATACTAATTGTAGCACTTCAATCGAGTAATCCGTATCAGATTTATATTTTTACCATAGGAGCCTATGGAAAGTAGAGGAGAAAGTAGAGAGAAAGGATTTATATTGTGATTTATTTATGAGATCCACTTTACAAAGATTGCAATGCAGAGTAGCCATATGCATCTAACATTACTCAACAGATAAGTCACGTAATAAAAGATAAAATATATAAATGATAAATAATTAAGTCTAAGATCATCATATGCCAATTAGTATCATAATGCAGCTATTAACATGTTATAGAAAGAATAGAATGAATATTCCTAAGATACTAATAATCATATATGTCAAATGAATACTACAATTAGTGCACACATCTAGCCATCATGGCAAGGTTGATTATTTCTACACATGGCGGGGGTATTACCAATAATAACCAAGGATCTAAACTTGATCATTACCGTAATAATAAACTCGGCCTCAGTCCTACATTCTGGTGGGATTCCAAAGGACTCAACAGACCTCACACTCCCGCGATATCTACCACACCATTTTAGGGTGGTATTGCGTATAAACGTTGTATAAACCTCATCAAGAACATTGCTTATCACCCACATAGTGATGCCTCCCTATATAGGATGCTATACAATTCCATGCATAAAATATAAAGCAATCTTACTAAATCCAACATATAATCATAGCAAGCATAAACATTGATATCAATAAGAATTATAGATCAAAGATAACAATTATATTCTAAATATAAGAGTACTTTTACAGACGAATACAAGAGAGAAGTCTCAAGAACGATGATCCTTTGCTACTTCTTGACTAACTCAAGATGAACTTGATCTTCAACTAGAACTAGCTAGATAGCTAAACTACTTCTAGTATGAACCAGGGCTTAGGTCTAGACTTATCGGGACTAAATGGGGTATGTATTTCATGAATGAGTATGATAATGAAATTGTTATCAGCCCCGGGGTCACTGTCTTCTTATATAGTACTTGGGCGATGAATGTCAACCCTGGATCAAACCGACCTTCAACAATCCGGTGTAGATATTAACCTCAAAGTCGGTGGTAAACCCATCACCTAGAAAGGAGAGGCCGACAGCCGACCCCACCCCGGGCGGCCGGCCTACGGGCAGCATCGGGGCCGCTGCCAGGTGGAGTGCCACCTTGGCATCCCGCCTTTTTCAGGTGTCCTCTCGGGTCTTTCTAGAATGTTTTAGTCCACTTTTCTAAGTTGAGTTACTTCCTGGCCAAGTCTTGTCTTCATATGTCTTGTATATTCTCAAACTTTCTCCATTCTTTCTCTCGTGATTTATCTATCAAGTCCCCGGAAAGTCACTGTAATACCAAAACCGTGGAATTATGTTAGTTAGACCCAGACTTATGTTTTTTGGTCTTTAACTTGAGCCCTTATTTCATGTTATTTAACCTAAATATTATGCTATAACAGTGTGTCAACATAAGGCACCGCCCCTTAAGCGAGACAAAGAGGGGTTCGAGGTGGAGAAGATTAACCTCCCGTCTTTGGGGAGGCGGAGATGGTTCCTTGCTCGCGCCTTTGGTATCCAACCGCCTAAGGGCATGAGTGCGGATGCCTCGTGGTTGGATCACGTGGAGAGCGGAAGCCTAGGATCTTCGGGACCCACAAGACGGGCGAGTTCTTTGCGCCGAGGTCTCAGCGGGGAACATGCCCCATCCCAACCCGAAGTTTTTGAAGACATGGGGGTCACGCCACACCCCACAAGGTGCCGGGCCGCAAGCTCGCTGGAGATCGAGCGACGCGAGGACGATCAGCCGCAGCCGGAGAAGGCGGTCTCCGCGTACCCGCCGCCCATGTGAGAAGAGGAAAGCCCCCTCCTATGACCGTGGGAAGTCGAAGAAGGGTCGAAACAAGTGAGTGGGACTCCTCTCGCCCCGCTACTGGCCGCCGCTGTTCCAAGGAGGAGGCCAAGAAGAAGAAGCAATCGCACGGAGGCAGGCTGTATGCATCGCGGCGAGGGGCAATCCCCCGACGCATCAAGAGGTGAAGATATCGAGCGCCACGGTCGCCGCGTCGCCCGATGTGCCGCAGCTGCACATCGGGCGGGGTGGCCGGGTCGGCCTTGAGGGCCGGACTCACCGCATCGCCGCCGCCCGTAAGCTGGGGCATTCCAAGGCGCGGAGTCGAGGTTTCAAGGCGATCGCCAATCCTTTGGATGGTTGTTGACACCTGTTATAGCATAATATTACAAGTTAAATAACATGAAATAAGGGCTCAAGTCAAAGACAAACAAAGTCTAGGGTCTAACTAACATAATTCCATGAGTTTTGGTATTATTCGCAGGACTTTCAAGGACTTGATAGATAATTGCGTAGAAGATTGAGAAAGTTCCTAATATACAAGACATATGAAGACAAGACTTAACCGTGAAGTAACTCAACCTAAAAGTGAACTAAAAACATTCTAGAAGATACCTTAGGACATTTAAAAAGACGGATGCCAAGGTGGCACTCCTTCCACCGGGCGTCGCCTATGTAGGCCTGGGCCGCCGTGGGGTCACCCCGTCGGTCTCTCCTTTCTAGGTCGTGTTTACTACCGACTTTGAGGTTGTATCTACACCATTGTTGAAGGTCGGCTTGATCCAAGGGTTGACGTTCATTGTCAAGTACTATATAAGAAGACCAATTACCCTGTGGTCGATAACAATTTCATTATCATACTCATTCATCAACTCATACCCATCTAGTCCAAATTTCCAAGTCTAGACCTAAGCCCTAGTTCATACTAGAAGTAGTTAGCTATCTAGCTAGTTCTAGTTGAAGATCAAGTTAATCTTGAGTTCTGATAGTCAAGAAGTAGCAAGGATCATCGTTCTTGAGACTTCTCTCTTGTATTCGGACAGAAGTACTCTTATATTTAGAATACAATTGTTATGACTTTGATCTATATAATTATTATATTCTTATTGATATGTGTTTATGCTTACTATGATTATATGTTTAGTTTAGTAAGATTGCTTTATATTTTATGCATGGAATTGTATAGCATCCATATAGATGATCACTATGTGGGTGATAAGCAATGTGTAAACGTGGTGTTTATACAACGCTTATCTCAAGAATTGCACCCTACATTCTCGGGCCGTGTGGTAGATCGCGGGGAGTGACAGTCCCGTTGAGTCCTTTGGAATCCACCTCCGAATGTAGGACTAGTCGAAAAGGATTACGTAATGATCAAGTTTCATCCTTGGTTGTTATTGGTAATGCTTACCATGTGTAGAAGTAATCCAACCTGCCATGATAGCTAGATGTATTGCACTAATTGTAGTATTCATTTGACATATATGATTAGGGAGTATCTTAGGAATATTCATTCTATTCTTTTCTATAACATGTTAATAGCTCATATGATTCTAGTGCTTATGATGATCTTAGACTTGGGTATTTATCATTTATATTTATCTTTATCCCGTGACTTTATCCCGTTGAGTAATGTTAGATGCATATGGCTACTCGGCATTACAATATTGTAAGGTGGATCTCATAACTAAATCACAATATAAATCATTAGATGTCCTTTTTCTCTCTACTTTCCATAGACTCCCTTCCCCGTGGTAAATATAAATACGATACCCGGATTACTCCCCGTGAAGTGCTACAATTGGTATTCTATCTCAGGCGCTTGCAAGATATCATGTTCACTTTTTATCAAGGCCAATCAAGAATACCATGCCCGCATTTCTTTGAGCTGCTATTGCTAGGGTGACGTACTAGTGTATAGGTAATGCCTAGAAATGAGTGGTATACCTTGAGTACATATCCCCGTGAGATTAACTCCCACTATGCATTAATGATGCTAAGTTTACATCCCACTACTAACACCGCTTTAACTCCGCTTTGTTGATCATGAGGTTAATCCATATCCAAGCTAACATGATAGATAGATTTCCTATATATATTTCTTTCACCTTCCTAATTGGGATCGTAAGAAATATCAACAATGGTCTTCCTACCTCCAAGGATCAGCCCGCGGCCCGCAAATGAACTTCGGGGGGAGCCGGCCAGATCCATCCGCCGTCCGGCCGGAGTTGCCAGCGCCGGGAGGGGTATGCTGCCTCCGCTTGAGGACCTCGCTTGTCCTCCGACGGGCTTGAACATCACTTACGCCGGATGCAGGAGCTCCGGGCTGCTCATGAGTTGCCCAAGGTCGCCAACAATCGAGGCGGAGAGCTCCTGCAAAGGCGGTGAAGGCGCGGAAGTTTTTGGGGGGTCAAGATCGTGGCGGCTCCTCCGTGTTTGTTTAGGTTTGTTTCTAGTATTTTATTTCTTTTTTTGCTTGCCTAGCTTTTCAATCTTGTTGATGTGTTGTTTTTCTTTTTCGATGGTGGCGAAGATGCCGCCGCTGGGCTGAGATGGTTTCTCCCCTGCCTTGCTGCCGAGGGCAGCCCGAGTGAGTTGTCTTCGCCCGCTTGTTTATGTTTTGCTTGTTTTTTATCCTTGAACTTGCTCACTCCTCCGATTAGATACTATATGTAACTATTTTTTGTGAGGCGATGTTCGTGAGGTTCTCGAACAAAGCTATGGATCAGAGTGTTAAAAAGATGTTTCATATGCTTTTGTACTTTACTTGCTTTGAGCTTTTATTGCGGCATGGAGGTCTACCTTTTTGTTTGCAGATGACCACTAGTTTGGAGTGCGTAAGGTACTCAAGGTTTCATCAGAACTCGCATTCGGCGATAAGATCCGGTGGGGACTTGACGACAGAGATCCGCTTGAGGGAGGGGGAAGGAGGCCTCCCATGCTCTCTTAACTCAGAACGGGAGCTACGCTCCCTGTAGAGGCCGCTAGCTGGCGAAGGGGAGGCGCAAGACGCTCTTTCTGGCCGTGCCGAGAGGGCCGAGAAGGCTCTCGAGGACTTAAGGGAGTGAGCTTGGAGGGAGGCCAGGTCCAACCTCAACTCTTCTTGCATCCAAAGTCTCTGAGAAGTAGAGGCGCTTGAAGGCTCACAGATGTTTCCCCAAATTGCCTCCGCCCATGCCTACGCCGAAGCTATCACTTCATTCGAGTCGGCACACTCTTCCCCATGGATGGGAGACCAAGCAGTTATTGGATGGATGTCGCGCAACTTCATCGCAGAGCTCACTGATGGCCGCAGGGCATCTCTAATTTGGTGTGTGTGTCAGCGGCATTTGCAACGTAGCGTGAGCACGCATCCTTTGCGTGCCCAGAAGGTTGTGATCATGTTGGTCGGCTGCGTGGCCAAGGACTCGCATGTCTCGACGGCGCCAATCCGAGAGCCTGGGCGGCACCTGAAGTTTGTGGGGTCTTTTATGAAGAGGTTTTGCGGGCCAGCTGGGCGGGGCGGAGGCTTCTTCTCTTGCGCCGCTTCTTCGCGTAAGCTTTTTCACCTTTAGTTTTGTTCCGGACTTGTGTGTTTCGGGCTATTATTAATGATTGTGTGCTAGACGCCCCGGTCCCTCAAGCGGGAGGTTCCCCGTGTGAGCGCTCAGGGCGGCAGATGATGGAGACTCCGAGAGGGATGCGCCTTTGCCAGTACGAATTGATGCGGAGAGGACTGTCTCCGGGATGTCGAGGACGCTGGAGGTGTAGATGTGACTAGGGATTTTTCTTTTCTTAATTATGTAACTTTTTGGGGGTTTTTATGCCGATGTTCATTCTCGCTTTGTAAATAATCGAATATTATTAAATGGAAATCTAATATTTTATTCGGTGAGTCGAGGCGATTCCCCGCAAGCAGTCCCCGATAAGGATACAGAGGTGGATCCTTCGTGTTTTATCGCGATGGTGTATAAGTGTTGACAGAGGCCTTTGGGAGTTTTGGAGGGAGACCTTCGCCATTCCCAAAGTAGATGAAATGTACGAAGATGTATTGTTTGAATTTGCGACGCATGGATGGCTTTTACGAACTCCGGTAGGCTTGGGAAGGACCTCCGCCTAGGGTCCGACCTGGGATCTTTTTCTTTTTATAGAAGAGTCTTGTAATTGTACAAGTAAGCTTATCAATAAAGACAATTTTTTATTTACCTATTTTCAAACACTAGATTGTGTTGTATTACTGCTGTTTTCCCTTTTGCTTCGGCCCCATGTTTCGGGCCAGAGGCCTTCGCTTGTGGGTTTGATAGCCATGGTTGGTCGCTTGTTTGCGCCAATCCGCCTCCCCCTTTCGCCACGAAGTATTGGCGCGTGAGTGCTTTTTCCTCGGCTTCTTATGCCCCGCTGCCCGCGAGAATGGTGGTTCTTGGGCTTCACCTCCGCGGGTCTCGGTGTGGATCTCGCATTTGGATGCTTTATAGATTTATATTGAGTTTCTCGGGGATGTCACGACTTTACTGTCTCCCCCCTCAACTCAATAGTGTTTAACTTTACAAATCTTACACGATTTCTCTGTCTTCCGGCTTGTAGCGGAGGTCAACGCCTCAGGCTCATCTCAGGGTTCGCAGAGGTTTCCTACTTTGTATAATAATCATGGGTCCCCGGCCGTGGTGGTTGTGAGCGGATGGGTTTTTATAGGGTCATTGTTATTGATGACACTCATTACTCCAGGTCCTTTGTTAGGTCCGTTAGGGGTGTAGTGGACTAGTATATAATTCGCTGGCCCCCCCCCTAGGTTAGTAGAGGCAACGATGTGCGAGTCTAAAGGGTTTAGTGCCCGGTGCAATCGACAATCGTAAGGACTGTGCATTTGGTGGTCTAGGCCGTGTTTTTGGGTATCCTATTCATTGGCCGGGAAGTTCTTACTCAGAAACGGCATTACACGAGTTATTAACTCTTGCCAATGGCTATCAATTCTGGCGGTGAGGCTTAGGGCTTCCGAGCAGTCGTTTGGTCCGAACTTGGGCATTGTTGGCTTGACTCGGACCTTCGCTAGACCTACTCCTGTCTATTTACCGCCCAATTGCTTCTGAGGTCGGTTTGCACCAGGAGCTTTTATGGCTGTCAAGTTGTACGAGAACGCTGGCCGACGCTGGCGAGGTTCCTCGCGGCGCGAGGAGTGAAGTCAGTTGCCTAGCATGGTGGTGTATCTCATCTTCTTTTGTCTTCCTCGTGTTCCGCGCTAATACTATGTACCATCTTCTCGCTAAGATGTTTGTAGCTTCTCGACAAGCACAATGTCGAAAGCACCCGTGGTATTTTGTACATGATACAAAGAAAATAGAAACATGCCGATTCTCTTTTTTGTTAGTTTATGTCTATTTCTCCGTTGCCTTTTGTTGGTGGTGAGGTTTTGCCGACGCCCCGAAATGGACATGTGTCTTTTTTCAATTTTTGTTTTTCCCACAAGATGTCAAGCACCACACCGATGCCTACGCTTGCAGGGCTTGTTTCGAGGATTGAGACCTCGTTTTGGTCCTTTAGAGGTCATCTTCGGGTTGGAACCTCCGCTGCTCTTACCCTTGAGGTGTTCTCGAGAGTTTTTACTCTTTGTTTAATTACGTGATCATGCTAGTCACTTTCGACTTTTGCTTTTTTCATTCAAGCGACATTTCCTTTATATTATAGAGATTTTATATTGTGACTTGCCTCTTCATTAAAAACCTCACCTCCGCTAGAGTTCCCCGTGAGGAAAAGAGTGCAAGTCTTTTGTAAGAACGGTAATTTCTTTGCATTACTAATGCATGTAAAGTAAAGTACTATCCGACCTCCGCTTGTAGTTTGCTATGATTTACATGTTGTGCTTATGTGAGGTTGTCCACCGTGCGTATGCTTCCCCTGCCTTGCCGCCTTTAGCGGCGAATGGGCCTTCCCATTTTTGCCCGTAGTTTTCCCCGTGGTGAGGCATTTGGTCTTTTCTCGGTGACCAGGCCCCTTCCTCTATGTTCTTCTTTACACCTTGAGTCTCGGCTCGACTTCCCTCGACCAATTTGGCCCCGTATGCCTCTGCCTTGTGAGTCCTAGTATGAGCCCCTCACTGGGCGGTGTTGTTTGTTTGCGGGCATTCCACTCGATAGCAAAGTAGGATTTGACCCCGATGGTGACATTATAATTGCGGAGGCCCTCGCTCCCGTGTCCGCCTCCCAAGCCCAACTGCGGTATACCGGCCCACGCTTTTGAGCTTTTGGTCTTGCCGCTTTTTGTTCGGGGTGTCCATTCTCGCTACGAAATCGCCAAGACTTGAGATTTTATTGATGACGGTGGACAAAACAATTTTGAATTGTGATAGCTCCGCTGCCCACTTGCCGATCTCTCGCCTCGATAAGTTTCCTTTGTTTCTCAGACCTCCGCTAAAGGTTGTGAGGTTGGCACCGTTATTTGTAGGAGTGGAAATAGTGTTTGAGTTTTCTCGATGCGCCAGAGTGTGTACGCTTATTTTTTCTATTTCCCTCGTAGTTGATCTGCTCCTAAAAAAGGGCCTCCAGACTTTCACACCGGGAGTTGATGAGCGGTTATTTTTCGAAGCTTTTCTTGCATCAAGTATCAAGGCTGACAGATGAGAGGTCAGAGGTATAGGAGCAGTTTTGTTCTGTCGGGACCGCTATCGTTAGTCGCTCTTGTAAGTACTCTTGAGCTTAAAAGGCCTCCGCCGCTTTACCTCTATTGATGTCCACCTCCGCTACAGAGCTTGAAAGAATCTAGTGAGGCTTTTCCCTCGCCGATTTGAGATGAATTGCGAC
>JADLZK010009154.1:0-373265 GCA_015847255.1 Hyparrhenia diplandra
CGAACAGACCTCCAAAAATTATGGGCCTCAAAATTTACCGAGTATACTAGGGGTATATATAATAACTTTGGGTTTTGTTTAATTTTGAAAACTACTCAAACCTATATTCTTTAGGCCAAAACAGGGGGCCTGTTAGTCCAACCGCAAGGCACGATCGCGGACTTCCCTTGCCCTTCTAGAGAGCCGGCCGGGGCGATTCCTACCACTACGTAACCATGCAGCCTTCTCATTCAGCCTTTGTTCCGAGATTGGAGTCTTGATGGATCGACTTTCCAGTTCCCGGCCGGGCGATTCCCACGTGAACCATCTAGCCCCGCATCGCTGATCGAGACGGATCGCCTCGGTAAATTCCATGTTCACTCAAATCTCTATTTTAGTTAGTTAATCTTTTGTGCATTATCGCCTAGTCTAATTGTTCCAACTTGCAAGTCATAGTTATACATCAGGTATAGTTCTTGGTTATGATGCTATACTTTTGTGATATAAGTAATATATATTATTGATATTTATTATTAGTTTTTTTTTCCTAAATATTAGGCCCTCACTTGGTGTGCTTTAAACTGGGCCTCCTATTTTGCCGGACGCCGCTGTAATTAGGGACCAGGTTGAGGTGCTGGATTCTGGTTTTGTGCACATCCTTAGACTACCCACAATGTAGTCGAGGTTGAAAAGGCTATAAATCACTGTCAATGCTGATATATTACTCAAACATAAAAGTGTCTTGTCGCAATCATACCACTCGTTTTCATTTTTCCTGTGCATGAGCAAGGCCTGTTTAGATGGCAAATTTTTGCCAAAAATTTGCTACTTTTTCAACTCTCTATCACATCACATTAAATACACCAAAAGACATATGTTCGAGCAGTAAATGTAGGTAAAAAAGAACTAATTACACGTTCTGTTGTACATCACGGCATCTAATCTTTTGAGCCTAATTACGCCATGGTAGGATAATATATTACCACAAACAAACAAAACGTGCTACAGGTGTTGGAACAGTTACTCTTGCAAATTTTTTGCCATCTAAACGTGGCCAAGCATCAATGCCCGTTAAGAAAATAGTTTTTTGTTCCTTGGCACCGACGCATCTAGGTTCCTAGCTTTGTGTTAAATAAAGCGTACGTGCTGTAGCTGTGTCCTGTGCGACGAAATCATGCAGAAATGGTGACGCGGTGTCGTCGGCGGACATGGAGCGGGTCATGCAGTCCCCATGAAATTCTGGCGCAAGCGTAGCTACTGTACGAAGTAGCAGAGAGAGGTACGTGCCCGCCAAAGCGGTTTGACCACCCCGCAACTGACGCTCGCTCTTGGCGTCTTCCTCCCTCAACTCAACGTATTACTCACGCCTGCTGATGTTCTCGCTCGTTGCCTTGCTCTGCATAACGTTGCCTTGCTCTGCATAATGTTTTTTTTTCCCAAATGTAGCTACTTTTCTTTCACAAAAATACGCCGGAGCACACGTATTTCATGAAGAGGGAAGGACTGGGAGAGCTTTCATTTGTGCTGAGCATCTGGGAGAGCCTTGGTAGTTTAGAATTCAGAGAGTCGATATGTGAGCTGATTACAAGCATTGGACGTACATCTGGCCTGGACTGAAGCGAGAGGTACTCCTATACAATTAATTATACGCATGCACATCAGCCATTCAGCACATATGCATGTGCGTCAGTTTGATATGCCTGCTTGTACACCGACCGTCTCTATCTTACAGCTAAAAATCACATGGATATGCGGTTGACCTCGGTACATGTTCACATATAGTACGTGTATAAACATACTCCTTTAACTGAGATACGTTACATAACATAACATACGTGTACGTACGTAGTAGCAGTAGCTCGATCGATCCTAGCTCGTAGTTTGTGAATTCTCCGATCGATCCAAGTACAACGATGATAGTATATGGATGAGGACAGCAGCATGCTGTGACCGTACAGTGGTCAGAGAAAAACACACTAATATACCATGGTTGATAAGTTATGGTCGATGAACTGAAACGAACAACAGGGGACGTCGGGACGACACATTTTCCTCGTGGACCAACATGCATGATGCATGCAGTACATGTATTCTTTTAATTATATCAGACAGATGCGCTAGCAGACTAGCTAGTCCAATTATTATATATTTATCACCCAACGAAACGCCACGATCAAGAAGAATAATATACCCATTATTACAAATAATTTCATCATACAACAACAATAATAACAATATATACGCAAAGTTAATCATTGGCAGTGGTCCAATGCAATTGACGCTTGTTCCGATCCGGATACAGCTCCATGTCGAACTGCATGGACAACGGCTTGGCAGCAGCTAGACGATCGATCGAGAACGACGGCTACACACCATGCATCGATCCGGCCAGGCGGTACACTGTAATATGCATGCACTACCCTGTTGTTTCGATCGTTTTTTTTTCGTCGCAATAATGTAAACTGTGCAGTCTGTGAAACTGTTGCGCTGGGCAATCATCATCGTCACCCCCTCTGTATGATGCATGTACACGGACACGGTGCAGCTCTGTAGCATCATGTGCGACTATCGATGATGTATGTAGCAGGCAGCCAGTCACGGTCGCTTGAATTGCATGGTGCATGAGTACTCTAAAAGGAATGCATGGTATATATATTCTGTTTCCAAGAAAAAAAATCTCAAATTCTACGTACTAGATTTTCGAGAAAATATAGTCTCTAAATTTTATATTATATAAAGAATTATTTCCACAATTTATCTAGTGATATTTATTGGATACAATAACTACTAATGTTTTTATATCATTTAGTTC
This sequence comes from Hyparrhenia diplandra, assembly GCA_015847255.1. NCBI lineage: Eukaryota > Viridiplantae > Streptophyta > Magnoliopsida > Poales > Poaceae > Hyparrhenia > Hyparrhenia diplandra. The sequence goes on from JADLZK010009154.1 coordinate 2,792, forward strand.
ATTTTTTTGAGATTTTTTAGGGGAATTCATTTTTGAGATGGTTTGACTTTTCGAAAAGGTGATATTTATGTCTTTTGTGTTTGGGACTGCTGGCAATACCACTTTACTACATAAAATCTATACAAAACATGATGATTGATACCGGTATCATTTTTGGGCCCAGAACTACACTGTGCTCATGCTATGCAAGTGCAACCAGGGTTTAAATTGCAGCCGGCCAGGGCTTCAATAGCACAGACGGCCCAAATTGTTTTGAGAAACATACGGCCCAAATGAAGCACACGTAGTCACGTACTCCGGCCTATTGTTGTGGGCGGGCGCGTCGGCACCACCATCCGCTTCGTACTTCGTTACACGTAACGTGTTAGGCATCAATGGCAATGCGATGGACGACGCCCATGCATGCGCGCGTATGCAGACGAGACGAGACGATGCGGCGAGCCATCGGTACGTGTGCCACGTACGTACGTGTGCACCATAATCAGCGGTGTGACAATTTTCATTAATTTCCCATGCATCGATCACGTACGCACGCACCGCTATATCCATTATTTACTTCCATACATCTTCCAACGATCGACGACGTGTGCGTGCGTGTTGTATATATACTCAAACCATCTCAAAAAAAAATGAATTCCCCTAAATGAATTCACAAGGAGAGTTCGTGTGGAACGCTGCACGTATTATCTACGTACGTACTTCCTCCGTTCCAAATTGTAGTTCACTTTGGCTTTTATATATTCATTTCTTTTATTATGTATCTGACATAGCGATATAACCAGGTGCATAACAAAATCAATGTATCTAGAAAAGTTCCAAAGTCAACAACAATTTGGAACGTAGGAAGTAGCTCCTATGGAACATATATACTGTACGTGTGTTCATCATTTCAGCAGGTAAGTACACTGTTAGGGTTACACGTATGAAATGTCTATTTTTTTAAGAACTTGGTGAGCGTATATTTCAAAACAATCAAACAAAGGTTCACACGGGGCACAAAAACAAAACATTAAAAGGATGAAAAAAAAATACTAGGTTTCCTCGGCAGGGTTTTTGTTGGGGACTTCTCCACGGGCTTAATTTAAGACCTTACTAAATGAGCACTAAATGAGAATGGTGCCGCTAATTCCTCTTAGCATCTAGGTGCACCGCTAATTCCTCTTAGCATCTTGTTGTGTCGCAAGTTTGTTACGATGTAGTCACATTCCTTTAGATCCAAGAGTTGGTAGGTTCTTGGGGGTAAAATGTTGGGCTGTACTCGTTAAAAACTCTTTCTGCTTAGTGAAAAACGCGCTTCGGCGTGATCTCAAAAAAAAATGAGAATGGTGTCGGAAGCCAAAACCAAGCCAACAGGATAATATAAAGCCGGAGCCGTTTTGGGGGCAGAAGCTGAAGCCACAGAAGCATGACTTTTTTTTTTTTTTTTTTGATATTTTTTCATTTTTCAAGAAGACTACTAAAGAGGGCCACTAATTGGTTGGGTCAGGTTGGGCTAAATTCCTCAGTCTACTACACATTTATCGATTTGGACTATCCTGGTATGATGTGACCATGGAGCCACATGAAGATGGCAAGATTATAATACAGTGTCGCAGATTGGGAAACAGGCATCGGAGGAAAAGGTGCACCAGGAAAATTCGACCACCCATGTTATACATTGATATCTCTTGATCAAATGGCAAAACAGTCTAGGGGCATGCATGGCGGTAGAGACCACGCGCAATGCGGTGGAGGGTGGAAGGAAGGGGGGAACTGGAGTGTGGGGCGCATGGATGGCTAGTTCTGGCTCAGGTAATATGGTCATTAGTAGCATCGGCGGTAGTGGTTATTGGACTTTGGAGCTTGGGTTGAGATGTGCTTTGGATGCGCGGTGCTAGAGAGAATGTGTCCGCTAAATACTAGGAGTGTGTATTTGGGACGATTGTTGTTGTCTTCTCACCATCATCAATTTATCCTTGTAATATTTTAAACTCCCTCTTAATGAAATACGAGTGAATGGTCAACATGGATTGTTTTACACTCTTAATTAACTAGTTTCTTATAAGCCCATGTACAAACGTAAGAGACACATGAGTATTTGAGTTAAAGAGTTGATGAATATCTGTATAGTTTCTCACCTATACAGATATTGTGTTACTTTCTAGCGGGCCGTGAAAAAAAATAGTGGTTATTAGTCTTATTTTTTTTCTAGGGTGGAGTCGGATTATTTATAGGGGCTTACATCATCTCCGTAGGCCTGCAAATTCGGGCCTCAAAATTCCATCCGCCTATCAGTGAAAAAAAGAGGCCTAAAAGAGGCTTGAAGTAGGGGCCTCCTATTGATAGCGGCTTGAGATTAAAATTTAGGGACGGCATACAAAATAGGAGCCCATTTAGGGTCCCCACTAGAGTTGATTTTTGTTTTGTCAAACTCCTAAATAACAGAGTATGAACTTGTTTAGGGGATTTCACCGGAGTTGCCCTTAGCCTTCAACGACCTTAACTGGAAGACCTTTGTTTTGGGGGAAAAGAACCTCATCATCTAGTTACATAGGTTCGCCATTGCTTTTTTTTTTTTTTTATCCATAGCCATAGTTTTTATCCCTATGTATCACACCTTTACCTTGACATGGCATCAATGTGTGTTCATTAAGACATTAGCTTAAGTCATGACAGATTTTGTTGCATCTATGTCTCATAATGTCATGAATCTAGGTTTTGACTTCCAAAATTTTGATCATATTAGTTGTTTCAAATTATGTACACACTTGAAACTCTTGTGCTTAATGTACATTTTGCTTCAAGTTTCTTTTTTTTTTCAAAACAGTATGGCATATCTTGAAACTCTTGATTGGTATAGTGACATAATAGTCAATTAAACTTGTACCATGTGACAAGATTCTCGGAGGAGCTTGAGGTGAGATATAGGAGAGAGGCCAATAGTGAAACAAACACAATTTACTCTAAAATAGTCTAAAAAAACAAGGTTATGGCCACCTTTGGTTTGCACTAATCTCCTCACCGCACAAGTATATATAGTGCATACAGGAAGATAGTGTTTACTTAAATTTGTCCTCAAGTTTAATGGTTACAAAACTCATGTACTTGTCATATTTTGTATAAGAACTAAGAGTTCACCCTTTAATTATGCGGAATAGTACATGCGTCTAATTGCCCTTTCTCTTATTTTGTGTTAGAATTAATTCTGCTGAGTGTGATCCTGACCTAGAGTCGATCTAGGGACAAGAACATAACTCAGCATGCAGGTGGCTTTTAAACCGCACGCGCAGGCCGGGGGTGTATACACGCATGCATCTGGGCCAGACGAGGAGACGAGAGCGAGCTAGCTGCTGTAGCTAGCATTATGGCATCGCTGCGGCCTGCCGGACGGACGGCCGGCGGCTTTGATGTTGCGAGCGAGCTGCGGCTGGCCTGCTGCAGGCAGGCATCCATCAGGGCGTCCGCGTGTCAAATTGCTGTCGAAATCGCCAGCTGACTAGGCTCGGGTGGAGGTTCGACCGACGTGGCCGCGAGTTCCCGAGAAAAAGCAATCGTCCAACGATTTGCTCGTCGCTAGCGCGTAGCCGGCCAAAGCGCATGCAGGTTGTTTTTTTAATCCAACTACCAATAGGATGCATGCAGCATGGAGAAAAGATATGTCTAATTAACTCTAACGCAGGGGCCTACACCTCAACCGTTCCTAGTCAGCTGGCGATTTGAAATGCACCGTTGCGGACGCCCTCAGGATCAGTGGCATCAGATTCAGATGCATGCCGGACCAACGCAGAGATATGATAAATCATCGCGGCGCTACTAAATTCCTGTGACGCAGCGCAGCACGCAAGCATTGCATTTGCATCGTCGGCGGCGGCCTGGGCTATAGGCAGCTGGGCTGCACTATATCCAGCAGCGTGCATCGTCGCAATGCATTGCGTTGCGTCGCGCCGCACGCCATTACTGATGCACGGCTCCGGCCGGCCTCCATCGATCGTTCTCCATCCATCTCCCAACTGCATGCATTCATCATACTGCCGCTGCCGCTGCCGCATATGAGATCGATCGAGCTCGATTTGCTCTGACGTTTGCTATGATCGCCGAAGAAGAAAGATGGGGATATGTAGACACGTACGTGCGTACAGATAGCCAGCCTCCGAATACAGAGAGAAGTTGCTGCGTCGGTCGGTCGGTCGATCGGTGCAAGTTGGGGGCAAAGATCATCCATGCATCCATCTTGAACAACGCTTACATATATACATTCCTCCCTTAATAGTACTAACACCATATCAATCGGACTGATCCTGGCAGCAACCATCCAACCGCTGTGGCTATATATATATACTAGTGATTTCAGTGGATTTACGCTACGCTTGCCATGGAGTCATGGCCACAGCTCTATTTGGAAAATGAAATAAATACTACCAAATAATGAATATGACATGCTATTTGGAAAAATTAGCTCCTACAAAAGACAAGCCAAGATAGCAAATTCTCAATGCAAATTTCTATTGCAAAATGAGGTTAACTCTGCTTTTGAGAAAGCAATATGGGGTTTACATACTGGGGAAGCCAGTGCCAAAGGCAAGCAAACAAAGAAAGAAGGTCGCACCCCGACCAACAGAAATTCTAGCCCAAAAGCTTACAGTCGATTTTAAAAAGTACACTATATCTGAACTATGAGCTTGACTTCGGGTCCGCTTGATGTTCCATTCTTCAAGACGCGCAACAACTTCCATGGCCTTGGATCTATCTTTCTCCTTAAGCCTCTCCCCCACACCTGCATCACATTAACAATTGCATGAATAATCACATCCAGGTTCGAAGGGAACCTCTTTTATATTGCCATCTTATTTGGGTTCTTCCAGATTTCCCAAGTAAAGCATGCAAAGAAGAACAATATAATCCGTCGTGGCACCCCTGGCCATCGAGTCAGACACCCATATAAGAAATCGAAATCAGAGATACTAACAGGGAAAATATGTAAATCAAAGGCATCTCTAACACAACACCTCATGTACCGAGTAAGAACACATTCACGTAAAAATGGAGTCTTATTATCAAACAAACATCAGTGGCAGAAAAAGCAAGCTACACTACATACCGATAATTATTCTTGAAGCTCGTGAGAAGATACCGGACATGTCGGGCTATATAGAGGAAACATATGTATAGGCATAACCATCGACACATATCTTTTGACAACAAAATACTAATAAAATCTCTTCCTAGTTCTCCTATTGGCTACTGCTCTTCCTAGTTGTTCCTATGGGCTGTCCTCTTATTATACATTTTGGGAAAAAGTTCTAAATTCTGTATTGAAAGAAAGGCCTTCTCATCATATACATTAGGCATGACGAAATGTTGCATCTCGGCTCGAGCAGGAAAAAAAGCATCGTCTTCACAATTAGTCGCAGCCCTTGCAAATAAGTGTAATCTAACATTGCATAGGAACGAACCCAATGGATTTGGGCAGCCATGACTAAAGTTCACAATGGATCCATATGGATTTGGAAACTTTCAACAGTTTGTCTCAGAGATTATTGAATCTATCACCTTCTAAACTTAAGACATTTTTTTTTTATTACTAAATCTATCACCTTCCAAACTTTTCTTTTATTTTATATGTAGCAAAAAGGGAGAGCCTAAGAGATGCAGAGTTACCGGGGAGTACACCGTAGAGCTGTTTGGAGTGCGTCATAGCAAAACTGAAGGAATATCACTATGCATAGTCCTATAAAAAAATCCAAAAGCATTACCAGATATGTTTTTTTGACACCATTCAGATGGGAGTCATGGAGTGATTGAGAGGTTCATCTTCTCTAGCCTTGCCCCAAGCTGCTAACACGTTGCTTCAACTTTGAAGAGTAGAATGTTTTCTTATAGTAAAAGAAAAAGGCGTGTTCAGCCAGCGATAAATTATAGGAAAATGATAATTCATAATAGACATGCCTTCCTATGTACCCATTTGAGCAAGGTCATCGATAACATCCATGGCAAAAACTATTAGCCTTAGAATGCAAACCGAATCGATCAATCGGTTTAGCTTCTCATCTAGTAGAATAAATAGGTATATGCAGTTCACTACGTTTTACCTCTGGTCTGTCCGATACATAAGCGATAAAATTAACATTGCAAATGTGTAACTCTCATCTTAAAGAAAATTGTAGCATGTGCGTTTGTCTACAATTTTGCCTCCCTGTTTTATGTGTCAAGCAAGATCCATTGGTGTGAGATTTAGCATCAGAAATGTGTACATGCTGATTCAAATGTGTGTGGGCTGAATAAAATACATTTGTCTATGTTCCATGCTACAAATAACATTAGATGAAGGTGCACGCACACACCTGAACCTCATATTAACGGCCATGCCCCTGCCGAGTCCACCAAATCAAGTACATACAATAAACAAATTGAAACCATTGGATGAACAAAGGAGTACATTAGTACAAAATAGCTCGTCATACAACACAGATCATCAGTCAATCATGTTCTAGGAGCATCTGAGCATAAACATGGAAAACTACAGAACCAACAAAAGTACAAGAAGCTCATCAACTTATATCTTTCCTCGAAGAAATGATTGTTCAGTACCTTACTAATCATCAGGCCATATCTTTTCTCATCACATACTTAGCTAAACTTGCCATATTCTTTTCATCAAGATATTCCTCACAAATGCTTCTATCTCGATGAAACTATTGTGGAATCAGACAATTAACAAAATAGTCCTGCCTCACAAATTCGTGGAATCAGACCAGCCAGCAGCTGGGCAGGCATACACGCACAAAGCCAAGATAATGTCAATTGTCAACCCTACAAAATCTCCATCCTCATCTGGAATGACGGAAGAAGAAATAGAGCACAACATGCATTTACAGAAGAGGCGATCCATTCACAGATCTACAAATATGTTAAATTAATATGGACATGGGGATAAGGATTAGGGGGGGAATCATGTGTACCGTGAAAAACAAAAAGGCAAAATTTGGGAAAAGAACACACCATTCACAGATGGAAGGTTATAAATGTTAATGCTGCATCACATATCAATTGCCAAAAGGTTATTCTTATAAATGATGCTACCTTCAGCATGCTGGAAGGAAGGAGATAAACAAGAGGTGCAGAATTCCCAACCAAAAACTGTAAATTGGTATCACAATGCTTTTAGAGCCATTTTGGTAAGAGCGCTGTTCTCGATTTTTAGGAAACAACTATATTTTTTTCATATCCATGGAAAAGAATTAGCAGCCATTGAGAATACTTATATTTTTTACAAAGAAATGGCTTCCTTTTTTAGATTTATAGAATGGAACAAGGTGATGATGTAGCTCCCTATACATTACCTTACTGTTAATAAATGCATCTCTGCACTCATGCTCACTCCATGTTCCAGGTCTACAATTATCTACACCACCGATGTATATTGTATTATTTCACCAACCACTAATAAAATATATTTTTCAGAACTGTTCGTATCATATATCCATTTTTCCATTCTTTTTGTAACAAATCAATACTCGAGAACTTTACAGAGTGAGGCAATTAAATTTAGAAAGAAAAGAGGCAAAAGGGGAGGGATGGCATTTGTGCAGGAGCTTAAACAAACCAGAAGATAGCTTTTTGCTCGCCCGGTGTTTCATCTCGCACAAGGCCTACAAGAGCCTGAAACAAATCGTTAAATCCATTGCGGTAATAGAGAAAATAAACCCTTGGTAGTGAAGTGACATGAATAAGGACATCAATAATATACAATTCTTAAACCAAGCTAAGAACAAAAAATGACTAATATATTAATCGCGACATATTATTTGCATGCCGGATAAATACATCATTGGCAAGGAATACATATTATCCAAGGAATTATCTCTCAAGGAGGAAAAAATATTATTGGCATGAATGAAAAACAGAAACGGCTATACCTTGAACCATTGATGCCTCTAGCCTCAATAATTTTTGTGGTCACAAAGAGCAACATACAATTTACTTAAGCTGCACAACAAATTCAAGAATATTCGGGAGGGTGAAAGGAGGCAAGGGAGAGCACCAGGTTCCACGGCAAGCATAGGTTACCAAGAGCAAATTTGTCCGAAAGAAAATAAATCAGGAGAAAAAGTATGCTTGAAAAAAAGAAGAAGTTGCTAACCTTCAAAAGGTCTCACCTAACGTATCCGGTAAATGGGATGAAAAAATAGGACAATCGAGCACCGCTTGTCGAGATGCTTGTATCCTCTTCGATTGGAGCCAATTTGTCTCCACACCGAAGGCTTTGTCCATTTGATTCCATAGCACCTAAAACCATATTTTAGGACCAAATATATTAGTTACAAACCTGCCGTAACACTAAGTAGCGAAAACTAAATTCAGTTCAAGTATCGGGCATATTAGTGGGAGGTTCATTTTGGAACCAAACCTGAAAAATCTCTTGGTGAGAGAAAAACACCAACAAATCAAGAACTTCAAAAATCGAAGATCGACAGATTAAATTCTGACGAATTCATTACTGCTGTTATAAATTTAGATCCACAACATCAGGGTCGGCTTAGTCAAGAACTAAGTGGTCAATTCTCTTACCATGTCTTCCATAGCAGGTGTCCAGTCTGCAAAAAAATGGATGCAACAGGCATATCATATTAAGCTGGTAAGAAATCAAACATGGTCCAAATTAACACATCCCAAAAGCATCATCAACATAAGCCATACCAGTCCAAGAAGCCTGGCACACAGCTTGCAGCAAATCAAACATGGTCCAAATTAACACATCCCAAAAGCATCATCAACATAAGCCATACCAGTCCAAGAAGCCTGGCACACAGCTTGCAGCCAGCATTTGAGGGTGAAGCCTTTGCATCAGGGCAAAGAAGCTGACGCCTTGTACCAGAAAATATAACAAAAGAAAAAAAAAATGGGAAATCAAAATACCGTGATTGAAACAACAACATTTTGCTTTGCGCCGCGGTCCATCTGTTCAGCCCACCGCCATGGCCTGCAGGCGTGCCACCACCACAGCTAGCTACTCACCACCGTGGCCAGATTGCTTACAGCCCCCACTGCTAGAATCCTCGCAGTACCTGAAAAATGGAGGATTAACGTAAAAGCAGAACATCATTCCACGGTATTAGCAAACGCAGGAAAAAGATTATGCACAAAGACAGGTATTAGAGTGAATGGGAGAGGCAAAGAACAAATCCACTTTGCGGCTACCCAAAGCACTCCGCACGCACATTGCTGCCGGCCGTCACATCAAACAAGAAACCAACATCACGTATAATAATAGTTTATCCAAAGCATCTAAGAGGATGCAGAAAAGAACGAGGAGCACGATGGTATGATAACCGACCGGGCGAGGTTAACCCTAGCTGCCAGCGATGGCCTCACCGGCATTGCCTCGAGGTCTGGTGGGTAGCTCGACAGATCCGCCCACGGCCACCGGATCCGCCGGCGTGGGTCACCGGAGCAAGCAGGGGCCGGAGAGACAGACCGCCGCTGCCGTCACGCGGACCGCACACCCGCACTCGTGAGCACCTAGAGCGCGGGAGCCGGAGAGCGGTGGCGACCCAGCCTATGCCCGCGTTCGCCGCCGGGCGTTTCGCGGCGGTGGCCGCCACGCCGGGCGCCGCCGCACTGGGCCGGGCCTCGCCGGTGCCTTGCTTGCCCTATGGCCGCCGCCTGGCGTAGCCGGCCGGGTCACGGGGCGCCGCTACGGGGCCGCCGCCGTGGGCGCCGCCCTAGCCGCCACCACGAGAGAGAGGAGGGAGAGGGAGGAGGCGCAGATGCATGCTAGGGTTGAAGCCAGTATATATTGGGCAGGGAGGAGGCAGCAGGACCGTCGATCGCGAAATCCAACAGCCGGAAGAATTTTGCACTGACGTGGATGAGCTGGCCGCAGGTTTTCTCCACACCCAATTTTCTCTTTAAATACACACACACACACGAAAGAAGCAGGATCGAGCTTTTCTGTGTTCTGTCCATAATGTCCGTACGTCGTTTGCACCTTTATCGATCGGTCGATCGGTGTGTCTCTGATCTGGAGCTGGAGCTTTGCATCCTGATCGACCGGGCATGATATGATGATGTGGTTGGTCCACACAGGCACAAGATGTCGTCCGTCCCTGGTGACTGTGTTGTCTCTCGATCGACCGAGCCCTCACCTGCAGGTAGAGATCGAAATGCAGACAACCCTACTAGCCCAGCTCAGCACTCCGATCCTTGTTCTTGCCTGCAAGCGAATCCTGGCCCACTCGGCAGTGACCACCTCTTCTCCCTCTCATCAATCTCTTGGTGGCTATGTTGCTTGACCTTCCATTCATTTGTGACTTCCCTAGCTTCACTCTCTCTCTGCTCATCGACCAGTAAATAAGTTAATGCGCCTTAATCAATGCTTAACCTTTCTCAGATATCCTGCACTGCACTGCACGCGCTCGATCGATCTCCTACTGAATCATTGAGTAATGATGCTCTCCTTATTTGCATCAGTCTCTCGATCAGAGTGTGCTTACCTTACGTACAGTGGAGTACTACGTGATGTGTTCCTGGGTTGCATTGCAATGCAATGCAGTGGGCACGGCGGCACCAGGATCTGCACTGCACCTGCCACAGACGCTGCCGCTGGTTCTGCTTTCAACCGTTTGATCCGCGCGCCCTCCCGGTGTGTTCTGCGCCACCGTTTTCCCCATCCCACGGCCATGGCCATTACCGCGTATCCGATCAGTGGCCAATCAACTCTTCCTCTTCTGCAAATAAATTAGAGCACTCACAATGCAGACTCTACCATAGAATCTAAGCTTATTTATTATCATCATATTTATTGCACTTTGCTTATGTGGCGCTAATGTGGCAGTTTATTTATGAAAGAGAAATGAAGAAAAAACGAGACTCCAAAGTCTTATTTGGACTCCAAACCACGTTACCCAAGATAAATAAATAGTTATAGACTCTATGGTAGAGTCTGCATTGTGAGTAGAAAAACACGTCCAGTACAGCGTATTCAAATACCTAGGCATACATACTGCTCTAGTGTCCTATTGATGGATGTTGAACGACGCTACACAAAACATTTACTAGTATTCACATAGGAGTATTTATTAGTTACTGTCTATGAAGGAGGGATATAGGTGGGGAGTACAGTACAGTGCAAGACACCTCGTCCCCATTCAGTGATTCCACGTTGAGGTCGTGTTCATAGGAAAAAAAAAAAGGTGATTCCAACATGCATGTTTCTTCGATGCTCCTGCACGGCTGTGTTTAGATCCTAACTTTAGGTTGAAATTCCTGTCACATACTCACATCAAATTATTAAATATAGCAAAAAGACATTTGCATGAAGAATGAAATATAGGTAAATAAAATAATTAATTGGACAATGATATACTTACGAATCTTTTGAGTCTACTTAAGTCATGGTAGGACAATTTACCACAAATAAATAAAAAATGCTATAGTGTTTTTTAGTTCACTTTTCAGCTAAATATAGCCAATGTCAATAATGCAAACGTCTAGCTATAAGGATTTAGGGTGTGTTTAGTTGGTGAAATATATTGGGTTGGGTCTTTGTAGCACTTTTTGTTTTTATTTGATAATTATTACCTAACCATGGACTAACTAGGCTTAAAAAGATTCGTCTCCCACTTTTCACCCAAACTGTGCAATCACTTCTTTATTTATCTATATTTAATACTCTAAAAATATGTTAAGAGATTCGATGTGACGGAGAATCAGAAGACTTTTTGGGTTGCTGTAGTAGCAACTAAACGACACATTAGCTTGGAGCTAGCTGAATCAATTTCATCAATCACTTAACCGTGCCAAAAGACACGTGGGCCTTGTTTAGATTGCTAAAAATTGTAACCGAATGTCACATCGCATTAATTGTAGCATGTTTCGTTTGTTAGTGGTAAATATCATCCTATCATGGAGTAAGTAGGCTCAAAAGAATCGTCTCTCGCAATGTACATCTAAACTGTGTAATTAGTTATTTTTTTTTACCTACATTTAATACTCCAAACATATGTCTTTTGATGTATTTAATGTGATGTGATGCAGAGTAAGTGGAGAAAAGGTTAGAAATTTTAGCCATCAAGGCCGTGGAGTCAAGCGATAGTCCCACATATTTCACGATGCACCCCCATACTCAAGGTTGCTTACTGTGGTGTCCCTCTCATCCATATTTATAAGCTAGAGCTAGTGCTAATAACTGGCGGAGCCAGAAATTATTCATAAGGGGGCTGAGGAAATCCAACTTGTAAAAAACGAGCACAACGAGTTACGTTAGATTTTTCATGGTGACTATTAATTTATTAACTTGACACGAGTACTGCGCATTTTTATATATATTCTTGGACCAAAGATTCTATTTTTTTAGTGGTATACAATAACCCCTTAACAAGAAGGCATCCGAGATGATTTTGTAAACTTTGATATCTATATTTCGTCTTTCTAATGTGTTTCGTAATATTATCTAATCATGTTTTATATGATATAATTATCTAGAAGATATTAAAAGGTATATGTGACAAGAATTTTGCTATATTCTCCATCTTAATATAAATAAAAATTATGGACTTATACTAGTAAAAAAATTACTTGGAAATGTTAAGGGGGGGGCATGGCCCCTGCCCCCCCTCCCCTTTGGCCCCCGTCTTTTTTTTTTTTTGCTTTTTAGCCTTTTTTAAAAAAAGTTTTCACAAATACATTCTTTTAAGAAATGGACCTTTTTCGATGCCAAGACCCATTACACGAGAGATTGCCAGCGTGCAATCACAAATTTTATGTTTACGGCGCCGTGATCCGTGGCGCCGAGGGGGTAAATATAAAACTTGTGCTTTTTACCTTCTCTTCACGCGGTTGGAACGAACAACTAAATTTATTCTTATAGTAGTATATCAACTAAGCTGTGGTCTAGTTAGTTAGCCCCATGCACGTTAATTGAGAACTGTAGTGGTCAGTGTTCAAAACCCCAGCAGTGATCTTTTTTGTTTTTTATTTTTAATAAGCAATATACCAATTAAAGTATTTTATTAGCAATTATAACAAGTATTTTATAAGGAAGTACAAGAAGAAATATTATTTTATTTTAAATAAGCGATATAGCAATTAAAGCATTTATTAGCAATTACAACAAGTATTTTATAAGCAATTACAACAAGTACTTACACCATCCCGAATTGTAAGTCATTTGACTTTTTTTTACCCTAACTTTTACCACTCGTTTTATTCAAAAAAATTTCTACAAACATAGTCAAATTTAAGTTACTCTTAAAAATATTTATTAATAAAGCAATCCATGACAATGGAAGTGATATTTGACATATATTTTTTAATAAGACGAATGGTCAAATTTATATAAAAAATTAGAACAATTTTCAATTTAGGATGGAGGAATAAGCAATTACAAGAAGAAATATCAATAAGGTAATATAAGGTAATAAAAAAAAAAAGTAGAACAATTTTCAATTTAGATAATATACAACATTTTGGAATGAACAGCCAAGCCGCGCGCTGGACTTTTATCTAGCTTTAGTTTGGAATGAACAACATTTACAACATTTATAGGTAATATATATAAGGAGAAGCTCAGCTTTAGCTTGGGAATGAACAACATTTAATCGTTTGCTTATTAAAAATAGAAAATAAAAAAGGAAAAGCTAATGTTTTGAACCCTGGCAACGGAAGTACTCAGCCAGCGCACAAGGGCTAACCAACCCAACAACCACTTCGTTGAAATACAATTGTAAGAATAATTTTACTTGTTCTTTGCAAAAGCATGTTTTATATTTACCACCCTCGGGCGCCATGGATCAGGCGCCGAGCTCGCACCGTGATCCGTGGCGCCGAGGGGGTAAATGTAAAATTTGTGGTGCCACACCGTTTACCACGCCGTCAACCTCGGGCGCCATGGGTCGTGGCGCCAAGACGTTATACCTCGGCGCCGTGACTCGTGGCGCCGAGAAAAGGTCTAGTTTTTAAAATGAATCTAAAAGGGCGTATTTGTGAAAAACTTTCAAAAAAGGGCCAAAAAGAAAAAAAGAAGGCCTTGGCTCTGCCACTACTGCTAACTCGTAGTACTGTGAAGACACCCTAAGAAACTAGAGAGTATTTACACACCAAGTCCTCTTTCCCACATCCTTTAAAAAATAGCTATAGGGGCCCGAGAAAACATAACTACATGTTATAGGGGAGTGGTCCTTTTGTTTCCTCCTTTCCTCTTCGCTTTTTCTTTCTTCGCGCTAGTTTACAGGGCGAAGAACAACGCCTGGTGCTCGATGCTCACCCATAGTTGTGCGGTAAGTAAAGGCGCGGCCGCCCCTCGCCATTACGTGTAGCCCTAGTGTGGTGGCCTCGCTCTCGTGCCTTTGCTCCTGTTGCCTTATGACCCGTGTTCACATGTACCCTTGTGGTGCCCGGGCGCGCGGCGGTGTGGCCATTCCCCGCACCTCACTTGTGATAATTTGACTTGGGTGCGGTGGTGGTGCCGAGTCAAGGGAAGATATGGGAATGAGAAAAACCTTTGGGTTGCCCCTTTCTTTGAGGCATGGGGGGATTGGCAGGAGATTAAGAGCTTGTTTGGATCACGAGTTGAGGAATATGCCTGGTCTAGGCTCCTCTCCAGCCATCGATTTCGGACGCCTAGGGTTGGATTGACTGCTGGGCAGCAGCCCCCAGGTGAGGCTCCCATCCAAACAACCCCTTAGGGCATGGTTGATTTCTTTATCTGGCCTTACCTTGCCTAGACTTTGCTAGGCCGGGTCAGCCCTTTTGCAGTTATTGAGCATGACATGTACATGCTCAGCATTGCTTGTCTCCCACCATTCAAATCTGCTTTAAGATTCGTGCGAAGTACTCTCCCCCAGTGTTTGATACTCTATCTCATAATGCACACATCTCGATGCAAATTGGGCGGATACGATAAGCAATGCTGAGCATGTAGGGACCAAAAAACCGCGTTCGCCAGTTTTGCTCTCTTCTCCTCTGCTTGCATGGAAAACCTTGCCCGTACCAGCACCTGAGGCATTGTGGCAAGAATCCAAACAAGCAACATCTATTTGTATTGTCGCTCGGCAAGGCTATAGTGTCCAGCGAAGAAACCAAGCATGCCTTAGAAACTGTATCTAATGGATCTATTTGTTTTTTTTTTTTACCAAATTCCATTTTTTAGTGGTTATTATATAGAGAAATAGGATTGTGTTTTCTCAACCTAGCCTAAAGATGTCCAAAGTCAAATTATAAGAGCTAAGTTACACAATAATTACCTCCCGCTTATCTATAATTTTCTTTATTACATGGTGGTGTGTCTCACACTTAATCCCCCTCATATTGGGTTGGGTTCACCATTATATATGCTCAGCATGGACGCCGTGTGTGATTAGTTTGGCTACAAAGTAATTATGGTAAAAGTACTTGTTCAAAGAGCCTGCATGCAGTGCGACAACAGGCCCAGCTAGCTGGAGGTGTGGAGCAAACAGGTGCAAGAAAACAGAGAGAAGAGCTCATGAACAGAGTACAAAATTTTCGCATCTGCCGAGAGGTAGTTAAAGAGTTCATTCCCTTAATTAGCTTGCAATTGTTTCTTCAGCTGGAATTAATTAATGGACTGGAGGAGGATTACAACCGGAAACACCACCACCACAACCACTGAACCACAAGTCGTCGTCTCCACCACAACATACCCCAACAACCTACTCCAACAGCAGCATCAAGAGTCAAAGCTGCTGCTGCGGCTACTACGTACTAGCCTCCTTCCTCCTAGTGAGGAACCATGGGAACAGAACACCTTGTTGTCGTCCAGTGGATGATCCAACGGCAGTCAGTTGGAGTTAGCTGACCCTCCGTATGAGCATCCACTGGGCGCGCGCGCGGGCACATGAACACCGCGTAGCTTCACTTGCGCTTGCCGCGCTGCTGCTGCTGCTGCTGCGGCTTCTTGTCGTCGGCGGCCTGGCTGGCGCCGCCGCCGGACTCGCCGCCGTGGAGGAGGTCCACGAGGCACGGCTGCTTGCAGTTGATGCAGGTCGGGTAGTCCTTCTTGGCCACCATGCAGTACATGAGGCACCGCGTGCAGGCGCCGATCACCATCGGCGACTTGCCGCCGCCCCCGCCAGGGCTGCCGCCGCTCGAGCTCCGCCCGTCCGACGACACGCACGAGCTCGGCGACGACGAGTCGCTGTCGTCGTGCACGCCCCCGGCCCCGGCCCCGCCGCCGACGCCGTCCACCTCCATCCCCACTGGTGGGGACAGGTTCAGCTGCAGCTCCAGCCGAGTGCTCCTCACGCCCCCTGCCGCCGCCGTTGTTGCCCCGGCTCATGGCTGATGCCTCACGCCGCTCACCACCTATATCAATTCATCAGAGACACTGTCAAACTTACCACACAAACTATATGATACATATATCAAAGCAAGAGCAAGAACGAAGAACAGCTGTTACCTCAAGCAAGCTTGGAGAATGGATGGATGCCAAGAGAGGAGATGGGAACAGGAAAGGGGATGAGCTTTGATGCGTTTGGTTGAGCGGCTAGAGCCAAGTTATATAGGGCAGGCAGGGAGCTGAGCCTGAGGGGGTGCCATTGTGTCAAGTAGGGAGAGAGGTCAATGCTTCTCTTTACTTGGCATTAATGCAAAACAACAAAGCCCCCACGTCCTCCTCTTCTTCCTCCTACTGCACCTCACAATCTCCTCCTTTATCTCTCTCGCTGTGATAGTGTGATCCTATCCTAGTCTGAAAGATCACAAAGCCAGGCACCCACCTGCAAAGATTCAGCCCTCCTCGGCTCCTCCAAGATCATATTTTTCTTTTTGAACTTTCCAAGATCATGTTTTACACTCCAGACAAAAGATCTTCATAACTAAGGTTGTAGTATTTGTATTTAGCTGCTGGAATGGAACCACAAACTGCTCTACTACTCTACTCTACTCTACTCTGTCCCAACAAGCATGCCCAGCCTGCAGCTGCAGTAAAAATGTAAAACAGAGACATCCATCCATGGTGTATGTATGAACCATGAAGTCCAACAGTATGAACCATGAATTATCTTCAGCAAGCTCGAATTTACTCTTCCTTTTGAGATTCTTTCTCTTTTTTTTTTGGGTCCTCTATCTATGACTCCACCGTGCAGTTCAGTGCTGCTGGCACAGGGCAGGAGTAGTAGTAGTACCTGTGAGAGATTTTACACCATACTGTTGGCAGCAGCAGCTGCATTGTATTGCATTATAGTTTTAGCACCTTGAATGCCCCTTTATGGTGAGATTTATGGCCGCAGCAGCTGATGCTGATCAAAGGGCTGGGCTGGCTTCTCCTCTCCATCTAGCAAAGTAGTAAATGTGCATCGATGAGCCGCAGCTGCTTATGATGTGAACCACTCCATCATCTTAAATATTCAAGACATTTCAGGTAAATCTAAAGCCTTTCTTTCTCCATGTTAAATATATATATGCAGCCTGTGAAATGCATTATTACTTGGGCTATACTAATACCTATGCCTTTGCAAGCCTAAATCCTTCAATGCCGGTCGCTCTGCTTCCATGCTTTGTTTACTTTTTTGTGCTCAAAGATGATGCAACTTGTGAAATGACATCTAACCAACTGGCATTTAGAACAGCACTGTGTATTTATTATTTCCATCCTCCCTATCAAGCTTTTTAGCCACTCTTCTAGTAGTGAAAATGTAGTAGCACTAATTCTATTTCGAGGGAAACCAATTCAATTAGAGATGAGTCATCTCAGATGACATTACCCAATTACTCTGGGTCTCTGGCCAGTTTAATCTGATAAAGAACCTCTAGAGCATTGTAGGGTTGACTCGCAGCACTGTTTCTACTGTATACCTATATATGTTGATGTGTCACTCTATAAGCTACAGTGGTAGCACTTTTTTTTTCCCCCTTTCAAAACCACCGGTGGGACTCTTCAAGGCCTGTATTAATAAAGAAAGTACAGATTGTTTAAGAGTAAATAAAAGAACTTAACAGAAAGAGAGGGTTTGACCAAGGAAAGCCACTTACTCTGGTGCTCAGCTCATCCGTAAGATAGCAACATGACCCCATGGGATCGAGCAACGTCAATCAACAACAAAAGTAAAAGATGCCTAACATAAAAGCATCAGCAAAACATGCTATTTCAGCTGGAGTTTAATCTCTGCATCTCCTCTAGCTGATTCCTGAGATTTTCTGCGCTAGTACACAGTCAGTCTGTTCGGCTAGCTGTGGCTGGCTGATGCGTTTCGAGAAAAAAGACCGCTACGCGGTATTTGTGGCTGGCTGTGGCTGGCTGATGCTGTGAGAGAAACTACTGCTGACTGGCTGGCTGCGAATAGGGCGAATGAAGGCAGGACACGTCCAATCCTCCAATAAGTCAGTACTGTTTATGATCTACTCTTTCCATCACCACCAGTTATTGGATTGTGACATTTTGCTCAAGGAAAGTAGCTAGCTCAAGGAACTCGGTGCATGCATGATTGAGGGGATCAGGATGCATAACATGCTGTAGAGACGGAAGTGTATTATGCAATCCAGCTATTTTAAGCTTTGTTACGCTCTGTTTAGATCTCATTCATTCTACGATTCAAGATGGTGATTTAGAATCTGAATTCTAGATAAAAACAATGGGCGTTTGAACCCCATTCTCTTGTGATTATTGCCTTCTTCGCACAGTTACAATCTGCCAATAGTAGGTTTTTGGGTAGATAGTTGGATTCTAGAATCTCATTCTAAAATCTAAATGTTTGGATCTTATTCTCGTTTTTCCCACCTCACCCTCATGTTGAGATCCAAACAGTTTGCAACAGTAAGAACAAAACTCACCGGATTAGTAACTCTGAAGGATTGGATGGATCCAGCCGAGACTGATGAAAAGAGTTGTGGCATGATCCTATTGTACTTCAGTCAGGACCAAGTTAAGTTATCAACAGAGAAGACTGACCCCACAAACGGACCCACTCAAGGTCAAAGGTTAGAACCTGGCATGTAAATGTAGGTATGGGCGACATGGCATTCCCCGAGAATGATTTTGCCATCAAGACCTCATATCATCTGCTTGCCTTAGTAAGTTCAAATATCATACTGTAATAAACCAAGTAAAAGGACAGTCAGGTATTGAATTCCTATGCAGTAAAATCAGCTACAGTTGAAGCAGAGCACTTGAATGAGCTTTGAATTACATGTCAAATTTACCAGACATGTCTTCACTGCAAGATTGTTTCAACCATGGCCTTGTTCGGCTGGCTGGTTGAACCAGCCAGCAACAGTGTTTTCCTCTCTCACGTAAAAACCAGCACCGCACCAGCCAGCCAACCAGCCAACCAACAGATTTTTTTTCTCACAACAAACCAAAGACCAGCCCGGCCCGAACAAAGGCCATGCCTTCAACATGTTTAATTCAGACTTCAATACTTGATAGATTTAGCCACAAATTACAGTTTATCAACATCTTTAAAACTTTATTATTGACTATTCTATTGCGTTCGTTGTTTCTTAGGATACTTATTGTCTTAGTACATTTTGCGGCAGCCTAATAAATATATTGTTATTGACATTACTTAAAAACCCCAGCAATCTCTAAGCTCTCCACTTCAGTATTTATAAGCTCTGTTCTGTGCATCTCTGGCGGCAGTCATGGATAGGCCGATGATACTACTAGCACTTTAAGTTGGCATCTGTCCTAGAAAAATGTATATCGATCACCGGAAAGATGAGACATCTACATTGCAAAGACTTGAGTGAACCGTGACATCATCAACATATGAGTTGAGAGTTCAAGGCTTGATAGATATAGCTACAAAGTACAAACAACTGTCCATAAAAATTGTGGAAACTTATGATAGCTTAACGATTTCTCTATCGTTTGTTGTGTATTAGAAAAACCTTTTCTTACATCTATGGTACCTTAAAGCCCAGATCTTCTTTTTTTGAAACATCAAAACCCATATCTAGGCATCACTAAAACGTTCCACAAATTCTGAAGCCCTCCTCTGAACTAAGAATCACTTCAACATTTATAAGGCCTGTGCATCTCTGCCGGCAGCATTGCAAGTCCGATGCTCGCACTTAAAGTTGGCATCTTTCCTCAAAATGGGCAACGGCCTTTATGAGCTAGGCCAGAGCTGTAAAGATAATTGAAGGAAGAAAAAAAAATGAAATGAAGAAGAAGAAGCTGTTTAAATCTTTGACCAGAAAGGTTGAATTAATCCAGCAGCCAGTACTACTGCCGTGGGTGATCAAATCGCATTGATATCTCTCCAACCCAAGTACAGAACTCAAGGAAGAAATTAAGGGGTACTGCTGCCCATGGAGAGAATCAATACATGATGGAACAGATGCCTGTTAACTTAGGATATGTACAGTGCTGCAGTGTAGTAAACGTGAAGGGAATTATGGTCCTTATTTCTTGTGAAATTTTACTCTTTTGAAAAACGTGTTCGTTGTGCAAGATGAGTATATGTATAACCACATGGCAATGCCATAGGAGTACACCATAGATACAACACAATGCAAGAGTATTCGCAGCAAGAAATAGCTAGATATACATACAGCAGCAATCATTTGCAGTACACAATCAAGATAGCTGGAAAAAAAAATTAAGTTTTGCTAATACCTTGACTCTGCCAAGAACGTTCAGTAGCCGGTTCAGGAGACGGAGATCCTGGAGGTTCAGGAGACGGAGATCCTGGAGCTGCAGGTGATCGGTCCCATGCATCCGAGTATCGGGCAGATATCCTGGACCAGAGATGCCGGTTGCGGTTGCTGGGCAGTTTGGCAGGAGGAGGCACCGGCGGCGTCTCCGCGTCACCCGCTGCTTGCCTCCAGGTCCAGGTCCCTGACTAGTCTAAACGGAAACAGGCACAAACACAGTCAGGAGGCATCGGCTGGCCCAATTCCGTAACGAGTTAGAATCGGAAATAATTTGTGCTCTGAAAATCATCGTGCTCCGAAACAGATCAAGAACACATACTGTAGCTCAAATCCTTAATTCTGCTCCGGATCCCACCAACAGCTTTGCGTTGCAGCTAGCAGGATCAAGCGGAAGGATACCGACGCTGAGATGTCGGCAGATCGGACACCATGATCTCGGAGACGGCGCTGTGGCAACAGCCAATCTGTAGACTGTAGCAGGATTCCGGCTTTCCTAGTTTCCAAGGTGTTCTTGTGCTGAGGGACCTGATTTTTTTTTTTTGCATTTTACCCCTTTTTGAAAACATTTTTTTACAAATAGCCCCTGGCGAAATATTTGCTGAAAATAGACCAAAAGATGTTGTGCTAGGACATGACACCGAGGGATGTAGCTCGGCGCACTCGACAAGACGCTGGAGCTGTGGCCATGTCACCGGCGACCCTGGTCGCTACATCCACGATGGCGAGTGGGCCCAGAAACCTCGGCGCAATGTCAACCCACACGCCCACCCACAATCCTCGACGTTGTTTGACTGCGCGCCGAGGTTTTGGTATAGCGGGATGAGGCGTGGCCCGGTTGGCCCAGCCTAGACTTCGGCATGGCCCTACTCAAAACCATGGTCTGGACACTTAAGCTGTGTCGCGGCTCCCTTCTTCCCCCTCCATTCTCTCAAGTGGCGGCTCCCTCCCTCTCCCGACTCCACCATGAACCCTAGCCCCTAAATCCCATCCTAAGAGGCCGGATCTCCCCCATTGGGGCGCGCACGAGGTAAAGCTCCTTTCCCTCGTGTAGATTTAGTTGCCTTGGTTGTTTTCTTCAAGAACCCTAGGTGACATGACGATACGATTGTTATTGATGTGTGCAATGGTTTGATTTGGCCATCTTGTTTCGTAGTTGAATAAATGTATGGTGTATGCTACGATGTTCATTAGGGTTTCATGTGTAGAAATTTATAATGCTAGTTATTTGGTCTGTGTTATAATGGTCTTTAGTACAATTAACTTATAATAGTCTTTGTTAGATGATAAATTCTTAACGGACCCTAGTGTGGGGAAAAGGGGTCGTCTTGCCGATTTGTACCCCTATGTGTCTAGCAAGGATGTCGCCGTCCTTCCTAACCTAGTAATCCCTAATTGTGTCCGTGGAAGGTTGGCCTGTGTTCCGCAGTCCAGACATCCAGACACAGTTGCACGTTGATTTTACGAATGCAGCTAATTTAATGTAAGTAATTATTTCGATATAAGTAACTATTGAATAGACGGTGCTTTCCTTTTTCTACAACTCTCGCTCCTACTAGGACGAACAAAATTGGACAGACAAAAATCATGTTAGCGCTAGGTATTGATACTCCCGTTGGACACGCTCTTAGCCCGTGGTTTGTGGTTTGGTTTTATTTTTTGCATTTTCCCGAGGTAAAAACACGTTAATAACAAAACATTCCTAGTCAAGGTTCCTAATGTCTTGTTTGGATATCTTCGGTTCTATCTAAATCCACGTGTGTTGAGGTAGATTTTTGCGGCTGATAAAACGGCGAATCCATTTTTTGTTTTGTTTTGAGACCATGGCTGATAAGTTGTGTCAATTATATATTCAAGCGAACATTTTTTTTTAAGAGCACGCCTAGGCGTGTTTTTCATTAAGCGTAAAAGAGTGTTCTGAGACCATGGTCGATCCGGTAACACGACGATTACCGGGATCACCACCCCTACTTCTACTGGATATTACACGAGCGATTACATTGAAGCAAACTTGCGACAAGAGAGAAATAAGTGATCAAGCCCTAACTAGTAGGCCTCCTCATCTACAATCCCGCCATGTTGAGATCCATGGCGGAAAGATCGAGCCCACCGTAAAGCGAGGGGCTTCGAAACAAATCTTCTTTTTTTTGGTCATTTTGCCCCCAAACGCAACCACGAACCGCCGCTCAATATCTGCATCCACCACATCATCCTCGACCTTTCGCCAACCTTACGAAGCAACACCTTCTCGTGCTTGAACCGTTGCATTAGGGGCGCGTGGTTTAGCCGCAACGCGCCCACTCCTCCGCTAGCTGAATGGACCGACACCGGGCGTGGGAGCGACGTGAGCGTAGGACCAGCTTTGATCGGAGGAGTGTTGAGAGGGATGCAAATCCTTCCTCCAGTTCCTCTCAGACCGACAGCCGCCACGCCGCCCAACATCGCCGAGGAGGAGGGGAAGATCGGCGATCGTCGCTATCTTCGTTGGACGTCGAGGAGCAGCCGCCACCGGGCGATCGACATCCGACGACGGCATGCCGATCAAGTCGCGCCTGGCCGAGTGGTCGGGCAGATATTAGGTCGAACCGCCGCGGCTACCACCACGCCCATGCCGGGCACTCAAATTCAAGATCGACCATGGCGGCCCACCAGCCGACCGTAGCGATGTCCGGTCCCCGGGTTCTCGCGATGTCCACAAAGACTAAGCTTGCCGACACACCGAGCAAAACGTCCACAAGTGGAGCGCCCCTGGTCCAAGGCGGCGAACTCCTCCAAAGATTGGGTCGATCCACGCGTGCGGCACCGTGCTCGCGGGAGCTCCAACCCTAGCGGTCGCTCGTGGAAGTACCGAGGCCCCGGGCGGTATAGGTGGCGACGTTGTCATGAGGAGGTGGCCACACGAACTCCCACACGCTGGGGGCCCATGACAAGACATCGTTAGAAGCAGGCGGCGATGACGCAGACGCACTCCCGGCGCAGCGGAGGCTTCTTCTCCGCGGCGGTGGAAGTGGTGCGATAGGGTCCGCGCGGTCGATGGGTCACGCTGCGGCCCTGACCTCCGGCATGCGCCACGGGCAGTGGCGCGCCCTATGTCCCTCACGCCGCAGGTGAGGCGCCGCGACATGAACGTGCAGCCCGCCTTGACGTGCCCTTCCCGCAAGCGGTTGAAGCATAGACCCTGAAGGTCCTTGGGCACAGGCCGCGGCGAAACCGACGTCGGGGTGGCCTACGGCTGCGGCTGCGCACCTCCCGAAACCCATCCGGTTCGGAGGAAAGGCGCGACGGGTGCACAAAAGTGGCAGCAACAGGGCGCGGAGGCCTAGCCACACCAGAGGAGCTCCCTTGGCGACGGCGACGCGGTGGGCGGCGAGAGCACTGCGAGCCCAGGCGCCGGAAAGCCTGTATGAACTACATATAATTGGCTAAATAATAATGACTATATATTCAAGCGAACATGACTATATGAATTTCTTCGTAGATGAACTACATATAATTGGCTACTTATAATAAATAATAATGTGACGTGATTCTCGGGAAGTATTACCGGATATCTCGTTGGATGGCCCGACAAATGTACATCGCAGCGTGATTATTGCAGCAACGCACGGATGTCACCTGTATTTGCAAATTTCGTGCCAAAAATATAATATTTGAGACAAAAAAAAATCGACCGCCGTAACTATTTGTACTGGGCTGGGCCTCCACGTTTTAAAGGTGAAAAGCGAGAAAGCAAAAAGCCCATCAAGCGAAGGCGTCCCTTGGTGACGCGAGGGGCCGTCCAGTGACTCCAAATGGAAAAGGAAAAAAAAAAAAAAATCTCTCCCAAAAAATAAATAAACGCAGAGAGTTCAATTGGCAGTTGCTGAGCCTGAGCGCGCTGCGCTCTCCGTCGCCGAGAAGCCGTGATCCCCGCCTCCACCGGCGGCGATGGGCAACTCGCAGGCTTCACCGGCGTCCGCCTCCAGCAGCAGCTCCCGCTTCGTCATAGCCTCAAGGTACGACCCGGCCCACCAACAGCTGCCTTCCACCTCCATCGCTGCGGCGATTCGCAAGCCTTGTCCGGTGACGCTCTCTCACACACAAGCGGCACGCTTGCTTGCTTCCTTCCTTCCTCGCAGGGCCTTCTCGAAGCAGGAGCTGGAAGGCCTCCGCGGCCTATTCACCTCCCTCGCGGCGCAGTCGCAGACCAGCGGCCGTGGCGCCATCTCACGCCCCGTCTTCCTCGTGAGCACCGCACGCACATTCGCCTCCTCCTTTGGAATTGGTCCTGGACTGGATCTGGCTGGATCTGGATTTACGATTTCTAATCTAACGGGTTTGGTTGGCTCTGTTTGCGCAGGAGTACTATGGGGTGCGGGGGCCATTAGGCGACAGGCTGTTCCAGTTGGTGGCCAAGGAGAGTGGCGGCAGCGATGGGGTCACGTTTGAGGATTTGATCATCTCCAAAGTTAGTGGTCGACTCAATTTGATCTACTCTGTTATTCGTTTTAGTTGTCTCGAGCGAGACATGGTCACATGGCTGCAATCTTGCTCAGTAGATTAGGCTTGGGTTGTTGGAGTTTTCTGATAAGAATGCCTATTACCACTAGTGCTTTGATCCAATGAGATGCTTCAATCTGAGCTCTTAAGCTTTTTTTATGTACTACTTTGTATGTCTATTCTATAGCTTGACACTCTTTCTTTGTTGCATGTAGGCAACATATGGGAGGGGAACTCGAGATGAGGTTGATGAATTCATTTATCAACTATGTGATGTCACAGGAGATGGTGCCTTGACAAGGTATTGCTCGAGAGAAATTATTTTCTTCTGATAAGCATGTCATGTGTGAATCATGTCCTTTGCTAAGATGATTCAATAGTTGAATGCTTCAAATTTGAAAATTGCCTGAAACAAAGCCATTGTTTCTGATATATTGGCGTGCTATGTGCGAATCATGTTCGGCTGATGGTTTCTGCAACTGATAAGCCGTTTGACGCTATTTTTTTGTGAGAGAAAAACATACAACATAGTACCATGGCTGATAAGTTCAAGCGAAAAAGAGTGAACTATAGAATACATAAAAAGTTCAATTGATATGAATGAGGGGTTGCGGTTTCTGGTTACCATCGGCCTTATGCATTCCAGTCACATGTTTTGGGTAGTTTTTTTTTGATGGGTGATAATTTAGTTGAATTCATACTTTGTGTTTAACAAATCTTATGATTTGGATTTTTTTATTTAGACTTTTAGGCGTTAATTGGTGTTTACTCTTGCATTTACCTCTCACATGCACTGCCAGGTCTGATTTGGAATCTGTCTTGGCATCCGTTCATGAAACTGTATTTGCAGTAAAGAAGGAAGTTGGCGAAGGTTCCAACAACAGACCATTCGAAGCATTCCTCAACTCTGCAGTATTTTCAAAGGATGCTGAAGGGGTCTCAGAGAAGTCTATGTCATTATCAGACTTCAGGAACTGTTGCATTCTCTTGCCATCCTTGAGGAAGTTCCTTGGAAATTTGTTGATGCCCCCTGATTCAGGTTTGTCTTATCCGTGCCATTCTGTTAGTATTCCTAAGCAGCATTTTCGTAATTTTTGAAACAAAACAATCAGACCCATCTGATGCTGTAGGAGGTGGACTGACATTTTTGCTAGGTCATTCCTCATTAGTCCTCACATCTAGGAATTGACACCATGATGTTCGGGTGAAGTTTTTGCACTATTCTCTTAAAAAAGTTTATGCATGTACTCTACAGCTAGAGTGTTAGGAATAAGCTCATAAACCTGTACAAAAGGATGTAGATGCCATCTTATATCTAAGTAGTTTGCCATGCACATAACTATGTGAAAATTCAAAGACATAGTGTTCAAGAACTTATACTATTTTCTTGCAAAATGGGATGCCATACTACATTAAGACTATTCCTCTAAAACTTGTATCAGAAGTAGTAGAGGTAGAAGTTATTATGGAACCATTGCTTTTCAAGTATCAAAACCATATCAAATCAAATAGTCTTGAGGCATACTGTTTGCCTCTCCTACAAACTTTTGAGACCTCTCTCTCAAGCATGCCTCATTCTCAACCATATTTTTGTGCCTGGATTAATGGCAGATACAGACATATGTTTTGCTATGTTTTGCTGAGTTTCAGAAAGATGCCAATATGTCTGATTAAGTCATAAATAATGTAATTTAACATACAAATCAATTAATTACATAAATGTTCTAACTGTAGTGAATTTGATACTTTCATACTAGATTCCACAACAGGATACCAATTAGGACTAGTATGTTATTTGGCTTAGTGTTTTTACGTCTTTACTAGATTCAGTTATCAGGACATTTCCTAGATATGGTGGTGCTTGTGCTGCATGAGGTGCCAGCATTTGTCACTTGTGTCATTTCAGTCTTCCCTTTTCATTCTGAAGCAATTTCAATTGGCTTTGCACATAGTGTCTTTGGTTGTACGCTTATACATATAGCATTGAGCAGTTTAAATGAAATGTAACGTACATGATATATCATGTCACACTTTTGCTGACTTTACTTTGTTTGTAGGTAGACCAGGGTTTGAAGTACCACTGCTTCATTATCCTGAAAACATCTCCACTGATTTGCTGCTTCTAACTAAAGAGTATGCCTGGCATATTGGAGGAGGCTTTTCCCAACAAGAGGTGCAAGAGTGGAAGCTTTTTGTATCACAGTTCTCTTCATGGACAAAGCTTCAACACTTTCTTAGGCAAAGTAACGTGAGTACTCTTCAATTTTGTAGATCTGCTGGAGTGAAAGCCACACTTTTAAAACTTTATTCATAGTTATAGAGACGTGTTATTATATATGGAAATGACATAATGAAACTAAGTTCCATCCCTGTGATATGATTTTAGTTACTTTTCTTTGTCTGTTTAGCAGCCACATTGATGTCAATTGTCATTGCTAATAATGGTCAAAAAACATGACAATTTTACAACCTATCCTCATGATTCAAAAGAGTCCTTATGCTAACACTTTCCATCTGAATAATTTTGGACCTATATATGTCCTTAGATATATTTCTTGTTTTATAGGAATGGAGATGCTCAGACTGTTCTGATTGTTAAAGATACTGAAGGTTCAATTTATGGTGGATATGCATCACAGCCTTGGGAAAGGCACAGTGATTTCTATGGTGACATGAAGACATTCCTCTTCAAATTATATCCTCCAGCATCCATTTTTCCGCCCTACTGGAGCAAACAAGAATTTGCAATGGGTATGTTTTGCTCTGTATGACATATCTCCTTGTTTTTAATGTTCTTCACTGTTTGTATTGTACTACTGATCATCTCGAGAATATAAAGGATAGTTTACATCATTAGCTTATTTTGGCAGTGTGCTATAAACTTCAGCTCTGAGAACATACCCAATGGTATTGGATTTGGAGGACAGCCACATCATTTCGGACTCTTTTTATCTGCAAATTTTGATCAAGGGCACTCATTTACTTGTAGCACGTTTACCAGCCCTCCCCTTTCCAAGACAAATAGGTTCAGGCCAGAAGTTATTGAATGTTGGGGTATACAAATGAGAGGATCACAAGATGAAAAACTGGAGCTAGTCAAGGGGACAGTCCTCGAGAGGTTCAAGGAGGACCGGAACATGCTGAAGATGGTTGGTTTGGCAAATGCGAGTGATTAAGTGACAACAATGATGCACATGTCGGAGAGCCTGTACAGCACATGTTCGTAAAAAAAAGCAATCCATCCTGAGACCATGTCTTTGTGTTCCACTGTTCATATATTGTTTTGTCACTCAAAATATTCGTTTGATCCACACTTTGTAAAAATTGACCTACTTTTGTTCCCAGTTGTGAAGGATAGACGAGCTAATGGTGTCTTTATCTCAGGAATGACTTCATCCAAGATAAGATGTTGCCACTGTCTTGTTAATTTATCTAAAAACTGGTCCATAATTTTATTTGTACGAAGTGAGGTTAAATCTGAGTTGCACCCTTCACATCTCAAATTGCACAGCTAAAGCTCTGAGTCTTGCTAAGCCATAAACCTCTAAAGAGCTCTTAGAAAATTGGCAACATCAAAGCATGGGTAATAAAGAATTCTTGGTAAGGACGATAGGATATACGTATTTAACACTCTGTATTATGACTTCTATCTTATTTGGTTCCACAAGCTGATAGAGATCCAAACATGGACGACTAAACTATAGCTAATAGGGATCCAAACATGGACGGCTAAGCCTTAGCTCTTCCAACCCAGCTAAAACATGGTTAAAGACAAAATCCCCCCCTCTGTTTTCAGTGTCCATATCGAGCTCAACAAAAGTAAGGACATCATGGTAAATAAACGCTAATTAGCTAGAGGTCATGTCAAAGCACAGCGGATTCAAAACTAGACTGTCATGTTTCAAGTTTTCCCAGCAACGTCTGCAACGATTAACACCACGAGTCCGCTTCCGCTATGTGCCACTGTAAATCAAGCAAAGATCCTACACTGATCCCAAACCAGCAGAAGAGTTTAGGCGCCACGCAGAACGTCCCTAAAGAAGCAACGTAAAAGCTTGCTATTTCTTTGGCAGAATTTGAAAAGATGGTGTTCAGTTTCCAGTCACCTAAACAACACACTTTACCGATAGAGGTATATTAACAATACATTTATCAAGATCCACAATACAACAATTTTCTGGTGGTGCCAGAGTGCAGCACATCTATAAAGATTTGTACGGAACAATATACAGTAACATGATACGACAAGGTACTTTGAAACTTAGCATAAGCAATGATAGTATTTGTCACAACTGGGAATCTCATATCCTTTTGATACTGGTATAAACTGCTATGCTGGTATAAACTGGTTGCCAGGTATTGGTTTACTCCTGGAAAAAGGGTACAAAGAATATTGTGTCAAATGCATGATTATACCCATTGAATCAAATTGATTAATAAAAAAAAATATAATGTGCAAAAAGAAATGGGGTATGAGAAGAACATTGATAATATCAATACTGTTGACAGAAAGCACAAACATAATACTTCATATCATCAATAAAAAAATATAAGCTAGTTCTAGGATTACTTTGTTTCAACCATTTTAATATAAACCAATTATGTTTGTACAGTTACTTTCTATATGGAAAATGAAAAATATAGGTAGGGTGCTCCCCTGCTTTCTTTTTCAAAAAAAATATAAACCAATTATGCAGATTTGCAGCATGCCACCAGTGTCATTAAAACAAATCCCAAATCCCAACACATAGTTACTTTGGTCCAAACTCGAAGCTACATAACGTAGAAATCACTAGTCAGTGTCAGCAAAAAGAAACTAAACTCTCGTCTAAGCAGATTGCATTGCATGATATTATCTTTAGTGCTAGTTCAAACCCAGCAGTATATTAAACTAGCTACTTGATCACTGACAGCCATTCACCCTGCCAAACTGACCCTGCCGAACTCAACTTGCTACTACGGGTGGAGGCCGGAAGAGAGCTTGGGAAGGGCGGCGACAATATGGCATACAGGGATACAGTCCATCAGTTGGATATAATGTGAGTATGGATGTGCCTCTGTGTTCAATACTATCCAAGGATATCCAAATGTGAACAATTGTTTCAGCATAATGAGAAAAGGGGGCACTTGATAATTGGTTATTCTGGGACAACCCATGGCTGGGCAGGCCATTGCGCACATGAACTTTACACTAAACTAAAGCATCCACCTCTACTATGGTGGGCTGGTAGCACATAAACAGTAGTAGGTAATGAGGTAAATAGGCAAAATCTCTACAGTCTGTAGGAGGCGTCTTACAACATCACAACGAGGCTCATGTCGTGACTTTGTCAATCTCAAGACATAGGGGTAGGGTGTGTATGCGTGCATTCATAGGGGTGAGTGTTCGTACATGTATGAGTGTCTATGTTTTAGTTGATTTAAAAAATAATAAAGGTATTGGCAAATTCTAGTCCAAGATTGATTGAGCCATGTGTTGGTATAGAAAACAAGGGATGAAGGACTAGCCTCGTATTCAACTTGCTCTTCATCAAGGGATGAAGGACTGGCTTCAAGTCGAATTCAACTTGCTCTTCATCAAGGGATGAAGGACTAGCCTCGTATTCAACTTGCTCTTCATCTTCATCTTCCACAAACCATCCATAAGCTTCCCTTGTTCTTCTGAATAGTAGTCCTCGGTTCCTACAAGCACATAATGGAACAATCTTCTAGGTAGCCCAAAACAAAACAAGTAATGGTAGGGAGAGACAGTACAGAAAGAAAATAAACTAAATACACTTACATACCACAGGTCATAAGTGCAGCAGCTGAAGATATAGTGGATGAGGCTACTTGGTCCCGGTTTACGGCCATACAGGCTGCAATTATCAATTGCTGGTGTCAAACTGCCACTACTGAGGTTGTACTGTGCAAGATAGGGTTGTCTTGAACGCTTGTAGACGACATTGTCACCCTTGACTGTAGGCAGGATCTTAGAGGAGACACTTAGGTTCCTTTCTCCAAGAAGTAAGGTATTGCCTCCAATGTTGTCTACTGGGATAAACCTTTGCAGCACAAGGTCCGCGAGTTTGCAAACTAAAATTTGTGACACGAAAAGGTCATTGTGTCCAAGCACCAAAATCTCTGTGCCACATTGTACCAGACCATCAGGATGGCTGACTTTGCCTGTGGGGATTGTGGCAATCAACTTCGGTGGTTGTAGTTGAGGATCTGCACCGCCCCATCTTGCCCAGGAGGGTCAATCTGGAAGACTTTGTGCATTTCATCGATAATGGGAGTATTATACGCTTGGCAAAAAATGTATAGCTTTCCTTGGAGCGACAATGGTGAATAGATCAAAGGGTATTGCCAGCTTGACAGGGTCCATTGCCTATCCTGGGGGTAGCATAGGCTACGCGCGCTACGTCATGAAGCGCAAGCATGATGGTCATGGCTCCAGCTTTGAAGGAAACAGAAGAACAAATGAATCTTACAAGTGCTCTTATCCTGTATAGTGTAGGGCCGTCGGGTAGCCAAGAGTCGACTTGTGGCTGTCGGAGGAGGGTCCCTAGGGGTGGGAGCTCAGTGATGTCGCCGGTGAAAGGGTGGAGAAGGCGAACGGTGCCTTCCTGGTCTGAGTTCCGCAGCAGCAGCAGGAGGCCATCAACTGAGTCAATGGCGCAGTGATCCCCTAGGAGAAGGACCTGGACACGGACCAAGGTCCCTGTGTCGAGGTTGAGGAAGTGGACATACCCATGCAGGTTAGGGTGGCCTGGGTACAGGTAGTGGCCCTCGGGAAGCAACATCCAACGGCGTGGGTGGAAGCGTGGGTCAGTGACCCCGTGGCCACTCGGGAGGAGGTGGTGCTGGACCTCCAGTTTGTGCAGACTGCTCGAAGCGGACGTAGTTCAGAAAGTCACTGTCAAGCAGGCGCGGACGCCACCATACGAATAAGATCTTCAGGCAGTGATGCCCAGCAAGATCCAGGGACCAAGGTGCGGCGACAGTTCCATGTGCTGCCCCCAGCCGCCTGAGATGATGACATCTTGAGTGACTGCAGCCCTCACTCGGCGATCTGATCCACCAAGACAGAAGTCAGAACAGAAAGGTATAAGACTGAAATTCTTGCATACACGACCTGAATACCGAACCAAGCCTCAAACATTGGTGACCGATAGTGACGGAACTAGGATTTTAACGTAGGGTAGTCTATGCAATGTTTTGTATGCTATTCGGTATAATCCATATTCACAACTCGGTATACAAGTACAGATAAGATCTGCCAGTTCAGTACTATCCATCCATATTAAAAATACACGAGGTGTGGACTTTAAAAGGTCTCAAAATGTCAAGTTTAAATCTGACAAGAGTACCCATGAAATGGCAACAGTATTTTCAATGTTTCATTCTTCCTTAAAAGAAATAATCCATATTTATTCCTAAAGAACAAGGCAATATCTCCAATTTCCCATTCTTTATACCTGGACTATCTGAATAAAATGAACTGTAAGAAAATGAACTAAATGCTTCAACTGTAAATTACAGTGGCTAAGTAGCAGAAGTTTAAAATCGGACCTCACCACTTCATCAATGACTAGATGAGATGAGGCCAAGATCAGTGGAGAGCTGCACGGCTCTTGCCTGACAACTGCAGACTGCAGTCCTGCAGAAGGGCTGTCGGGGGCTTAGGAATGATCGAGGTAGTGAGGAGCCGACGGGGTAGCGGCTGGACGCCTAGCCGTGAGCTCGAGGCGCGGCGGTCGGAGACGCGTCCCAGCAAGCGGCGATGGATCTGTCTTGGACGAAACCCTACGACGGATGGCCGGGCACCGACTGCGAAACCCTACGGTTACCGACTGCGAAATGAACCTCGAACTTGACGCAGGGGCGGATCCATTGCAGACGGGACCAGAGCACGCGCCGGAGCTGGGGGTAAAGGCGGGCGCCTGCGATCTGCGAGTGAGAAGGGGAGCAGAGCGGCCGCACAGTCGGGCGAGAAAGTTTTTTTTTAGTGCTCGGTTTCGAAGCGGAGAGGAATGTGCCGAGAGCATTTGCGTGTCACATTTTTCTATTGGGCCCTTTTTTTGGCTTAAGTTGAAGATTGTCATTATTATTATCTATATCTAATATCTATATCTAAAATTATATCTATCTCTATGTTTATATACATATATCTGATAAAATCTATATCTAAACCTATACATATATATCCATATCTTTATATCTATATATACTCTATACTTTAATAATAATCGGCAGATATCTAGGTGCTTTGCAACCAAAGAAAAAAAAAACTAAACATAACATCCCCTCTCACACTCTAAAGGGTGGGGCCCAGAGGACCCGGCCCAAGGGGACCGCGGTCAGCCGGGGTCGCCCCCTGGCCCGTGCGCGCGCTGCCGTCCCTTCACGACTTCTTCGGCAATTAAAATAAAAGTTTGATTTGGATAAGATTAGAACTTAGGAAAAGAATAATAACTTTCTTATAAAAATGTATTCCAATCTATAGGAAAATCTTTAGAGATTGCTTGCATTAAAGTCCCATAGGAGGGCCATATAAGCAAGAAGGATGTAATCTGCTAGGAATAAGCAATAAAGAATTATTTTTCCCGCCTCTTGCTGCTGCCACCGCCGCCCCTAGCCGCAAGACCGGTGCACCGTCGATGAGCACACAAAGTTGTTCCTAGCGCACGTGGCATGCGCCGGTCACTTAGATGAGTATCGGCAAGTGAACATCTACACGACCGGATTGGGTGAGCCCTCGAAGACCGGCGTCGGCTGCGGGACACGAAGGACATGAAGACGACCACGTCACTCGCCAGGGCGTATGAACGCCGCCTCACCATCTTCTACAACCTCGGCAAGGCACCATCACAGTGAGGAAAGCCACTAGCGCCACCCGTGGCGCCCGCGGCTTGACCGCCGCCCTCGTCGGCAACACCACCTCATCCGTTCAAGTGGTCGACCCCGGAGGGAGATGACGAACGACACAAAGGCGGCATGTGCTTCAAGCGTGACGAGTTGTTCTCACGAGGTCACAAGTGCAAGCACCTCTTCGACATCACGGTCTTCAACGACTATGGCGGCAACACCGCCGCGGGGCGGCGCCGACCTCGGGGTCCTCATCGGGGATCCCAACTCCCCGGTACGTGGTGTCCACTCTCTCTACCTCGTCGGGGTAATTTCAGGCACCAACATCAGCATCGCCGTCGACTCAGGCACCTCGCACAACTACATCGACCCTCACGTTGTGGCCACGGCAGGACTTCGTACATAGCCAGCGTGGGTGACGGTCATCGCGGCTGACCGGCGCCACTTCGACATGCCGGCCGACGCCCACGGCGTCTCCATCCGCATCGGCGCTGACATCTTCGACATCGACGCCACGTCCTACACGTCAGCAACGACATCGACATCATTCTCGGCATACTATGGCTGGCAAGCTTAGGAAAGGTGACCTGGGACTTCACGTCCAATGACCTAGAGTACTATCATTAGGAACAGACCAAGACGTTCATGCAGGCACCACCCCCGCGCTGACACGGGAACACCTAGGCCCAAGCCGGTGCGGTCGGCCTCTTCGCCGGCGTCCGCGACCGCCCACGGCTCCGCAAGCGCCCGAGACACGCCAACGCCCTCGACCTCTACGACATGTCCACAGGTGTCTTCGTACAGCTTCGACAGGCGACATTGGAGGAGCAGCATCTACGGCGGATTGCCCTCGACGTCACCATGGGCGCTGCGGCTAGCTGGGACGCCGGAAGGCGGCTTCCTCCTCTTCGACGACCGCTTCTACCTTCCGGCTTGCTCACCACTACTCATCGGACCGCTAGACGCCATACTCTAGGAGGCGTTCACCGGACGAACTTCCTTGCTCTCGGCGCCCACACAAAGCACTCCGGCGACAACCGCTCCAACGGCCATCCCGCTCGGAGGAGTATGGCCACGATGCCACCGTGTGGGAGCCGCACGTGTTGTCTTCCTTGACAACATGGGGAGCAGTTCTTCGATTGTCGACAACGTCTACATCAACTACGATGTCGACAGAGAAACGCACCAGCTCTCACCCTGCATGTTCGACATTGGTTCTTTCATGTTAGTAATTATTCGTCTTGTCCTTTTGCATAATGGATCACTCGATGTTTGTTCGTTACGTTTGAGAAATCTCTCCCACACTTGTTCTTGTACCTGTTTATTTGATAAAGAAACAAAACAAAAGAAACAAGCAAAGATTCTATCGATTGAACACCGGGGAGCCTAAATTTTATTTTGTTTATCATCATCATCATCATCATCATGATCGTGATTGTTATTGTTATTGTTATTTTTTTTTTGACCCAATTATTGTTATTGTTATTATTTAATTTTTATTTGTTCACTTCATCATTAATTACTCAAGCAAGGCATAAAGAGGTAGTGTGAACATTGCCTTGATTCATCTCCATGATAAATTACTTCTAATGTTTGTGAAAACAATACTCTCGAGTTCAATAATCTAGATTCAATGTCATGTCAAATTTTAATTAAAGGTCTTTTAACCTAAGCACCATGCTCAATTTAAAAGGACCTATGGATGTATCATATATAAATACATCCAAACCAAAGCTTATATTATTTACATAAACATGGGAGGTAAAATTTTGTATTTTAATATGGAGATAAATAGGAGTAAAAGAGTTAGTGAACATTACCTTTGCATACCTAAGTGTAGTTACAGGTAACATATATGGATGAAATGTAGAAGTTGTTGGTGTGGTTTGCATGATGGCCATGATTTTTGGCGTGACTTCCTTGGGCGGAGCGAGAAGAAGGCACACCAAATCTCTCAGGTAATTAAACCACAAGGTTGGGCCACAATGTGTGTGGACCATAAACCTTGGTGATAGTGGCAAAGGTTTTGGAAGTGGAGAACCCTTCTTGCTTATATGGAAGTAATCTTTGGGTGGAGTTAGGTGACACATTAGTGTTTATCTCGACCATGTGGGGCCAACCTACTCCCTCTCTTCTTTCATTGTTTTTATTATTATATATTTATATTTTTTCCTCCAATTTTCCCACTCTTTTTCTCTTTATCTATATATTTTTTCAATTCCTTTTCTTTTTTTTTTTCCTTTAGCAAGGCGGTGGCATCATTTTTTTTTATTTACCATGATTTTTTATATGACCCCTTGGTGTGTATGAAACTTGAGATTGTCACCACAAACATGGGGAAAGTGGCCCCATGGTTGGATTTGGGGTTTATGTGTTATGAACAAATGTTCGAATGATTATATTACTATTGATGATATGGTATCATCGGGCCGAGGTGTTTTGGTAGCACCCGAGGCATGGGATCGGGTAATTTGGTATTATTCGGGGCCCGTGTAATTCTCAACCCGAAGCCATGGGAGAAATTATATGAAAATGTAGGGTAGCACCCAAGCGGATACGAGACCTCATTAGGCTTATTTCTGCCATTGGATCTTGATAAGTGACTACACTTATCATCATGTGGGGAAATTTATCTTGGAGAGGTTTAATGAATCTATTCGAATAAATTTGTACAATTTGTAGTAAAAAAAAATAAACGGGTCCAATTAGATGGAGGAGAGGCACAAAAATGAACTCGAGCTATTAAAGCTTCCTAAATAAGGCATTATATATATATATATATATATATATATATATATATATATATATATATATATATATATATATATATATATATATATATATATATATATATAGGGCGGCGCTTATTGGAAGCCTAGGGCTTCTAATTGTTATTGAGAGCACCAGCCAGTTTGGGTGGACCGGCGCACCCACCAACGAGGTCTGACACGCGCACGTGGGGATCATTTTTTCAAATTTTAAATCTCAGCTCAGAATGCATACAAACGTTTTTGTTGCGACGATGCATAAAAATCAATGGACGAGATAATCAAATCTAGTTCTGCGATGCATAAAAACCTCTCCGCGTGCTGGCCGTTCCACCTGATAAAGGCTGACGCAGCCTGACACATGCTGACATGCACGCATCCACTCAAATTCCCTTCGTTTTTCACGATAATTCCTCAACGAAGCATCCGATTCAAAAACGGTTTTCACCATTGAACTCCTGATATTTTTGTGCACGATTCAAGCACCATTGTGAATATTTTTACAAAAAAATTTGAAATTTAAAATTTTGTGCACGAGCATAAAGAGTTTACGTTACCGGTCTCTGCATACAAACTTGTGTGCGAGTGCATAGTAACATGATAGGTGCTAATTGGATGCATATATTCACTAGTACGAATGCATATAAAAGTTTTGGCGTTGACGTTGCATAGAAATTAGAGGTTGAGATGCATATATACACTCGTCTGGATGCATATAACACATGAAGACATATCATCTTCTCCGAATTTGAATTTTAGATCATGTCTCATTATTGCACTCGTTAAGAGGTGCTCTCGTCTTTTCAAAATTTTAAATTTCAATTTTGAACCATGCCATATAAGAGCTGATTGAATGCATATATTCAATAGTCCGGGTGCATATAAACATTTTAGCATCGACGTTGCATAGAAAATTAGTGGTAGGGATGCATATATTCGATTGTCCGGGTGCATATAAAACATAAAGACATATCTTCTCTAGAATGTTTATAGCACTGGTCACAAATCAGCAACTCGAGTATACAAGGATAAGACCAAAAAATCAACTGAACCGAAAATCAAACAAACATCCGCGCAAAATGCATATCACGGTTTACAGCCATGCATACAAACTTGGGGTGTGGTTATCAAAGTTACATTTTAGCCATGCATACAAACGCATGTATATAGAGTATACAAAACACTACAAACATTAAAAAAAATGAAGATAGCATTGTTGTTGTTGCCGGAGCAGTCGGGGGCGTGGTCGGCGGCTCGCCCGATCGTGGAGAGCCCTCTACTGCACGCCCGTGGTTGGCGCCCAACGCCCACCGTGCTTCGTCGTCGTCTCCCTTCACGCCCGCACCGCATGCATACGAATCAGAAAAAGAACAGAGGACGTGTCAAACATTACGATCCATCATCCATGAAGCATAAAAATTACGGTGTAGGTGCATACAAGTCTAAAAAAAAATAATTGAAGTATAAAAGGATCCAATTCCTATGCATACAACGACAATAATTCGATGCATAAATATTAAGGTTTCAATCTTCAAGTGCCTCTAACCCCAAATCAGAAGCATAAAAGGAATCTGTTGATTAGAAAACAGAACATGGATAAACTAATATGGAGTATCCATGAAGCATAAAAATTACGGTGTAGGTGCATACAAGTCTAAAAAAAATAATTCGAAGCATAAAAGGATCCAATTCCTATGCATACAACGACAATAATTCGATGCATAAATATTAAGGTTTCAATCTTTAAGTGCCTCTAACCCCAAATCAGAAGCATAAAAGGAATCTGTTGATTAGAAAACAGAATATGGATAAACTAATATGGAGCATCCATGAAGCATAAAAATTACGGTATAGGTGCATACAAGTCTAAAAACATTAATTCGAAGCATAAAAGGATCCAATTCCTATGCATACAACGACAATAATTTGATGCATAAATATTAAGGTTTCAATCTTCAAGTGCCTCTAACCCCAAATCGAAGCATAAAAGGAATCGTTGATTAGAAAGCAGAATATGGATAAATATTTGAAGGTTTTTATGCATCACAAACCTATGCATCAGTATAGAAACATGCATACAGACCTTTTCGATCTGCTCAGCTCATCCTCCTTGAAGATCGAAAGAACATGGTGCATACAAACCTATGGAAGGACGAGGACGCATAGCGGCCCAGATCGGGGATGGGCCGCCGTCACCGGTGGGGAAGGCCGGGCCGCGCCGTTGCCGCTGTTCGTGGTGGGGAACGACGGGTCCGTCGCCGCGTTGCCGCTGCTCGGGGTGGGGAACTCCGCCGTCGCCGATGGGGAAGCCTGAAATCGAATCAAATCAAAGCATACAAATCCATTAATCGGTGCATATAAACTATGCCACAAGATGCATAAAAACAAAAAAAATATACTAGCGCATGTACTGCTCACCGGAGGAAGCCAGTGCCCATCTTCTACTCCACCTCCATCTGGAAGCATAAAAATCAAATCAAATGAAGCATACAAAACCATAAATTAGAGTTGCGATGCATACAAATCGAGATGGGTCAGGAACAGAGATGCGATGCATACAAATCAGATTTCATTCATTGATTCATTGAATGCTGAAGAGTAGGAACAGAAGCTACCAAGATCCATGGTCAATTTCATCATTTATGCATACAAACAAAAATAAACAAGAGAGTCATTTAGTACTATTACTAGTGCTAGCACGAGATGCATAAAAATCAACATGCAGCCATTTAGTATTACTGTGCTATGACGAAGCATAAAAAATGCAACTTGTCGACCGTGTTGGAGATTGAGCAGAGTAGCGCCTCCACCGCCCAAGAGACGCTTGAAGCTTGAACAGGATGTGGTGCTGGCCACCTTTCTCCTCGCGCTGCAGTGAAGCAGAGCGCCGTGCTAGAAAAAAGGCGTAGCAAATGGGGACAAGATTGCTTGTGCTGGCGGCGACCGGTTCGGACCGAAGCCGCCTCCCCGCCGCGCAAACGAGCAGGAGAGGTAGCACCGCCCATTGTCGTGCTTGAAGGTCGGGCCGCCACACGCTCGTGGTTGGGGCGGCGATCGGGGAACACCGCCGGACATGGTCACGGTCGTCGTCGCCGGTAGTGCATGGCCCGCGATTACACCGTCGGGGTTCTTTGGGCTCGCGGGACCATGCGCGCGTCATCGCCGTGCGTGCGCCCACCGCAGCCGCCGTATGTCGGGGGGGGCGCGGATCCGCACGTCGGCGGCGCGGCCGGGGAAGTTGCGGCGCAGGGGCCGCCGGGGTGAGCTCCCTCTCCCATGGCGCTCTCCGGCGGGTAGCGGGAGCCATGCCGTCCGGCCGGCGGAGGGGAGGGGGCACGGCGTCGTCGTCGGCGCGGAGCCGGATCGAAGTCGCGGTCATTGCGTCGGCCCCGGCCCGCCGCATGGCGGAGCGGGGTGGTGTGGCGGCCGAAATTGATTTTTCTATTTTGACGGGCGACCGGGAATGTGGTGCCGATTAGGGTTTAGTGAAATATATATACATCTACGAAAGGTGGGCCGATGGGCGACGGGTGGGCCTAATGGGCCGGTTCGAGCCGGGTCCGGTGCAACCAAGGTTGGGACAATTTGGACCGGTGCTTCCTCAGAACTATTGGAAGCCCAGTGGCTCCATATAACATACCTATATATATATATATATATATATATATATATATATATATATATATATATATATATATATATATATATATATATATATATATATATTGTCACAACCCGTTCTTCTAGTCAATGAGACCGGATAAACGGGAGGAGTGATGTAGCCTGAATTCGTCGAACAACGGAACGCGGGCGTTCCGGGAGCGGGCGGCGTCGGCCGCGCGGCGCGCATTGGGCGGCGGACGGCGGATGGCGCGCGGCTTGGCGGCGGCGAGCGCGGAGTGCGGCGGCGGCGGCTCAGAGGAAGCGAGAGCAAGATAAACCTAATTTATTTTCTTCTTAATCGTCTCACGATAGTTGCCCCCATATTTATATGAGGGGTTTACAATTGCTAACGGGCCGAGCCCATTAGTCTTTTCCGACTATCTTTAATTTAATCTAATAATTATAATAATAAAGCTAAATAATAATTAAATATTCAGCCACTCCGCTTATCCCGGGCGACTCACGATCGAGTCCGACATCTCCCCGCTTTGGAGATTCGGCTCGCCCTCGAAATGGAAGTCCGGATAGATTTTGTTGAATAATTCCGCATCTTCCCATGAAGCATCTGCAGTAGGTTTGTTCTTCCATTTGATGAGTACTTGAAGCTGGCCCTAGCGGACTCTTGTTTTGAGCATTAATTCAGGTTAAAAGACCGGTGTGCCATCATGAATCCGAGGTAACTCTAGGATATCCGTAGGTATCTCCTCATGGTGTGGTTTGAGCATACCGACATGAAAGGCATTGTGTATACGGGTTCCAGCGGCAAATTCAATGCATATGTTATCTGGTGTAATGATCTTGCTTGTATTTGAATGGTCCAAAATATTTAGGAGAAAGCTTACATTTATGTACATCGATATTGTTGCCATGGAACGAGATAAAAGTTTGAGCCAAACATAATCACCCACTTTAAATTCTCTGTCTGTATGTTTAGCATCAAAATATTTGCGGTAATAATCCTCGGAGACAAGCGCAAACGAACCTTTGTCCGATTGAGAAAAATATCCCCGTGAAGTTAGTGTTGACACTGTTATAGCATAATATTACTAGTCAACTAAACTTGGATTAGGGCTTAAAATGAATATCAACATAAGTTTAGGGGTTTAACTAACATAATTCCACGAGTTTTGGTGATTTCTATAATTTTAGGGACTTAATAGATAAATGCGAGAGAAAAATGGAGAAAGTTCCGTAATATACATCCCATACGATGACAAGACTTAACCGTGAAGTAACTCGACCCGAAAAGTGAACTAAAACACTCTAGAAGGTACCGTAAGACACCGGGAGAAAGATGGTTCGGTTTGGCCACAACACACGGCGGCGCCGCCAAAGTGCTGAAGAGCCAATCGGGCTCACCTTTCTAGGTCGGTTTACTATCGACTTTGAGGTTGTATCTACTGCAGATTGCCAAGGTCGGTTTGATCCAAAGATTCACGTTCATCGCCAAGGCCTATATAAGAAGACCCCCCGCCTCGTGGTTAAACCCTAATTCATTCTATCTCATTCTTTTTCATTATTCTCTTAGTTGTAAAGGTGTCCCAATGTAAGGATAACCTCTCTAAGGGATTAGTGAATTAGAAGAAGATTAGAAGAGGATTAGCCATGTAATTAGAAGTAGATTAGATATGTAATTAGAAGTAGATTAGATCTAACTTAGATCTAATCAAGAGTAAAGGAGAGTTGAACTACACTTTGGTTTTCGAGATGTCTACTGAGAGTTTGGTATGTTTCATATCTTATCTTTGGATTACGTTATGATTCATATATTTATCTTCTCTATTTACTTCCATGTTTTACATATATGGTTAAGTATAGTTGTTATGCTATTGCATGGGATCTCATTTCGTATTGAGGACTCTAGTTATTCATGGTAGCTAGAGTAGTAATAGATAGTATAGACATGGTGTCTACGCTATAGATTACCCGAGATTGCACCCAACCCCACGGATAGTTTGTGGTAGCCCCTGGTGGTGACAACCACGATGGGCGACGTATTCCACCACGTTCGGGTTGGTGTTTGTAGGACCGTAGTCGGAGCTTCCTAGCCCCCTTCTCATCTCTTTCCGTGGCTAGTGTTCGATGTCCCGAAGTGTTATGGTATGATTGCTATCATAGAACCTAAGTAATAGAGAAGTATTCGTGAACCTTAATCTCTCTTTGACCTCTTGATTAGTTTAGTTTCTCTTTGACATCTTAGTTAGCTTATTATTTTATACTTAGATATTTGCTTATCCTTTAACAATTACCCCCTCACTATAGTCTAGTGGTTTGCTAAGTTAGTGGATACATGATTGTGACTTATTAGAATTCTTTAGCCAAAGCTTCCCCGTGAATACGATACTCTAGAATACTCATCCTAGGGAAAAGCTACAATGGTAGGTGTTACTCAGGCGCTTGAGAATCCTTATTTTCTTTTAGCACTTAACAAATGCCAACAGTTAGTAAATCATCCACGATTTGGTAATGTAGTCTCACCCGGGATGATAACCACGAATAGTAGGGGATCACGTCCATAAACAAGTTTGAATGGCGTTGTTTTGGTCGATGCATGATATGAAGTATTATAACAATATTCAGCCCAAGGTAACCATCTTACCCAATCCTTTGGTTTGTCACCAAATCAAGCGGCAAGCAGATACATTGTAATAATTTTATTGACGACCTCAACCGACCATCCGCTTGGGGATGATAAGCCGATGTTGGTGACAAAATAATGTTGGATAGACGGAAAATTTCTTTCCGAATTGACTCATGAAGATGACATCCCCGTCACTAACCATCGATCTTGGCAACCCATGTAGTCTAACAATCTCTCGAGAAAAATTTACGAGCTACTGAAGTTCTTTGTATATGGATGAGAAAGGGGTATAAAGTGAGCATACTTGGATAGACGATCAACCCTTTGTTAAGATTACCGATTTAGATCCAACTCTCTAAGAGCTTCAATGAAATCCATTGAGATATCCTCCCAGATTTGCTCGAATTGGTAAAAAATTTGAAGAAGCCCAATTTGGATGAAGGTGTTCGTTTTTTGTTGCGTTGGCAAACCAAACAATCATTCACAAAATGCGTGATAATGCGTTTATCATGTTTGACAAAAAGCTCGACGGAATCGATGCAAGTGTTTTCTCGTATTCCCTCATGTCTTTGAATCATGAATTGCATGGAGAATAGTTTGAAGATGTTTGGACGATGTGGAAAGCCATACCTTTTGTTGAACAAGATCAAGCCATTGCGAACTTCCCATGCGAGTCCTTACCGTTGATTATAGAATCAATAAGGGCTATAACTTCATCGCTAAATGCAATTTCCTCCCCGAGCCGATCAAATAACCCCAATTGAATTTCTGAAATAGCCATGAGAGAAGATTCATCGTGTTCGACGAGATAATGCGTCGGCCACCACATTTGATTTACGGCTTGTACTCCACAAGAAAATCATAACCAAGCAATTTGCTAACCCATTGATGTTGTGGAAGCGTGGACAAACGCGATCCAAAATGTACTTAAGACTGTAATGATCCGGCGATAATAAATGGACGGCCCCAAAGATAAGGTCGCCAATGTTTGATAGTCCTGTCACCGATCCCTATGAGTTCTCTTTCATATGTAGCTAACTTGTTGTACTTATCGGGCATACGTTTGCTAAAGTAAGCAATTGGACCATTACCCCGATGTAAACAAAGCACCCATACCCTGTACGCACGCATCACATTCCACCACAAATGATTTATTAAAGTCCGGAAGTTGGAGAACTGGTGCGATGATAAGGTCCTCTTAAGGTGCTCAAAAGTCGTTGTTGCCAAGGGTGTCCAAAGTAATGAGTCTTTCTTAAGAAGATCAGTCAAGAGACGTGCAATTGTACCATAATCCATTATAAACTTTCTGTAGTAACCGGCTAGTCCCAGAAAACCTCGCAATTCACGGAGAGTTTTGGGAAGCGGCCATGCGGTGACGGCCTCAATTTTTTCTGGGTCAATAGCAACTCCAGCGTCCGATATAATATGTCCCAAATAACCCAATTGTGATTGACCAAAGAGGCACTTAGATTTCTTTAAGAAGATATTATGAGATGCGAGTACCTTGAAAACCTCTTCCACGTGGTGGAGATGCTCAGACCAGGATTTGCTAAATATCAGGATATCGTCAAAGAAAACCAGTACAAACTTGCGCAAAAACGGTTCCAATATATCATTCATCAAAGCTTGAAAAGTTGAAGGTGCATTGCATAAACCAAATGGCATGACCAAGAACTCAAAGTGCCCATGATGTGCTCTGAAAGCTGTCTTTTCGACGTCTGGGGGATGCATGCGTACCTGGTGATATCTTGAGCGAAGATCTAATTTGGTGAAGAATTTTGCACCTTCCAGTTCATCCAGTAATTCAGCAATAACCGGTATTGGAAACTTATCTTTTAAAGTATTAGTGTTGAGCTCCCGATAATCAACACAAAAACGCCAAGTTTGATCATGTTTCTTGACAAGAAGGACAGGTGATGAGAATGGCGAAGTGCTATACCGGATGATACCTTGATGAAGCATGTCTGCACATTGTCGTTCCAGCTCATTTTTCTGTATCTGAGGGTAACGATAAGGGCGAACAACAGTCGGCTGAGTGGGGTCCTTAAGATGAATTCTATGA
This sequence comes from Hyparrhenia diplandra, assembly GCA_015847255.1. Lineage (NCBI taxonomy): Eukaryota > Viridiplantae > Streptophyta > Magnoliopsida > Poales > Poaceae > Hyparrhenia > Hyparrhenia diplandra. Next base: position 47,784 of record JADLZK010009154.1, read on the forward strand.
TCATAACGTCGTTGAGGTGGGAGCCCCGAAGGCTCTCTGAAAAGCTGTTGGAATTTGCATAATAGAGGATCCATTGGTATGTCAGCAGAGAGTATGTGAATACCTGGGTGAAAATCTGTCTCCTTGGAGAGGCTGTGCCATATGATCGGCTGCCCCTTCCTCCAAAACTTCATAATAAGTTTATTAAAATTCTAGATAATGTTGCCCAAAGAACTCAGCCAGTCCACACCCAAAACAACATCATAGCCTCCTAATTTGATGCTGAAGAAATCTGCTTTGAAGCTCTCAGTAGCAATAGAAAATTCAATATCATCATACCTTCCCACATTTGTTATATGTTGTCCATTGGCGACATCAACTTTGAGCGGACGGTTTAAAGAAGAACTTTGGAGACCAGTTTCATAGCCAAATCAGAATCCAGAAAATTGTGCGTTGAACCAGAATCCAAAAGAGCCAATAATTTTGTGCCATTTATATTGATAATTAATTGCATGGTAGGATAGGTGGATATGCCAGTTAAGCCATGAACTGATATTTGAATATCTGAATATCCTTCTGTGCGTACCTTTGAGTTTTGTCGGCGGGAGCTGTATAGAGACGTCTAGCGAGTGCTATGGTTGTCTCAATATCAGGCGGTTGATGTAGTTGAACGTCGATCTGAATCAGAGGTGCTAACCCAACAATATAAAGCATAGCCTGCTGTTTTGGGGAGAGGTGTTGTACCTTGTTCAGCTTTGCTGTGAATGTATTAGTGTCCCTGTCCAGATCTCCCGTCTGGCGTGATGCTATCAGATCACCAAGATGATTGTGTAGAGGAGTTCCAAAACGCCTGGTAATTGCAGATGAAAATTCTGGCCAAGTTGGTTGACCAACTTCATTTTCCCAACGAATAAACCAAAATAATGCGTTCCCTTGGAGATGGAATGAAGCGAGCTGCATCCGATCTGTATTAATAATTCCTTGGGTGAGAAAAAATTTATCGCACTTGTACAGCCAATGAGAAGGGTCACCGTTGCCATCATACTCCGGGAAAAATAATTTAATATTATTCTTTGGTATCGTCTGGGATTTTCGACGAAAATTTAGGTGGAAATTCTAGAGTAATGTCATGGGGAATTTCGGTATCAAATTGGAGATGAAAATTCGGACTGTCCGCTGGCTGTTGGATGGAGGAATCGGAGGTGCGGCGGATGGGGGGCTCATCTGCGTCTACAGATTGAAGAGAGCGCTTGGAGGGCGGGATGTACTTAGCTGATGATGGGGCTGAATCGGCCTCCATGGCTTTGGCCTCCACGGCTGCGATGTACTCGTCGATGATCCTCTTGAAGTTCGCCGTGAAGATTTATCCCTTGGTGCAGGCCATTGGATCGAAGTGGTCTCCGGATACCAATCTGTCACAACCCGTTCTTCTAGTCAACGAGACCGGATAAACGGGAGGAGTGATGTAGCTGAATTCGTCGAACAACGGAACGCAGGCGTTCCCGGGAGCGGCGGCGTCGGCCGCGCCGGCGCTCATGGCGCGGCTGCGGACGGCTACACAGTACTAGTATATACAAAGAAAATCAGCAATAAGAACCTGCAACCAAAATAGAGAGCAGTGTGAGCAGACCGCCGCAAGCCCACAATTGGTAAAGCTAATCCATACAAACAAACTGTTAATACAGAAAAACATCAAAAATCTCTCAACGGAACTACGGAAGCACTAATTAATGAGATGGAGCATTGGAGTGTTAACTATAATGTACAAAACGAAAGCATGGAAGTAGGAAAAAAAATCTTAGAATCCATAGGTGGAAACAAAGACAGAGACAGGGAATGTAACAAAGTTAAAGAATTAGGGGATTTTTAGGAGCAAAAAGAAAAAGTTCATCATCAGAAGATCTTAACCTAAACCTGTAAACATTTCACTAGCGATCGAGTACCAATAGAGAAAGTTTAGTCTAGAAATGGACATATATTGTAGCACAACTGGCTAGTTTTCTATTATGTTTTTCCCTCTTGTACATCTGAGCCTCTAGGGTGTGGACCGTGTGTTTTTCTCTGGGAAGTGTTATGCGTCCCAAAAAACTTCCAGCCTTGTTGTTTGGAAACTCTTTTTTCTTGGAAGGTAGAGATCCTACAATCCCTTTGAAAAAAAAATGATCCTAATGCAACCCATAGCTCAATTAGCTGGACAACCCATGTTTTGATTTTTGAATATAACCTAGGAAATCATCATGGTTGTATCTGTTCTCCCTACATGGAGAAAAGAACAGACACTGCGCTATGAAACATAACACTGGCGTACATAAATCTGTAAATTAGAACTTAAGTTGGGAAATCTTGTAAACTTCGGCATAATTCTCTTATCCATAAGTGACCATAGGTTAGATGATGATACAGTATAGAAGTCAGTCAAGTGATATAGTTCTTAGCAGTTTAATCTATATGGAACATAAACAGATGAAAGATCACACCTCTCGTACAAAGCCTTCGATGTGATCGTTCTGTTTACAATGAATATTTTAAAGTAGACGGAAATAATAAGGTTTTGCACTTAAGCTGTAATTTTTCGCATCAAAGCATTCATGGACCAAATCATTTTATTTACTGTATTAATTATCATTCGCTCTACGAAGAGCATACATACTCAGTCATCAGAAGCAAGCACACATAGGATTATTATGGCCTAATTGCGTGGCGTCCACGTGCATTTAGAGCGCACTGGCTGGAGGATGGGGTTCAATATGAGCGTGGCGTCTTCGGGCCTCTCGACACCAAATGTTTTGATGAAATCAGACTCAATGTTTCGATTCCAGGCATCCGTGCTTTGATGATGCTCGTCCCAACTAAGGATCGCGCAGGAGAAAGTCCGCCAGTTGACGACGAGGTCGATGAGGTACGCCCCTGTCAGCAACCCCGATCTGGATTACCGAATCTCACTACAATATCCTCTAGAGCCTGGGTACAAAGGGGGAAGAGAGGGGAAGTTGAGAGGAAGAAGAACAGTAATACAAGTAAAGGGTAAGGGTAATTGATATTTTGATTGATGATGTGCTTGGGTCTCCTGTTGGCCTTAAGTAGCTGGAGCTTCCTCTTGACAAGCTGGCGAGGGTGGGCCCCATATGGAAGAGGTACCTGACATTCCTCCCTCCTTAAATGGCGGCTTTCCCACGAGCCGCAGCTGTGATTTTTCGTTGCTCTTGGGATTGAGCAGGCTTCTCTTGCCGGACCACATCAGCTTGGGCCATGTTCTTGACGTTGCGCACCTCCATGCGCCCTGTGACCCTCTGGAGCGAGTTCCAGGCGAGCCACAGCATGTTGAACGCGCACGGCACCCTCGCGTAGAGCACAAGAATGGAGACCTTAGCCTTTGGTGGAAAGACAGCTGCCACCACACTTCCGCTGTGCAAGGCTTGGTGGAAACATTGCTTCTGGTGGCTGGAGTAGGAGCTGAACACGTGCTCGTGGTGGTGGACCTTGACATCGAGACTTGCACGCCCTGGTCCAGCTTGGGAAAGAGGTGTCCCAGAACCTTGACGACGAACGTCTTGCTGCTGGAAGGAGGTCGACGACAGGCAGCGGATGGACTTCACCTTGCCTGACACGTAGCAGCGGATGGACTTGCAACCGAGGTCGTCTGTCACGGAGACGAGCACGACGGTCTCAGCGACGACGACCAAGAGAAGCAATGCGTGGAAGTGGTCCAGCTCGACGGAATCTGACGCGAGCTCAACAACATGCGCGTGCGGGGCTGCCTGGAGCGTGGCCCGAACTCGATGCTCCTTGGCGGCGGGGTCGTCGTCGTCGTAGGTGTACTCGGAGCCCGCCTGGTAGATCCTTCCGCCCACGGCTGCCTCGCCTGCGCGCTCGAGCCTGTCCACGGAGGCGGCGACGCGATCGCCGGAACCGAACCGTATGCCGAAGTGGAGGAAGACGTAGATTGCATCGGCGCGCTCCGGGCCGACGTCGCCTGAGTCGAAGACTCCTAGCACGCGATCACGGCCAGCAACCTGGAGGCTGTAGTCCGCATAGGCTCCGGGTAGGACGGAGTCGCCGAAACCGGAGAGCTCGATGTCGGCGCAACTTGCCGTATTGGTGCGCAGCTTGCCGGATGGAAGGTCGAAGGACTCGATGTCGAACGCTGCATCGGGGAGCCATGCCACCAGCTGCTCTGCAACCGTCGTGGAGTCCGTGGAGCTCGTGTACACCGCGGCCTTGGCGAGCGCTGCGGCGTGGTGGCGAGGCGCGTGGTGCCCAACGTAGATGAGCCTGGTGGCAACGACAAGGTTGGCAAGGGAGGTGCGGTCGAGCTGGGTGGCACGCTCCGCCTCAGCATCCCAGGCTCGGAGGTCCAACGCGTGCTGGCGCGCCGTGGCCATGTACAGGTAGATGTAGTGGCGCTGTGCCTCAGCGTGCGCGTGCGGAGCTGCCTGCAGCGTTGTGATGTCGAGGCGAGCCTGGCCGAGCCCGCACCCCGCGGTCCTGACGTAGGAGCCCACCAAGTCGGCGTCCGTGATGTCGCAGCAGAAGACGTGGACGCTCGGCTTTCCCCGGTGATGATGACGACGTCCGCGTCGTGGAAGCGGCCCAGGGTCGAGCACCTTCTGGGCGAGGCGCATGGAGTAGCAGGGCGGAGTCGGCAGGTACGAGCGCGTCGCCTTCGGTGAGGAGGAAGCCGACAGGGCACACAAGCAAGCCCAGAACCATGCTGTCGCGCTCGTGCGTGACCTCAACGGACGAGGGCACGAACGCCACGGCCACGGCTGCCCTCGGTGGCTGGGACGTGTGCTTTGCAGTACGGCGGCGCAGAGGCGCGGGCATGGATGAGGCGCCGGGGCGGATGCGGAAGCTGACAAACGACGCGGTTGGGGCTGGAGTCAACGGATCATCGGCGCCGACGTCCTCGACGCGGGGCGTGCGGAAGCGGTGCTGCGCCTCGGTGACGGAGAGCTCGGCAGCGCCAGCGGTGTGGGAGGAGTCGAGGCGGATGAGGCCCGGCGCTTCCGCTGAACGGCGCCCGGTGATGTCACAGCAGATCTGTGGACGCCTGGCTTTCCCACGGTGACGAAGACGACGCCTTCGCGCCGTAGGTCGCGGGCCATGGCATCGCCCGGAGGCTGAGGTTGGGACGCGAGATCCGCGAGCGGTCAGCGCCGCGGATGTCGAACACGCTTAGCGGCGCCGGGCGGGCGCCATACGAGACGGCGGAGCGAACGCCTCCATCGCGGATCTCCGAAATCTTCCGAAGAGGACGGACGGACGCGGCGCGGAAGCTCGAAGAAGAGGCGGCGGCCTTGAACCCGAAGTCGAGGAGGTCGTCGCGTCGATGAGGTCCACGAACGCGCCAACGGCCGCGGCGGACGCGGAGGAGGGCGCCCGTGGCGGCAGAGAGGAGTCGACGCGCAGATGAGCACGCCCCGTGTGGACGAAGCCGAGGCGGACGCAGGACGTACTCGCCGAGGCGGACGCGGAGCGGAGGGAGCGCCCAGGGCGGTAGTTGCGGTCGAGCGATGCTCGCGTCTCCACGCCGACGACGGCCTTGAGCACCTTCGTCCACCTCCGGCGCGCCGCGCTCGGATCCGAGCGGAATCTCCTCGGGCTTGGCGCGAACGCGTGCTCGGCAGGGACGGGAAGATCTGGTCGAGGCCGAGGGGCTCGTGAAGACGACGTCGGCGGTGAGGATGAGGCGCGCTCTTCCGGGTGCGGTCCAGCTGCTCGAACAGCCCACCCCGCTTGTCGGCGGTCACCACGCCATCGATCTTGGGCCCGACGACTTCGCAGCCGACGCGGCGCTCCTCCGGGAACAGCCCTCCCGGTTGTCGGCCACCACGACGGCCTCATCGGGCTGCGCCGCTAGGTCCGCCGGGGCTGGCGACGCGAGACTCGACGGCGGCAGGAGCGTGCTGCTCCCCGAGCATCCCACAGGGCCTCCATCTCGCCGAGCCTGCGGAGGATCCGGGCAAAAGCGAGCTCGAGGTACTGATCCATGGCGAGGATCGACGGAGCTGATACCATGTGTCAAGAACCCCGATCCGGATTACCGAATCTCACTACAATATCCTCTAGAGCACAGGTACAAAGGGGGAAGAGAGGGGAAGTTGAGAGGAAGAAGAACAAGAATACAAGTAAAGGGTAAAGGGTAATTGATATTTTGATTGATGATGTGCTTGGGTCTCTGTTGGCCTTAAGTATTTGGAGCTTCCTCTTGACAAGTCTGGCGAGGGTGGGCCCCATATGGAAGAGGTACCTGACAGCCCCACTTGGTACCCGGACGTCAATGCTCTGCGCGGGTATGTCTCCGCCCGAGAGAAGACTCACAGCGACGCGGAGTGGCATGAAGCGCTCGCCTCGCTAACATCGGGGCGAAGAACGCGGATGGAATCTTCAAGTGTGCGTCGTCCCGCCTTGAAGTTGGCGAGGGGCGGCGAGTTGCGTTACTGCCATACCCTTGTTGATCCCCACGTTCAGCGGAGACCACGATGGCGGTTACGCGAAGAAGTCCTTATAGCCATTGCCGAGCGACAGGACATTGGAATAGGGAATCCCGTACTGGCCCTCCCGAGGCTTGAACGAAAACAAGCCAAACCTGTTCCGGAATCGATATGTAGGGTTATCGGACCTCAACATGAAAATAACGTAGTCGGCGTCCCGCGCCGGCGGCCGGTCAAGGTGAGACCGAACCAGGTCGCCGCCCGGTCTCGGAGGTTTTGCGGCCCGAGAACAGGATGCTGGCGGATCCATCGAGCCCCGTGGCGCTCACGTGGTGGTCCAAATCGGACATGAAGGCCATGTACCTCGCCAGGTTGCTTGTTATGAGGTCAAACTTGTCTGAGACGACGTTCCTTGTTAGCAACAGCACTCCTACTACGGCTTCCCCAAAAGCGGCCCAGCCCGTGACAAGGCAAAGCAAGGCCCAAGAGGGTGGCGAAGCCCAATCCAAACAAATTTGGCCCCGAGTGGATTCTGAGTAGCATATATTCTGTCGAGAGTGAGGAAGGGCATGAACCCTTTGTATGAACTCTGTTAATTTCGAATTTATATTACTTCATCGTAGTTCCTCCTCCTAGTTCTTCTTCCTCTCCACGAAATTCCCTCTACCGCCCGATCCGCTTCTCTGCTTTGCTAACATTTGGTATCCGAGAGGCGGTCCGATCTGGACTCCCTACCCCACCCCACCACCACTATACCCGGTTTCAGCGCTCGAACGGCGCCATGGAACCCAATCTGAAGATGGTCTTCGACGAACTCGTGAAGCTCGGTCGCCGCTTCGACGAGCAGGAGACTAACCTCGACCGTCGCTTCACCGAAGTTGGGCGCTCCATCTCGACCGCACCACCATTGCCGACGCCGCTTCGCCGTCATGGAGACATCTCATGCCGCCTGGCGCCGATTCGCCGCGAAGTCGCATCGCGACGGAGGCCGCGCCACCGGACCCAGTCAGATCAACGCCGCCGAAGTCGCGCCTCACCATCCGAGTCGCCGTGACACGGATCGGGATGCCGCGTACTCTCGCGTATCTCCTACCTTGAAGCGCTCCGCCCGCTCATGTCTCCGCCCGGCGCGTTTAACGCATCCACGACTTGAGGCGTCCATGAAGCTCTTCTCCGACTAGCGACCTATGGTGTCCGGCCCGGTTGACGACGCTTCGCAACCGCGTGCAGCGGCTCGAACATTCGCCTGCCCGCGAGGTGTTCGTCGAAATGCCTCCACGCCAGGAACCGTCGCAGCCGCCCAAGACACACCGCCCGCCCCTGCCGGATACACGGCAAACCCGCCCGTGTTTGGGCACCGCGTCGCATCACCTACACGGGATTCGGGATCCGGGGTCGTCACGACCTGGATCCCTGTCCCGGCCAATGGTATGTCAACCGATCCTCCTGTCCATTCGTTTGAGCATTCTGTTGGTCATTCCTATGATGTCAAGCCCAACATCCACTCGATTCCACCATCCATACCTCATCATATGCGCCCACCAGACAATTTCCGTCCCACACCCGTGTTACCCCCACGCTACCCTCCTCCCAGACCTCCAGAACCTAATTCAAATCATAACCATGCCAGCCGCCTTCCAAAATTGCCGTTCCCCATGTTTGACGGTGACAATCCGCGCCGTTGGCGATCCTTGTGTGAGAAGTACTTCAAGACATATGAGGTTCCTGATCATTTGTGGGTGGGCATAGTTGAGCATTACATGGAGGGCGCAGCCGCGTGTTGGTACCAGTCATTATCCTATCAGCTGTCGTCAGTAAATTGGGAGGGTTTCTGTCGATGGCTCTACGACCGCTTTGATCGTGATCAGCATGAGTCCCTGCTTAGGCAGCTGTTCAATATTCGCCAAGCAAACTCGTAATGCGCTATGTGTCCGCCTTTGCCATTTCGTGAGACCAGCTCAAAGCATACTCACCCAATGCCGATCCCCGTTTCTTCACCACTAGATTTGTTGATGGCTTGAAATATGAAATTAAAGTAGTTGTTGTCATGCAACAGCCCCCAAATCTCGATCTCGCTTTGCCGTCTTGCTCATTACGGGAAGAGGTGGCTTCTCAGCGGCCGGTCAAGCCCCGGTGCGCCATGGTGATTGGTCTACTTTCAGGAGCAGCGCGGCTGCCAAGCCGTTCCTGCCGCTGCCTCCTCCTCCTGCCAAGCTGGACAAGATGCAAGGCCCTTCTGTGATGCCAGCTGCAGCACAACCTGCTGCCCAGGATTCCTCAATGAAAGCCCTCAAGGCGTATAGGCGTGCTCAAGGCCTTTGCTTCAAATGTGCAGGGAAGTGGACTCGCGAACACCGCTACCCACCAGAAATATTGCTGGCAGTAGAGCCTTTGTGGTCTAGCTTCGTGGATGATGATGATGTTGATGATCAGGAAATGCCTGCTGACCCCGGTCCTGCAGCTCAGGAAGCAGCATTTTTCATGACTTTGTCAAAAGCGGCCATTCAAGGGACAGTTCCAGCTCGGGCTATTCATTTCAAGGCCACTATTCAAGGGTTCCCTGTTTCTGTACTTCTTGACTCTGGTAGCACGGCCTCATTCATCAGTGAAGCAGTAGCTCAGCGTTTGTCCGGCATCCATGCACTCGAAGCTCCCATTCAGGTGCAGATTGCTGGTGGAGCTCTTCTATCAAGCCCAGGGGTGATACATGATTTGCAGTGGTTTATTGATCAGTGCTGCTTTACTACCTCCTTCCGAGTGTTGAAGCTTTCTTCTTATGATGCAATAGTGGGGATGGACTGGCTTGAGCTCTTTAGTCCGATGCATGTCCATTGGCAACATAAATGGTTGCAGATTCCTTACAAAGGGCAGATGGTCTTTCTGCAAGGGGAACAGTCCAGCCCGCCCAACCAAGTGTTGCTACAAGTCTGTGCTATTTCTTCAGCAACTACGGATGACAGTATCACTCATTTGCCTCCTGGCATACAGTCACTGTTACGTCAGTTTGATCACTTGTTTCAGGCACCCACCACTCTGCCGCCGTCCAGACCTTGTGATCACAAGATTCCGCTGATTCCAGGCGCTCAGCCGGTATTCACACGTCCCTACAGATACCCCCCTGGCTTGAAAGATGAGATTGAACGTCAAGTGGCTGACATGCTGTCGCAAGGATTGATCAGACCAAGTGCCAGTTCATTCAACTCCCCAGTCTTGCTTGTCAAGAAGAAAGACGGTTCATTCAGATTCTGTGTGGATTTTCGCCAGCTCAACGCAATTACAGAAAAGTCCAAGTTCCCAGTCCCTGTTTTTGATCAGCTCATGGACGAATTAACTCATGCTAGCTGGTTCTCAAACTTGGATTTACGTGCTGGGTTCCATCAGATCTTGCTACATCCTGGTGAGGAGCACAAGACAGCGTTTCAAACGCATTTGGGGCAATATGAATTCAGAGTTATGGCTTTTGGCCTCACTGGCGCTCCGGGCACCTTCCAGGGCGCGATGAACGTCACCCTTGCACCGGGGTTACGCAAGTTCATCATCGTTTTCTTTGACGACATCTTGGTGTGTGCAGCCGCACGCGTGCGAAGAACATCTGGAGCACTTGGCTGCTGTGTTTCAATGGCTGTCTGCTGATTCTTGGAAGATCAAGCTCTCCAAGTGTAAGTTTGCTTGGCCTTCAGTTTCATACCTCGGCCATGTGATCGGTGAGGCCGGTATTGCTAGCTGCATCCTAGCAAGATTGAGGCTATTCGAGTTGGGACGGTTCCTCGGTCGGTCAAGGAACTCCGAGGATTCTTGGGTTTGGCGGGTTACTACCGCAAATTCATTCGCCACTTCGGTCTAATCGCAAAACCTCTGACAGAGTTGCTCAGGAAAGATACAATGTTTATATGGACATCTGTTCATCAGTCAGCATTTGAGGCACTGAAACACGCGTTGGCATCGGCCCCAGTCTTGGCGCTACCAGACTTTTCTCTGCCCTTTCATATTGAGACCGACGCTTCGGGTCTAGGCGTGGGTGCAGTTCTTTCACAGAAGGGGCACCCGTTGGCATTTCTGAGCAAGCCCCTCTGTCCTCGGAATCTTGGCTTATCAGCATATGAAAAAGAGTATTTGGCAATCATAATGGCTGTAGAACAGTGGCGTCATTACCTGCTGCAGAATGAGTTCGTCATCCACACCGATCACCGCAGCCTCATCCATTTGACTGAGCAACGTTTGCATACTCCGTTGCAGCAGAAGGCATTCACCAAGCTTTTGGGTTTGCGCTACCAGATACAGTATCGCCGAGGGGCAGAAAATGGTGCAGCCGACTCTCTGTCTAGACGCAATCATTCTCTCAATGTCCTGGCTATTTCATCTCCAGCACATGACTGGCTGTTAGATCTGCAAACTTGGTATGCCAGTGACTCTGATGCTCAAGCAAAGCTACAGCAGTTAGCACTGCATCCTAATGGGTATTCCTTCTTCACATTGCATAATGGAGTGATACTCTACAAGAAACGCATTTGGCTTGGGACCAATGAACTGCTGCACAACCGCATTCTGAAAGCTTTACATGACAGCCCGGTGGGGGGTCATTCTGGTGCACCGGTCACATTGCAGAAGATCAAACAACTATTCTATTGGCCTGGCATGCGTCGGGATGTCTGCGGTATGTCGATCTGATTACTCGTTTTGTGCCAAGGCGAAAAACGACCGCGCTAAGTACCCCGGATTGTTGGAGCCTCTGCCCGTGCCTCGTTATTCGGGAAATACTCACCATGGACTTCGTCGCCGGACTTCGCTTGGTCAGGTTCGGCCAATGCAATTCTGGTGGTCGTCGACAAGTTTTCTAAGTTCGCACATTTCATTCCATTAAACCATCCATTCCAAGCTGAGACAGTGGCACAGTTATTCTTTGATCATGTGTATCGTCTTCATGGTCTGCCAAAGTCCATAGTTTCAGACCGCGATCCTCTATTCACTGGTAACTTCTGGAAGACTCTATTCAAGCTGGCTGGAGTCGATCTGAGGATGAGTTCTTCCCATCATGCTCCGACGGATGGTCAAACGGAGCGGGTAAATCAGTGCTTGGAGACATATCTCCGTTGCTTTGTTCACTCTTGCCCCAAGAAATGGTCTCGCTGGCTTACTGCTGCTGAATTCTGGTACAACTCTAGTCCCCATTCTGCACTTGGCCGCTCTCCTTTTGAAGTGTTGTATGGATTTCCTCCAAGGCATTTGGGTTTGGATATCTCGGATGTCACTGCTGTTCCCGCTCTGGATGATTGGCTGCATGAGCGCCAGTTGATGCAGGAAGTGATCAGGCAACACCTGTTGCGCGCTCAACAACGCATGAAGCGTCAGGCCGACAAGTACCGTTCTGAGAGGTCTTTTGCAGTCGGTGAGTGGGCTTTCCTGAAGCTGCAGCCATACATTCAAACGTCGGTGGCTGTTCGTACCAACAAGAAGCTGTCATTCAAGTTTTTTGGGCCCTTCAGGATCATTGAGCGTGTGGGCAACGTAGCTTATCGTCTGGCTCTGCCACCGTCCTCAAGAGTCCATCCGGTCTTCCACGTCTCGCAGTTGAAGAAGTCCTTGGCCGCCAATGCTGTAGTTGCTACTCTGCCTGACGACTTTGAGCAGTTTCAGGTTCCTGTGCAGGTGCTACAGCGTCGCTGGACTGAAGGCGCTCATCCTGTGGAGCAGGTACTTGTCCGCTGGTCTCATTCTCCTACCTCTCTGTCTACCTGGGAGCCATTGGAGACCCTTCGCCAGAAGTTTCCACGTGCGCCAGCGTGGGGTCACGCTGCGTCTCAAGAGGAGGGGAGTGTTAGCAACAGCACTCCTACTCTGGCTTCCCCAAAAGCGGCCCAGGCCCAGGACAAGGCAGCAAGGCCCAAGAGGGTGGCGAAGCCCAATCCGAACACAGCTGGCCCCGAGTGGATTACAGAGTAGCATATATTCCTGTCGAGAGAGCGAGGAAGGGCATGAACCCTTTGTATGAACTCTGTTAATTTCGAATTTATATTACTTCATCGTAGTTCCTCCTCCTAGTTCTTCTTCCTCTCCACGAAATTCCCCTCTACCTGCCCCGATCTGCTTCTCTGCTGCTAACATTCCTGCACACTCACGAACGCCGGCGGCGGAAGAAATTAGAAAATTGACAGCAGCAGGCTAGGCGGGGACAAAAACTAGCTAGCTAAGTAAAGCTCGAGGTAGTAGAAAGAAACGCCCGCAGGCACACAATGCAAAGAGGGATAGATGGATACGAATATACGATAGATGTAGAACTCACTTGATGATGCCGTGGTCTAAGGCAGCAGACAGGTTGGTGTCGCCGGGCCACCACATGATGCCGTTGCCGGACGCCAGCTTCTTCCTGGAGAGCTGCGCCTCGACGACGGGCATGGTAGTAGAGTTCGCCAGGGACGATGCGTCGCCCCGCGCCGGCTGCGTGACATGGCCGGCGACCGCGAGCCCCGCGAGGAGCAGGGCCACGATGAGGCTCATGGTGCGCATTGCTCTAGCTAGCTAGCTAGCGCGCACAAGGGATGGGTGGATTCGCAGGATGAGAGTGGAGAGAGGCCGGTGCCTAAGGGGCGTATTTATAATGCACCAGAGGTTCTGGAGGGTTTCGGTGGGAGGCGTGCATGCGTATGGGTGGAAGAAGAAATGCAAACAAGTGAAGAAGCTTTGGAAGCTGCATGAGGCAGCAGGCTTCGTTGTCCGCAAAGTAGACGACGGAGTTGATTTTGAAGCTCAAAGGGAAGTAACAGATTATTACTGTATTAATTCACTCTCGTCTGGCTGTATATGGTGGGGGGAAAAGGAACAAGAGAAGAGAAGATAGAAGACACCGGATCATTGGAGAGATATATAGCAGCAACGATCTAATTTGTTCAGGAGGAACCCGGCCGGCAAACAGCCCTGTTGTCGGATAAATGTCAGAGAAGCCAGTGGCAAAGACCCGTGCGCTGGGGAACTGAAAATAAACTCTGGTGGGGCTTTTGACGGTGCTACTAGACACCTTAGGGTGTGTGTGTTTCGTTTCTTGTTTTCAGTTTGTTGCTTGCTCTTTGGTAACCATGGTGTTACCAGGTGAGCCAGATCTGTATTTGTGTTTCTAACACTTTCTGCTTAATGAAAAAACACACCTGTTTAAAATAGCGGGCTATAGCTGCGAGAAAGACTTCGCCGCTAAGCTATTCGCATTTTCGCTATAGCACCGCTATTTACACTGCTTACCGCTATTTCGTATTTCATTTGCTACTAATTTGGTATTTTGACGATTAAATTTTTATGAAACATGTTGTAATGTCAACTTGATATTTGGTAATGTTATTTAGACTTGTAGAACCTTGTAAACGTATTTGTATTCACTAAATATCATATTTGCCTTGTTTTGACATCAATTATTGAAGTTTTTTCATAGTTTTTCTTATAAACCGCTATCGGCATAGCTCCGCTCTAGCTTTATAGCCTAAAAAAAATGTGCCGCTATTTTTCATAGCCGCCTGCTGTTTAAAACTAGGAATTTAGATGGACATGGTCTCAAAAAAAAAAAAAAAAAAGAGAGATGACGGTAGGCCGAGTGGTGAGGGCAGGTGTGTGTACTGTGTAGTGCACGGGAGGAATACCTTCTTGATACTTTCCACGCGGAACTTTCTTGGTGTGCCACACGCAGGAATGTGAATATAATTAAATCCACCGAGGAGCATCATCGGAAGAAAATAGGTTTTGGGAGTTATGGTGATTGCTTAAAATGCTTTTGTGAAAGCTTCTGAGTTTCACGTTACTATAGCAGTACGTCTTCTTAATTAGCACGCGTAGTATCCCCTTGCCTCATGTTGCCATGGCGTGTGTGTCATGTTCTCCTGGCCTCCTCCTGTTGTATACCGTAGGAATATATGGATGGGCATAAGTCATGTATAGGGAGTTTGTTTCAGCATGTTTCAATGGTTTTGTGCAAGTCGCAACAGCAGCTCCATCTGCAGAGGCTGCAGATAGCATTAGCATATATAGCCTAGCAAAAATATAAGCTTGTCTCACTGAATGCATGCCGGTGCAATGTACGCGTACATAAATGCATGGGCGTAGTTGCCTGCTATCCAAAAAAACTGGACATGAATACGAAGCCTCACCTATACGCGCGTCGTGTACGTCTGAAATCCGGATACTTCCCAAGTCCTGACGCATCGATGGACACGATTTTCAACACTTGCACTCATGGCAAAGGCCATTATTCCTACCGAATTAAGGGTATATGCATTCCTCATGAATTCAAAGGTTCTGATGTGATTGATATCTTGATTTGCCATGATAAGGTTTCTGGAACCTCGCGCGTAACCCAGAATTAAGACGCTTAAGGGCCATTTGGATCCTTATTTCATTCTAGAGGAAATTGAAATCTACTTAATGTACTCGACTATTTTGGTTCAAAAGAAAAAAGACTAGGCTATTTGGTTTGGAATTTGACATTCCACAACCTCTCAAAGCTCACATTATATAGCCTATCTCAAATCAATAAGGTGGGAGATGGAAAATTAATTAATTCTGTAATCACCACGTATGTTTCTACTTTGTAACTTATAACATGCTCTTCAACTCGCTCCGCTACGGTAGAAATGCAACACATAAGTATCTCTCTCAAATGACTCTCACTAATCTGCAAATACATTTCATAGGCAATCATATTAGCTTAATTAATCTGTATATAAATTATGATTATTAAAATAATCTCAATTACAAAGATCGAAACGAAGTCCTACGACAGCTTTTGGCTGCATTGCATGATATATATAGCATTGTTGCCAGCACGGGATCTTATCTAGCCACTACTTATGCATGCGTGAACATATCAATGATCTTAGTCAGCCGGAATTCCTTGGCTGGCATGGCAGCATATATAGCTTCCGATGCCGCGCGTAAGTCGTAACCGGTGCCATGCGGTGCTTGCACGCCACCAGGCCTAATTAATTTGGCCAAGGCAACTCCACTCACCGATCTCTTGCAACTATTTTTAGTTTATATTGCCTCAGCTTCCGACCAGATCATTGACGTATCATTGGACAGCTGAGACCTTGTGGCGTGATGGCACAAAACATCTACTTATACATGGCAAGCCTGTCATAATATATAAGGAGGTTGCGTTTCATGGTACAGGACGACGATCAATCCAACGCAAGCAGCTTCAATTCAAGGCTTGTGTCGTAGTCTCGTATTAATTACCGTCGACCAAGATTTGGAGAACATAAAGTAGAGACAGAGATGGGCTAGTGCTAGCAGGAAAACCTCAAGTTTTTGCTTCGACAATTTTGCACAATTCTAAATTGTTGGGGAAGCCAGACACCTGGCCACCCCATACTCGACCCTAAAGAAAGCGCGCAGCGAGACCAAGACGGGAGATAATCTTGGTGGTCCCCGCGTTCGCCCAGGGCGGCCGACGCGGCAAGTTTCGGGTCCCAAGGGACCTCGTGGACATGGGGCCGCGGGCGGAGAGAAGGCCCGAAAGCCCGAGCCTCGAGGTTTAGTCCAACCAGTGACGAAAGTCGAGGTTTAGTCCGCGTAGGGACGAAAGCCGAGGCTGAGTATGGAAAAGCCCGAAAGTCAAGGTTTAGTCCAACCAATGACGAAAGTCGAGGTTTAGTTCAACCAATGACGAAAGTCAAGGTTTAGTCCAACTAGTGACGAAAGTCGAGGTTTAGTCCGCTGTAGGGACGAAAGCCGAGGCTGAAAGTATGGAAAAGCCCGAAAGTCAAGGTTTAGTCCAACCAATGACGAAAGTCGAGGCTGAGTATGGAAAAGCCCGAGCCTCGAGGTTTAGTTCAACCAGTGACGAAAGTCGAGGCTGGGCAATGGCTTGGTCGCCAGCCGAGTGGAGCTTTGGCTCCCTAGCTCGGAACTAAAGCCTTTCGCAGCGAGGACCGAATGAGATTCAATTCGGCTGCGGCTTGTCTTTATCTGGCAGGTGTTCGTGATCCAGCGACGAATGGACCCGGCAGAGGTTGGTAGATCACAAAGGCGAGAAAGGATCGCTCTACCCCGGCCACCAGCAAGGAGCTCAAGGAATCCGGGGTAGGTAGGGGGCAAAAGAGGAATTGTAAGAGTCTACGGACTATAAATAGACCCCGTGGGGCATTGTAAAGACCAGATGGAGATCAATAGAATGAGTGCTTTGGTTTCATATCCACATTCGTGTGATGTCTTTAGTTTTGTTTGGTGATTCGTCCTACAGGGGTGGCCCGCTTTAGGGCTCCACCAACATTGGCGCCCACCGTGGTTGTGCTCCATAAAGCCCATGCGGAAAACAGGGCCGCTCGTCATTCGGTACTATTTTTAGCCTCAGTTCGAACTCATGCTTGCATGTTTAACTCTCAATTGAAGACATGCAGCGAAGCCCTCACTTCAACCGAAGTCATGGAAACCAAGGGGCAAGTAGAAGGAAGATGGTGCAAGCACGTGGCATGGAAAAGCGAAGCTTTTCAACCGAATAATATTAGTCAGCCAGTTCAACCGAATAATACTCATTCGGTCGATGCAGGCAAAGGGCGACACGCTACTCATCCAGTCCATGCGAGCATGCAGCCAAGTCATCAGTTACACTGCCCGAAGCATCGGGCTCCGTTGCTTACCGAATGCAAGGCCTTCGGTCTCACGATGACCGCAGGCAATGCCCTCGGAACAAGCCAATCTTCACTCGGCAGAGTAAGGCCGAATGCATGACTTCGGTAATGCGAGGACCGTTGGCTGCAGTTACAGGTGCGAACGCGCGTCCAGTACCTGGCAAGGCAATACTTGCGAAGAAGATCCTAGAGGAACTAGCATCAGCATTCGGAGTCGGAGGGGTGGCGGCAAAAGGCTGGCATATACGCATGGTCCACCGCTTCTGGGATAGCTCCGCGCCGCTGATGCAGGACCCCATGCACTTCATTTGCGACCACGCATGTGCTCGGTCTCGGTGGGAACTATATATTGACGACCAAATAGAGCAAGAATGACCACAGACACTGTTTCGGCCAAGTAGCACTCAATTTAAATCGGTCAAGCAGTATTTGATTTAAATATATTTGTGTATCCGCCTAACAATTTTTACAGGTCTTGCAAAGCAAAAAAGCATCAAGCACCCATCATCAACCGAATGCACCGTATATTGGTTGGATAATCATTTTGGGAGAGAAAAGGCATTTTTCGTACGGGAGCAAAAGCAATTCGTTCTGGACTCCCGTCATTCGGCACTAACATCTTTGTAGGCACCAAAGATATCATTCGGTCTCATGGAATGACGTGGCAGTGCACCCAAAACTCTGTACAACCAAATTGCACGTTCATGTCAAACCAAATGCTAGCTTTATATTCTCCATAGTATAACTTAGAAATTTGTTTTTGCAATAATAATTCTACTTTAAGCTGGGTTTCGGTTTCAAGTTTCTTCGTGCATGCCGCAGGAGGAACCTGAGTTTCGGAGTCAAGCTGACGAACAACCTTGCATTCCGACGAAGATCAATTTGGGCCTCGGCGTCAAGCTGGAGGCGAACAGCTGGGTTTTGGTGTCAAGCTGTTCATCTCCTGAACCAAGAGTCTCAAGCTAACCAGCTCTTTACTTTCGCTCTGGTTGTAGTTGTCTATCCCCTCGCAGGGCTCGGACGAACAGGACATCGCAGCATCTTTCGTACCGCCTGAGCGAGCTCCGGCATTCCATCGGCCCCAAGCGAACACGTCTTCACATAGGCGAGGACCCCTTCGCACTACATCTTCGCACGCTGACACAGCGGCCGAAGCGAGGCAGAAGTGAACATCCATGACCATGCTTGAAGCAGCGGAGGGGGCCGGCGGGATCTGCCAGATGAACATCTTCGCACCCCTGGCCATCAAGTGCCTGTTGCCGATTAACGAACACCTCCTCGCGGGTTGGCCAGGGCGCCCATACCAATTTGACCAAGGAAGCTAAGCAAGACAACATTACTGCACAATTTGATAGCTACTTCGCACGTGATATTAAACTGGCCATCAAAGCTTTTTAACGCCTTCGGCTAGACCTCGAGTTTTTCATTTCAGTGAAGCCTTCATTTCAACCGAAGCCATGCAAACCGAATGATACTCGTTTCGGTCCCTGCACACACTTCGACGGTTCATGCAGACAAGCGCGAAGTCGTCATTAAGCCGACGGAAGACAATGCTTTTTCTTGGCATGGAAGAACGAAGTTTTTCTGGAGGAGTTCATTTCGCACAAGTCAACCTATTCGGCACGCACTCTTCCGCAACATGCAGACTGCAGCGAAGAACCCTTCGGTGCGCTGCGCATGGTAAAAAACCGAACGGACCAGCTTCTCCACCTCACATGGCATCGGCCCTGCAAAAGCTGGTTTGTGAGTAGCAGGTTTGGCAGCGAAAGCTGGTTGCAGTGTTGTTTTTTCATTTTGCATTAGACTCTTTTTATTTCGCGACTCACTCCACCGAATAGGCAAGGAAGCCCAGAACGAACAGACGGGCCCTGCATTTTCTGCATTTTCCCGGCCGGCCGTAACTCCCATTTCGGCAGAAGTTTTTACGCTACTTTGGGAGCATCAGAAATACTATTCGGTGTATAAGTTCTCTACACTCTACAGCTCACAGCATCACACCTTGCTATTTTTAGATCGAATTCGGTGTTTTTCATTTCGTATTCCTTTTGCATGTGATGCTAATTTAGATTCGTGTAACTGAATGGCATGCAGCCACAAGCTACCTCTTGACGCAGGGCAATATCTTCGAAAGGTGGACGCAAACATTTCGCAAGCCGCCCATGGGGTAGACTGAGCGAAAGGGCAACGCAGGAATCGAAGTCGCGGCTTTTTGTCAAGCATAAACCGAAGACATTCCGGATGAATACAGTTCATGCGGACGAGGCTTTCAGCACAGGATCTCGAGAGAGATTGAAGAGAAAAGCAAGCTTTCAGTTTCTGCGAAGCGGCTTTCGCACAGCACTTTAGGCGTGTATAGCACAGGCCGAAGGATGCGCCCTCGGTGCCCCAACCGAGTCCAGGCTGTCCAGCACCGAATGGGAAGGCTTCGGAAGGACCTCACATTCGCTGGATTCGCCGTCCAAATAGGATTCGGTCTTTGGCTTTATCACCCAGCCTGTCGGCCAGCAGAAGCTAGTCACTGAAGGCCCCGGTGGCCGTCATGACATTCGGTCCTAGGCATAGGCGAAAGGGACTTCACTTTTCTTTTTGTCGCTTTCATATTATTTTACAACTTTCACATCTTATGGTCACTAACATGCAGGCTTTCCATCAGGTAAGCATGTTTCTATCTCGGTTACCATTTCTAGAATTTGTCTCATCACATTTCACAAAGTTTGCGAAACAATGGATCTAATCTTCTGCTTACATGCAATCTCCTCTGTTACATGCACCGTGTATTTGCTTCTTAAAAGTTGCCCCATATACTGCATAAGTTAGTCGGCAATCTATTATATCTTTACTTAGTAAAATCTCACCTAAGAGTTCAGACACTTTGGAAGCCACCCTTTCTTTTACACGGCAAAACAACAGCCGTCCAAATTTTCATGTCGAAAGAAAAAGGAGTAGCAAATGAAGCACTAGTCTTGCTACTTCGTACCCAATCATATTTGCTGATATAATTCCGCTCGCTTCTTAGTTCTTATGCTATGCACCTGCTGACGTCGTCAAGCATCAGCAGTAAAGATTTAGAAAAGGCTTCTTGCAAGAGTAATAATTGTAGCATTCACTTTCATAAAACAGTCTTAGCACTTATTCGCTTCTTTTGTTTTCGGCATATAAGCACCACGTATCCTCTGTTAACATGCAGATAGACATGGTGAATGCTCCCAACGAGCTCTCTCCTGCCAACCGAAGCCATGAAGTGAAAACCAGTTAAGATAGCCACTTTCGTCCTCGGGGCCTCGGGCGAGCCCAGACAGAATGACATCCATTCGGCACAGCGCCTTTGACCCCCTAGTTAAGATAGCCTTCAAATAGTTGTTGCCCTGTGAGCCAACGAAGGACAGCCACCAAAAATAGCTGAATCCTTGCATGGCTGCCCAACACTTTCTCGGGTTAGCTCATCCTTGCATGCTGCAACGAGAATATGGAAAATGTTACTTCAGTGAAGCATGCATCTCTTAATTATCGGTGTAACATGCAATTTACTTACTTTGTCATGATCTATAAATAGCATTATCTAATCGATTTGTGCCGAAAGAATGGAAAGATTTCTTGTACAGGCCGCCAGTGCAAAGCCACTAATTCGCACATGCAGAGCCAAAAGTTCGCACATGCAGATGCCCAAACCGCCAACCATGCGTCCTCACGGCCGAAAGCTAGAACATTCGGCCGCCCTGCCGAATGCAATCAGCTTAGGTAGCCGAGACACTTGGCATCACATGTCTGCCCGAGCGTGTTTATACGAAACAGCTGCTTCCGGTCTCTTTGCCGAATCGATACCAGTTTCGCTGCTTATCGTCAACCGCGCCACCATGTTCAGGCCCCAATCCTCCCTTCCGTCTTCAGAGCCGAAAGGAGATGGTTTTGTTCCTGGGTTCGTCTCAACCCGACAGACCCTCTGGCAACTAACCCGGGCCGAATGAAGCTACCTTCAGTCGAATCCGAGCCGAATCGTGGGACCGGATGAGGAATGAGCGCCGAAGGCTTTGCGAAGGCACTGCGCTTCGGACAACATTGCATTTTGGTGCGTACAACTGCTCTAGCATTTTTTTGTTTTCGGCATGCTTTTCATCGGCGCGAATCCCAGTCCACTAGGGTGCCGAATCCAAATCTACGTTTTGGAGAGTTCATCAACCGAAAGCTCCGCATTTCGGTTCTTAAGATGCATTCACTTTTCCAATATAACCACTCTTCATTCATAACTACATGCTTGTTTATTTATCTAGCTTAACAAGTTAAACGAACCTCATGCATTCGGTCGTCCAAGCACAGCCATTCTTTAGGCATTGTTTATTTTGTCTAGTTTAACCAGCTAACCGAATTTCATGCATTCAGTTGTCCAAAAATAGCTATTCTATATTCGTAGCTACACATGCAACAATAAATTCGAGCATTCGTCCCAATGGTATGGGCCTTTCGTCGTGGCAAGCATGGTCAAGCCCGGAGTGTTTCGGCTGAGAACTGAGGAAGGCGACGAAACAACCCACACTTGGAACGCGGAAAATCTTCGCCGATTCTACGCCTGACGAATGCTCCCCAAGCCGGGAGTTGTAATTTTCTTTTTCTTTCTTTTCGGTCTGTAATAATTAAGTACGAAACTGCAGCAGGGGTTGCGCTTTTTTTTTCTCACAGGGGAAGCCCTTTCGAGGGCGTGAGGTTTTTTAATGAGGCAACCTGAAAA
This sequence comes from Hyparrhenia diplandra, assembly GCA_015847255.1. NCBI lineage: Eukaryota > Viridiplantae > Streptophyta > Magnoliopsida > Poales > Poaceae > Hyparrhenia > Hyparrhenia diplandra. The sequence continues at coordinate 69,527 of JADLZK010009154.1, forward strand.
CATCCGGTCATGAACCCCTTATAAAGGCTCTCCTCCCCAAACACTAGAGCAATACCAAGAGAAATGCCGAAAACAAGAAGTGACTAAGTCACACTTGATATATTCGGCGAGCAACGTACCCGAGAAGGTATATGCTGAAGAGATCAGCAAACAATGGCATGGAGGCTAAAGACCAAGGCCAAAAAGGCCGAAAGTCCGGAGGAAGTCAAAAAGTGACAACTTCCACAATAAATAGGCAAAAAACGCTCAAGCTAACCGAGTTTGACCAAAAGAGCCAAAGTCGGGTGCGTAGGCGGAGAAGCCGAACAATAAAGTCTTTCGGCTACAAAAGCTCAGCCAGGACATTAAAGAAGAAATTATGGCAGAGAGCCTATCTAAGTCCAGAGAAGGACTAAAACAAGTACACGCCACCAATAAAGGGTGTACAAAAGCACATGCTTCCCGATTACAAGATCAGTTGCACATTGACTGTTCTTGGGCAATCAAAACGATAAATGCTTGAGATCAAGCAAGCGACAAGCAGGGCTACTATAAAATGACGACGAAGGGTCGCATCTTTCACAAGAACGACCACAAGCCGTAGAGGGAAAGCCCCTCAGTAGCCACCAAAAGCATAGCATATGCATAAGGACCTCGGTCCGCAAGAGCTTCGGCTCATTAGGATTGAGAGGGATCAGGAAGTCGCGGGTAGCTTTCGGCCACTTAAAGAGGAGAGGTAAAGTTTGGTCTAGCCCAGGCCGCACGCATATAAGCTGCTGCTAGGAAAGAGCTAGCTGAAGGACAATTCTACCAGGTAGAGGTCCTCTAGAAGAACTCTCCAAGAGCTGCGTAGAAAGCGCATCGACCAACTCAGGCACACCCATGATTACCCAAGGTGGCCGAAACTCCAAGGACTTTAGCTCAAAGATAGTCCTAGCCACAAGTGCATCTGAAATGGGAAGCACCGAATGCTCTGGTAAGGCCTGACATCGCATTCCAACTCGTGCGGGCCTACCTCTACCAAGCTGACAAACGCAACACTGAAGCTGACCGAGTGTACAAGAAGGCCGAAAGCAACAAAACAAGCTTCGACATGATCAACTAGACCATGCCATGTGGCAATATCAAGCTGGCAATCAAATGATGAATGCTCGCAACATAGGTTTCGATCTCCTAGCCTCGTATACGGATCGCTTAGAACCCGGGGAAAACCAGCGAGATCAAGATGGCGAATGCGACGAAAACTAGCATTCGGCCGCAAGATACGCCAGTTCACGACCCGCGCTCAAAAGAGCCCGTGTAACATGAATGAAATATAAAAAGATCCGAACCGAATCTATCGAAAAAACCACTTTCGGCTCGTTACATACCTTTCGGTCCCCGCAAGAAGGGGGAGGGGGTTTCTTAACAAAAGCAGTTTTTGCGAGAACCAAACGCATTTACGCCGAAAGCAAGACGCCCACGTAGCACATAAATACAAGTTGGGCGAAAGACGCAAAGCGTTATATTTTCATTCAACTGAGATAAAGATCCTTAACGCCACAGTACCGGTACCGAGGAGCCGAAAGTATCTCGGTTTCGTCCTGCACCTCCACTTTCGGCTCAAGCAACAAACCACGAACTAAACCTCTCTTTTCGGTAGAAGGAACGAAAGTTTTCCAAAACTCGTGCATTCTTCTACCACTACGCTCTTGGGAACCAAAGTCGAGGGGTTGGTAGGGGCCGGAGCCGGGACATCCTTGCCTGTCTTTTTTGCTTCTTCCGGCGGGGAGGGGCCGAGGGAGCATTTGTGGAAGCGACTGGCGGCGGAGATGAATCCCAGGTCCACTTCACCCGGGCGAATGTTAGACCCGGGGAGGCCGTGTCGCCCCTCCGCCCTCAAGGTGTAGCGAGGGTCCTTCACGCTCTTGAGCACCTTCTCTTCGAATCACTAGAAATTTCGTGAACGAATCAAAAACCAAGCAAGCTCACATCAGGTCAAACGAACTGAGACCATCAACAGATGACGAAAGTCAAAACAAACAAATTGCTGAAAGCACAACTAATCCATGAGATAGCAAGTACCAAAGCTGAAATAATAACGCCGAAAGTGCGTGGGTGACTAAATGTAACCTTTTGGCTACGTCGCCGGGACTCTAGCCATATCCCGACCTACCTCGACATCTTTCATCTCTTTTGGGCATCGGGCGACAAGTCTTCGCCTCTAGACTCGTTCAAAAGGTGCGAATCCTTAACAATAGCTTTTCCCAGTAGTTGGCTTTGCGGCAGCCTTATACGCCCTAGCTTCGGCGGGGGGAGTAAGACGTTTCGGTGCACGTAACTCCCATAACATCAAAAGCCAGATTAATGCGGGAATCATCACCTATGGCTTGCGTACCAACCGATACTCGATTGCCAATCGGGTCCAGGACAACATCCGTCGCATCGGTGACGAAATCCAAAAAGCCTTGTTAGAATGAAATCGAGGCGGAATGCGAGCCTCAATCCGCCTAGTCTCGTAGCTGAAATGTTACTACCGGGGCAAGACGAATGCTACCCTTGGGAATGAAGGTGTAAACACCAAACCGAACGACGCAGCGGTGCTCACGTGGTCATTTCGTTTTGAATCTTACGCGGCTTTTTATGGCACCCATAAAATTGCACGAAAGTATCAACACAGAGAGGGGCTCCTATCATCTTCATGGCCCGCACAAAAGCCCCAAGTCGGGTAATAGAATTCGAAGTCAAATAATGAAACTGGAGTCTAAAACGATCCAATACTCACGATGAAAGCATCTTCACATGCCGGCCCGAAACCCAAACGAAAAAATCTCTCGAACATAAGGGCTTCGTCGGTCTTGATTCGGTACCTCTCACCGGCCGATGCCCGACAAAAAAATTACGAGTCCTCCGATCCATGTATCCCTTTCGTACATACTCATTCAAGCCATCCTCTGTAACACGTGAAGTACCGCCCGAGAAAAGACTCACGACGGGCCGAGGGTCCCGGATTCTCCCCGGACCCTCCGAGCAAAGTTGCCATCTTCGAACCATCGATGGCACGAAAAGACCCTCAGCATCATCTGCTGCTGAAAGTAACGTGTGCCTGTTACTCCAGTTTGGGAGGGCTAAAGAGTTTGTAAGAGGGGAGGAGAGAAAGGGGAGGGCAGACCGTCTTCTATCCATCTCGACCATTTCGTCACTTTGATTTTGGCCGCCACCTTTTCGGTGGTGACATTCATCATTCCCAGACGGGCGTGACTTCGTCGACCATGTTCGGTTGTGACTTCATTAGTCACTTTCAGCCGACTCCCTTAGTCGCTTTTTGGTCGTGACTTCGTCAGTCACATTCAATTCTTGGAACATTCGTCAAGTTGAATTCGGCTGAACTTCTTCAGCCGCTTTAGGTCGTGACATTCGTCGATCACATTCGCCGCTAAGACATTTGTCGATTACATTCGTCGTCGTGACATTCGTCGGTCACATTCGCCGCCGACACATTCGTCGTCTTCGTCCATTTCACCCGCCACTTGGGGCTGTTCGAGACCACCTGATTCGGTTTTTCATCACCGTCGCTTGAATACAAGTGAGGGTGAACTCTCAAGAAAGGGCACCGCTCAACCGCGACCGCTTGTAGACGATCGGAAGAACCGCTTGAAGACGATCCGGAACCATTGGTTGAAGAGCCGGACCCTAAAGCAATCGGATCCGACATTATACCGAAAATCAACGAAAACCCAAGGTACTGAAGTAAAGAATGAAGGGAATCGAAAAAAATGGGCAAAAAAAAAAACCAAATAAAAAAAATAACTAAGAGAAATCCTTACCAAGACCGAAGCCCGATGCCGAATCCCTCCAAAGGCCGAAAGCTTCAAAGAACGGAAAGCTGAAAGCACGGTACAGAAGAGGCATTCGCCCCCCGTGCTTTGCGAGGGGTTTCTTAAGGGGGCCGAATGGTCGCGCCAAGGACAGGCCGAAACCTCCCCGCCCTTGGTCACGAGGGGCTACTTGTTGGGGAAGCCGGACCGGCCACCCCATACTCGACCCTAAAGAAAGCGCGCAGCGAGACCAAGACGGGAGATAACTTCAGGCCCCGCGTTCGGCCCAGGGCGGCCGAATGCGGCAAGTTTCGGTCCCAAGGGACCTCGTGGACATGGGGCCGCGGGCGGAGAGAAGGCCCGAAAGCCCGAGCCTCGAGGTTTAGTCCAACCAGTGACGAAAGTCGAGGTTTAGTCCGCGTAGGGACGAAAGCCGAGGCTGAGTATGGAAAAGCCCGAAAGTCAAGGTTTAGTCCAACCAATGACGAAAGTCGAGGTTTAGTTCAACCAATGACGAAAGTCAAGGTTTAGTCCAACTAGTGACGAAAAGTCGAGGTTTAGTCCGCGTAGGGACGAAAGCCGAGGCTGAGTATGGAAAAGCCCGAAAGTCAAGGTTTAGTCCAACCAATGACGAAAGTCGAGGCTGAGTATGGAAAAGCCCGAGCCTCGAGGTTTAGTTCAACCAGTGACGAAAGTCGAGGCTGGGCAATGGCTTGGTCGCCCAGCGCGAGTGGAGCTTTGGCTCCCTAGCTCGGAACTAAAGCCTTTCGGTAGCAGGACCGAATGAGATTCAATTCGGCTGCGGCTTGTCTTTATCCTGCAGGTGTTCGTGATCCAGCGACGAATGGACCCGACAGAGGTTGGTAGATCACAAGGCGAGAAAGGACCGCTCTACCCCTGGCCACCAGCAAGGAGCTCAAGGAATCCAGGGTAGGTAGGGGGGCAAAAGAGGAATTGTAAGAGTCTACGGACTATAAATAGACCCCGTGGGGCATTGTAAAGACCAGATGGAGATCAATAGAATGAGTGCTTTGGTTTCATATCCACATTCGTGTGATGTCTTTAGTTTTGTTTGGTGATTCGTCCTACCGGGGGTGGCCCGCTTTAGGGCTCCACCAACATAAATCATAATTTACAGTTTGTTGCAGAACAACACAGCATGACCTGTAGTAAACGCGCAAAATGCTAAGAAAGTACTAAATGGGTCCAATTAGATGTAGGAGAGGCACTAAAATGAACCAAGAGCTATTTAACCTTTCTAAATCACAAACACATGGCGTGTGCCACACGGTACTAAGCAATTCAGCAAATGCGGACTGATGTATGATCAATTGGTTAGGTTCCTTGTGATGAATCCGTCCACCCAAATTCAAGTCCTCGACACTTGGCATGGGTGCTTGCATTTTCTTAGGTTTACTTCAAGATTTTATGTGTTATGTTTTAAGCTAGTGGTAGCGATGTTTCCGTCGACGACGAGACGCCAGTGGTAACTTCGGGAATCTCCAGATCTACCAGCTCAGTCTTTCGGAGGTGCTCATAGGGGTTAGATCAGCGTACGTCTATTCACAGGGGTGAGTATGTGTGTGTATTATGGGCGTCTGTGTTGTACTGTGTAATTGTCTAAAAAAATCAGCAATAAGAAAAAGAACCTGCAACTAAATAGAGAGCAGTGTGAGCAGACCGCGAGCCCGCAATTGGCACGTACAGCTGATCCATACAAACAAACTGATAACAAAAAAAAAAAAACAACAAAATCTCTCAACAAAAGCACTAATGTGTCAGAACAATGGGGTGCTAACTACAATGTAAAATATGAAAGCATGCAAGTAGAACAAAAATTTAGAATCTAGATCGGGAAGAAGCTAGACATAGAAAGGGAATGTACCCAAGTGGAAAAATTGCAATTAGGGTAGTCTTCGGAAAAAAAAAAATCATCAAAAGACATTAACCTAAACCCTGTAAATGTTTTTTTTAGTGCAAATTGGCAGTCGTTCTGCCTTTTCATTAAGAAGGAAGCAAAGTATATTTACACAGAAATTTTTGAAACTGAAAACAAGGACCAAAAGCTAAAAGCTAACGGAACTACAATATAGCTAACAGAACCAAAGACGAGGGAAATTACAACTCCAGTGCTAGTTGTAGTTGTTGAAGGTCATTTTTTATGGTCTCTAGGAGGTCCTCTTGTGAGCACGCCTTGTTGTCGAATACTCGCCGACATCTTTCCTTCTATATGTTCCAAACGGTGTATGTTATCAGGGTTGCTCGTTTCTTGTCATCACTCTGACCACGATGTTTGATTAGTTGCGCCTGAAAGGTCCTAATGGCTAGAGGGGGGGGTTGAATATCCTATTAAAAAATTCTACAAACAACACTAAGCAAGGCGGTTAGTAAATAAGACGGCGTAGCACCAATGCAAATGCTTCAAGCTAATTACGCAAGCCACCTAGCAATTCTAGCAATTCTAATATCTCTAATCACAAGCAATGACTAGGTTGCTAAGTTACTCCTAGGTGGACAAGTAATTCTAATTAATTCTACCACTATGAGCTAACAAGGCTAAGCAAGCTACTCAACTAAGCACCCTAACAAGTATACTACCAAGTAAAGCAAAAGGGGTGCAAGAATACAATACCACCGTCGTCGAGTAGAGGTTGTGGCCAATCACCGTGTACAAGAAATCTCCAACGAGCAAGAACAAGTGACACGATGATTTTTACCGAGGTTCACGTGCTTGCCGGACGCGCTACGCCCTTGTTGTGGCGACACACTCACTTGACGGATGACAAGCTTAATGGCCAATGCCAAATCGGTGGGAGCTCAATCAACCGATCACAAGAGAGGGTCCAACAAACCACGAGCAATCCACTAGTGCTCCTTTCGCGATCTCCGCGGGGGTAAGGAACGACCCCTCACAATCACCACCGGTGTGGCCTCGAACAAGCTCCAATCGAGCTCAACACCGCCTCTTGCTCCAAGCCGCTAGGGAACCGGGCAAATTCCCAAGATAACAAGAATCCCGCGGCTTCTCCAAGGATGAAGTGCCTCTAGATGCAATCACCAATGCAATGCACTTCTATCACTTTCAATCTCACCAAGAATTCGAGTTAATGGATAGAGAGATGAGTGGAGAGGAATCACAATTGCTCACTAGCAAGTTGGAAGCTTCAAATGTGCAAGAGAGAGTCCCATGAACCGGCCATCCAAGTATATATAGGGCTCCTCTCAAAATGGAGCCGTTGCTCCAAAAATTTGCTTTTACAAGACGGCCGGACGCGCCGCCCGGACGCACCCGGCCGAAGTCCGGTCGCTGGTCCGGTCGGTGCTTCCCTGTCGCATCCGACAAGCTTCGGGCCCACAGCTGGCGCCCCTTCTTCGTGCGTCCGGTCCGCGGGGTCCGGTCGTGACCGGAAGCATCCGTCCAGTGGTCCGGTCGATGTGTCCAGCTAAAACCCGCTGGGGGGCTCTCGCGCGACGCACCCACGGAGTTACCGGTCGGTGCGTCCGGTCGCGCCAGCGCGCGTCCGGTCACCCTGTGACAGCAGCGTCTTCTTCCTTTTTTCTTTGCTCTTTGCTTCAATCTTGCTTTGCCACTTGCCATGGGTCGCCAACATGTCGAAATGATCACGTTATCATCCATGTTAGCTCGTCGATAAGTTAGGCAAGATCGAAGTTAGTGCTCTCAAGTCCTAAATGCAATATGCAAGACGATATGGAACTAGAAGCACTTCATGCAAGGATTGTCGCGGCATTCCCTCTTGATAGTCGGCTATCTATCCTATAATGTGATCACACGCTCTATCGTGTCTTGATCACCGAAAGAAAAAATCTATCAAGTATACCTTTGCCTTGATCTTCGGGTTCCTCTCAAGCCGATCACCGAGCTTGACGATGCATCAAGTCCACCGACTTTGTCCATGTTCATGATCGTCATGCTCCTTGTCATCCACCTAATCCTTTCTTAAGATACACACTTAGAGCAAAGGATTAGTCCACAAGTGTCGTCATCAATTTCCAAAACCAAAACATGAGATTTCAGCGCCCACCATTCACTTATATTTCGATGACTGGTTACTAATCATTGTTCTCTACTCCACGCTTGTACCTTTCTCCATAGTCCTTTAACATAGCTGCAGTTCTCAACCATGTGCAAATGATCTTTTCTGCAGTGGACATAAATGTTTCACTAACAATAGAGAGTTAGTTTAGCAATGGACATTGTAGCATAATTAATAACCAGTATAAAACAAGAAGAGGTAATGACCATGACATATGTTGCATTATTAACTGATTAGTGGACAAAATGATACGACTAACAGAGAAGCCCCAATGATAAGTCTAGATACATAGCAAAATTGACGTAAAGAAAAAAAATCGAAACAACTTATAATTCGAACAGACAGAGTAGTATGTATCTCTACAATTTTCCAATTTCACTACTAGTTCTGGGTCCAGCACTGCCCGTGACCCTCATGAGGTGAATGAAGCAGTCAAACAGAGTCTGATTGAACTTATCGGCCAGCTTATGAGTCATGATACAGTGCAAAACAGTATCAACCGACTTATCAGCCAAAACAAACATCCAGTGATGTTTCAGCCGACGACAAGACACTAGTGGTGACTTCGAGAATCTCCAGATCTACCGGCTCAGTCTTTCAGAGGTGCTCATAGGGGTAAGATTTGCATACGTCTATTCACAGGGGTGAGTGTGTGTGCGTATTATGGGCGTTTGCGTTGTGTTGTGTAATTGTCAAAAAAAAAACAGCAATAAGAAAAGAAACCTGCATGAAAAACGCGTTGAAGGGTGTGATCTCGAAAAAAGAAAAAGAAACCTGCAACTAAATAGAGAGCAGTGTGAGCAGACCACGAGCCTGCAATTGGCAAAGTTGATCCATACAAACAAACTGATAACACGAAAAAACAACAAAATCTCTCAACAAAAGCACTAATGTGTCAGAGCAATATAATGGGGTGCTAACTACAATGTAAAATATGAAAGCATGCAAGTAGAACAAAATTTTAGAATCTAGAGGCGGGAAGGAGCTAGACATAGAAAGGGAATGTACCTAAGTGGAAAAATTGCAATTAGGGTAGTCTTCGGAACAAAAAAATCATCAAAAGACTTTACCCTAAACCGTGTAAATGTTTTTTAGTGCAAATTGGCAGTCGTTCTGCCTTTTTATTAAGAAGGAAGAAAAATATATTTACACAGAAATTTTTGAAACTGAAAACAAGGACCAAAAGCTAAAAGCTAACGGAACTACAATGTAGCTAACAGAACCAAAGACTGGGGAAATTACAACTCCTCCTCCAGTGCTAGTTGTAGCTACTGAAGTTCATTTTTTATGGTCTCTAGGAGGTCCTCTTGTGAGCGCGCTTTGTTGTCGAATACTCGCCGACATCTTTCCTTCCGTATGTTCCAAACGGTGTATGTTATCAGGGTTGCTCGTTTCTTGTCATCACTCTGACCACGATGTTTGATTAGTTGTGCCCACCATTTTCAAGCATCCCTGATAACATCCCTGAGGATATAATTTGAATTTCCATATATAATAACATTTTCCTCAAGCATCCATTTTCCGCCCTACTGGAGCAAACAAGAATTTGCAATGGGTATGTTTTGCTCTGTATGACAGATCTCCTTGTTTTTAATTTTCTTCACTGTTTGTATTACTACTGATCATCTCCAGAATATAAAGGATAGTTTACATCATTAGCTTATTTTGGCAGTGTGCTATAAACTTCAGCTCAGAGAACATACCCAATGGTATTGGATTTGGAGGACAGCCACATCATTTCGGACTCTTTTTATCTGCAAATTTCGATCAAGGGCACTCATTTACTTGTAGCACGTTTACCAGCCCTCCCCTTTCCAAGACAAATAGGTTCAGGCCAGAAGTTATTGAATGTTGGGGTATACAAATGAGAGGATCACAAGATGAAAAACTGGAGCTAGTCAAGGGGACAGTCCTCGAGAGGTTCAAGGAGGACCGGAACATGCTGAAGATGGTTGGTTTGGCAAATGCGAAGTGATTAAGTGACAACAATGATGCACATGTCGGAGAGCCTGTACAGCACATGTTCGTAAAAAGAAGCAATCCATCCTGAGACCATCTCTTTGTGTTCCACTGTTCATATATTGTTTTGTCACTCAAAATATTCGTTTGATCCACACTTTGTAAAAATTGACCTACTTTTATTCCCAGTTGTGAAGGATAGACGAGCTAATGGTGTCTTTATCTCAGGAATGACTTCATCCAAGATAAGATGTTGCCACTGTCTTGTTAATTTATCTAAAAACTGGTCCATAATTTTATTAGTACGAAGTGAGGTTAAATCTGAGTTGCACCCTTCACATCTCAAATTGCACAGCTAAAGCTCTGAGTCTTGCTAAGCCATAAACCTCTAAAGAGCTCTTAGAAAATTGGCAACATCAAAGCATGGGTAATAAAGAATTCTTGGTAAGGACGATAGGATATATGTATTTAACACTCTGTATTATGACTTCTATCTTATTTGGATCCACAAGCTGATAGAGATCCAAACATGGACGACTAAACTATAGCTAATAGGGATCCAAACATGGACGGCTTAGCCTTAGCTCTTCCAACCCAGCTAAAACATGGTTAAAGACAAAATACATTTGTAAAAGCTTGCTATTTCTTTGGCAGAATTTGAAAAGATGGTGTTCAGTTTCCAGTCACCTAAACACCACACTTTACCGATAGAGGTATACTAACAATACATTTGTCAAGATCCACATTACAACAATTTTCTGGCGGTGCCAGAGTGCAGCACATCTATAAAGATTTGTACGGAACAATATACAGTAACATGATACGACAAGGTACTTTGAAACTTAGCATAAGCAATGATAGTATTTGTCACAACTGGGAATCTCATATCCTTTTTTTATACTGCTATAAACTGCTATGCTGGTATAAACTGGTTGCCAGGTGTTGGTTTACTCCTAGAAAAAGGGTACAAAGAATAGTGTCAAATGCATGATTATACCCATTGAATCAAATTGATTAATAAAAAAAATATATAATGTGCAAAAAGAAAAGGGGTATGAGAAGAATATTGATAATATCAATACTGTTGACAGAAAGCACAAACATAGTACTTCATATCATCAAGAAAAAAAATATAAGCTAGTTCTAGGATTACTTTGTTTCAACCATTTTAATATAAACCAATTATGCAGATTTGCAGCATGCCACCAGTGTCATGAAAAAAAAATCCCAAATCCCAACACATAGTTACTTTGGTCGAAACTCGAAGCTACATAAACGTAGAAATCACTAGTCAGTGTCAGCAAAAAGAAACTAAACTCTCGTCTAAGCAGATTGCATTGCATGATATTATCTTTAGTCCTAGTTCAAACCCAGCAGTGTGTTAAACTAGCTACTTGATCACTGACAGCCATTCACCCTGCCAAACTGACCCTGCCGAACTCAACCAACTTGCTACTACGGGTGGAGGCCGGAAGAGAGCTTGGGAAGGGCGGCGACAATACGGCATACAGGGATACAGTCCATCAGTTGGATATAATGTGAGTATGGATGTGCCTCTGTGTTCAATACTACCCAAGGATATCCAAATGTGAACAATTGTTTCAGCATAATGAGAAAAGGGGGCACTTGATAATTGGTTATTCTGGGACAACCCATGGCTGGGCAGGCCATTGCGCACATGAACTTTACACTAAACTAAAGCATCCACCTCTACTATGGTAGGCTGGTAGCACATAAACAGTAGTAGGTAATGAGGTAAATAGGCAAAATCTCTACAGTCTGTAGGAGGCGTCTTACAACATCACAACGAGGCTCATGTCGTGACTTTGTCAATCTCAAGACATAGGGGTAGGGTGTGTATGCGTGCATTCATAGGGGTGAGTGTTCGTACATGTATGAGTGTCTATGTTTTAGTTGATTTAAAAAATAATAAAGGTATTGGTAAATTCTAGTCCAAGATTGATTGAGCCATGTGTTGGTATAGAAAACAAGGGATGAAGGACTAGCCTCGTATTCAACTTGCTCTTCATCAAGGGATGAAGGACTGGCCTCGAAGTCGAATTCAACTTGCTCTTCATCAAGGGATGAAGGACTAGCCTCGTATTCAACTTGCTCTTCATCTTCATCTTCCACAAACCATCCATAAGCTTCCCTTGTTCTTCTGAATAGTAGTCCTCGGTTCCTACAAGCACATAATGGAACAATCTTCTAGGTAGCCCAAAACAAAACAAGTAATGGTAGGGAGAGACAGTACAGAAAGAAAATAAACTAAATACACTTACATACCACAGGTCATAAGTGCAGCAGCTGAAGATATAGTGGATGAGGCTACTTGGTCCCGGTTTACGGCCATACAGGCTGCAATTATCAATTGCTGGTGTCAAACTGCCACTACTGAGGTTGTACTGTGCAAGATAGGGTTGTCTTGAACGCTTGTAGACGACATTGTCACCCTTGACTGTAGGCAGGATCTTAGAGGAGACACTTAGGTTCCTTTCTCCAAGAAGTAAGGTATTGCCTCCAATGTTGTCTACTGGGATAAACCTTTGCAGCACAAGGTCCGCGAGTTTGCAAACTAAAATTTGTGACACGAAAAGGTCATTGTGTCCAAGCACCAAAATCTCTGTGCCACATTGTACCAGACCATCAGGATGGCTGACTTTGCCTGTGGGGATTGTGGCAATCAACTTTGGTGGTTGTAGTTGAGGATCTGCACCGGCCCCATCTTGCCGAGGAGGGTCAATCTGGAAGACTTTGTGCATTTCATCGATAATGGGAGTATTATACGCTTGGCAAAAAATGTATAGCTTTCCTTGGAACGACAATGGTGAATAGATCAAAGGGTATTGCCAGCTTGAAAGGGTCCATTGCCTATCCTGGGGGGTAGCATAGGCTACACGCGCTACGTCATGAAGCGCAAGCATGATGGTCATGGCTCCGGCTTTGAAGGAAACAGAAGCACAAATGAATCTTACAAGTGCTCTTATCCTGTATAGTGTAGGGCCACCGGGTAGCCAAGAGTCGACTTGTGGCTGTCGGAGGAGGGTCCCTAGGGGTGGGAGCTCAGTGATGTCGCCGGTGAAAGGGTGGAGAAGGCGAACGGTGCCTTCCTGGTCTGAGTTCCGCAGCAGCAGTAGGAGGCCATCAACTGAGTCAATGGCGCAGTGATCCCCTAGGAGAAGGACCTGGACACGGACCAAGGTCCCTGTGTCGAGGTTGAGGAAGTGGACATACCCATGCAGGTTGGGGTGGCCTGGGTACAGGTAGTGGCCCTCGGGAAGCAACATCCAACGGCGCGGGTGGAAGCGCGGGTCAGTGACCCCGCGGCCACTCGGGGAGGTGGTGCTGGACCTCCAGCTCGTGCAGACTGCTCGGAAGCGGACGTAGTCCAGAAAGTCACTGTCAAGCAGGCGCGACGCCACCATACGAATAAGATCTTCAGGCAGTGATGCCCAGCAAGATCCAGGGCCCAAGGTGCGGTGGCAGTTCCATGTGCTACCCCCAGCCGCCTGAGATGATGACATCTTGAGTGATTGCAGCCGTCGCTCGGCGATCTGATCCACCAAGACAGTAGTCAGAACAGAAAGGTATAAGACTGAAATTCTTGCATACACGACCTGAATACCGAACCAATCCTCAAACATTGGTGACCGATAGTAGGATTTTAACGTAGGGTAGTATATGCAATGTTTCATATGCTATTCGGTATAATCCATATTCACAACTCGGTATACAAGTACAGATACAGATCTGCCAATTCAGTACTATCCATATCCATATTAAAAAAAAACACGAGGTGTGGACTTTAAAAAGTATCAAAATGTCTCAAGCTCAAATATGACAAAAAGTACCCATGAAATGGCAACAGTATTTTCAATGTTTCATTCTTCCTTAAAAGCAATAATCCATATTCCTAAAGAGCAAGGCAATATCTCCAATTTCCCATTCTTTATACCTGGACTATCTGACGATAGTATAAAATGGAACGGTAAGGAATTGAACTAAATGCTTCAACTGTAAATGACAGTGGCTAAGTAGCAGAAATTTGAAATCGAACCTCACCACTCCATCACTGACTAGATGAGATGAGACCAAGAACAGTAGAGAGCTGCACGAGCTCTTGCCTGACAACTGCAGACTGCAGTCCTGCAGAAGGGCTGTCGGGGCTTAGGGCTGATCGAGGTAGTGAGGAGCCGAGGGGGTAGCGGCTGGCCGCCTAGCCGTGTGCGCGAGGCGGGGCGGCCGGAGACGCGTACCAACAAGCGGCGATGGATCTGGCGGTAGAGGCGGGCGCCGGCGAGTGAGAAGGGGGAGCAGAGCGACCGAACAGCCGGGAGAGACAAAAGGCCTGCTTGGGCTGCGCTCGGTTTAGCGTTTTAGAAGTAGAACGGAAGGAATGTGCCGAGCATTCCCGTGTCGCATTTGTCTATTCTATTGGGCCTCTTTTTTTTTTCTTTGACTTAAGTTGAAGATTGTCATTATACATTATAATAATCTATATAAAACTATATCTATATACCTATATCTACTAGTATAATGCCCGTGCTAACATTACGGTTTTAATTTTGGGGAAGCTTAAATTTGCAACCAAATATATAGGAAGACAATTGTACTTTTTTGTATATTGCGGCAATAAATAATGTAATTTATATTTGTAACTTCTTAATCAAGAATAGACATTGCCTCCATAACTTTAGCATCAGCAAGCGTGGAGGATGTCTAAGAAAGTTCAAATACATGCCTGGCAAATTTGTAAGAAGACTCGCCTTGATATTCGCAGATATATGCTACGCTTTAATGCTTCAGATTAGTTCTAATCAAACGATCCATACTTAATTTGAAACAATTGCCAGTTTATACGAGCATCGCCCACATAAGAATACAGAATACTGAATTACAATTCTCCAAATATTTATTACAATAAACGTCTGAGTTCACACTCTCCCGCATTGCGGGGAGATAAACCACGCTTCACGCTTTTCCCCTATTTAAGCTGTTGTCGGACCTGCTACAAGAACCGGCCTTATCTAGGTCATCAAAATTTTACAATTCAAAGAAAAATAGGATGGCTGCCGCTGGTAGTTTACCATCTGCATGGTCGCCTCCACCACCATCTCTCCTGGCAAGGACACTAACATCTGCATGGTCGCCTCCACCACCATCTCTCCTGGCAAGGACACAACAGAGGAAGCATAAGTTAATGAATGTCTAATACGTGGCACTGAAGGGATTTGGAGAAAATTAGCAAACGTGTATATATAGAAAAAGTGAACTAAAATTCAGGCAAGAAGGTACTGAGTTTTGGACACATTGTGGTGCCAAATTTACTGTCACCGGCAACATAATTCAAGAGGAACTCGACAAGTAATTGAAAAAAAAAAGATGATAAATAACCAGCATGGCAGAAATAACTGTATTTTTTCCCTGATCATAAGGACATATCGTGGTGGCAATGCCACCAGAAACAAAATTTAAAAGTAACCCAACTGGTAAAGGACATCATTATATTTTAACTTTCATAACCCATGTGCAAATGACAGGAAGCGAAAGTTGGTTCACTGACTTAGTTCCCTACTGCATATTTGTCCCCTGGCTTGGTTCACTGACTTGCTTCAATGGATACATACCAGCAGGAGGCAGGCAGCAAACTAAGAATCGGCGATTGGAGGAGGTAGCAACACGAAACAAACTACCGCCAGCACAACGACACGATCTCTACACAAATTCAACCAACCGGCCAGCCCCCTCAAGTCCTCATCTTTCAGGAACAAGAGAACAGGCAGGACCCAAAAAAAAAAAAATCCAAAAATCTCAGCTGTGGAACTGAAGCTTGGGACGACGGCGGCGGCGGCAGCGAGACATATGGATGGATGGATTTTATCATCCAACAGAAATTAATTGATGGGCGACGCTGATCAGTTCAAAGATCGTACTGGAGTGCCTTCCTCAGTTCTACCCCCACAAAGCCTAGCAGATGCGGCGGCTCGCACTACGTACCCCATGGCGGTGATTGCCTCGACCTGGCGGCAAGAAACGGAGCACGTACCCGGCAAGTGATCGAGTAGCATCGTTGGTGGCGTCCGCGATCTTCGACGACCAAGGGCGAAGATGACGGATCGTCGTCGAGGCGTTCCACGGCGACGTCCACGGCGGAGACGAGGAGAGGATGGGGTGACGGGTTGATGGCCGAGAAGAGGAGAGGATGGGCGCACCGGGTCTAAATCGGAACCATGATGTCCCGCGGAAAGAGGTGCCCGGAGCTTTCCAACTTTCGCTTCCAAAGATTTTGGCCGCACGATATTTTTCCTTTCCAAATGTGACCATGCATGCACGACGTATTGAGGAAAATGTTTCGTTTGGGAGTGGTCTCTTTCCTTGCATGCACAACGTAAATTTATTTATGCTCTTTCCTTGCATGCGCGACGTGCTCTTTCCTTGCATGCATGACGTAAAATCTATTTCCTTCCTTGCATGGCTTATTTCCTTCCGATCGCACGGTTCCCTTCCATGCATGCTTTGGTTACCTTCCATGCATGTGTGCGTGTAAGACTTTACATAAACTTTTGATCGCAGCCCTCGATTCTGATCTAGTTTTAACGTGAGCCGCATGATCTGGTGTGTAGAGAAGAATCCAACTATAGGATAGATATCTAAATCTATACATATATTTTACCTCTATATCTATTCGCTTATATACCTATAATAATATTATTAGCCTGATGCACCTCACACTCCATCCTCAGGTATGGTGATGTGTGATGTTGTTCTGGATGGTGCAGTTGGTGTCCAGTTGGACACTCCGGTCCATCCCCGTGGATAACAGCGATGGCGGAAGCGAAAGCGAAAGCAGGTCTTGTGTTGTGACCCGTCCGACACTGCCTCTGTGTTGCCTGCCTACCCTGAGCTAGATCCACTGATGCTCTCACTGCGTTCGGAGGCTGGACACGCTGGTCGAGATTTGGCGGACGATTCGATGATGATGGAACTCGTGGCCTCATTCCATGTCATTCAGATAGCAGAAACTTCGGCTCCCACCCTTGTTGGCACCCTTGGATGCCTCGATACGGGGCACTTCGGTCGAGCCTTGGTGGATGACCCAATGTTGATGGAGGTTGCAGCATCGGCGTTGTGGCCCTCGATGCTTGAGGGGTGTGCTGTTCACTCGGAGCCTCCTCCAGTTTCTTCTGAAGACGAGATTGACATCGGCCCATAGAGCCAGGGGTCCCAGTAGCATGAAATTGAAGAGATGGTGTGGGTGTCGTTGGCATCTCCACTTATCAAGTCGGGGCGCGCGCTGCGTCGACCGCGTACTCAGCCTCCACCCACCCCCTGCGGCCGCGGCGGACGTATCGCAACGTGGCCTAGGGTGGCTAATGTGACTTTGCATGCCTAGGCGGTTCTCGCTTCCGAAGTTGGGCTTTGAAGTGGAGGCGGAGAGGCTCCCCATCGTCATACAGAGAAGATCGGGGGACGCCTTCAGAGGGGGCGTCGCAAATCGAAGCGGCGTCGTTTTTAGATGCTCTGGATGAAACTCTTGACCCACCTTCGACCTCAACACTGAGGGTCTAGAAGAGGAGGTCGCCCTAAACCCAACTTATGGCGGGTTAATTTGTCACAAAACTTTAAGATGTAATCCCTGCTAGTGTATCCAGTAGTTGTTAGGTTCCGCTTTGGTAACTGTTTGGTTACCGTTACACCTTGTTTGTTTGAACTTGATTCTGCTTAATGAAAAACGCGCAACGGCGTGTTCCTCAAAAAATATTAGAGGCAAAACTTTTTGCCTAAAATCTTTCATCCAAGTAAAGTTTGACTCGATCGGGTTTGAATTTTCCCGTTTTCATGTTCGGAGTCCTTTTTTTCATGGATATTTTTTTTGGAGTTCTTTGATCACGGACAAAAAAACTATACGAGTTCATGGCTTGTCTTCGTTCCCTTGTTCACTTAACATATTTGGTCAACACGCGCTGGGGTGGAGGCCGATCGCGAATTGGTTTACTGTGTAATTATAACTTTATGAGCTTGAAGAGTTATTGTCTAGCATCACGTGTTAATGCAACTTTCTTCCCTGCTACACACGCATCCCATGTGCATCCAATTGTACATGTCCATGGGGGCATATGCCCTTAGAGGTAAAAACAACATTCTTGAACTGGATTGGAGCACGAGGAAAACATGGGGGTCATATGCATGTACTCCCTCCGATTCACAAAACTTGCAAGTCTAGGTGGTACTTGTTGTGAAACGCGTCGTCGGCGGTTAGGACCTTCCCCTCTCCGTCTCTCATGATCACGTAGTAGATGAAAGAAGTAGAACAAGTAGACACAAGATAGGGAGACTATTCTTTATTCATCTGATTCTTAGTTATTACAACATAGAGCTCCCACATATATATAGTCCAGCCAAGGCCGGAGAGTTTCGATAAGAGCCCACATACAAACGGACTAGGATTAAGATTCATCCTTCTCCTTTCCTTCTAGGAAAGAGTCCGTGTGTTTTACAACACTCCCCTTGGGCGATTACCACGATATGCATATGCCTCGTCAAAAACTCCATCCAAAAACCCAGTGGGAAAAACGGTTCTTGGAGAAAAGAGTACATCGCATTTCGTTAATTGCATTGCACATGTTGTCTCATTAAAAACCTTGTGTGAGAAACCTTCGAGTAAAAACTCACATAGGGAAAAAAAGAGTACAACGTTTAACTTTCATGATTATATATTCTTGAGGATGTTATATTCTTCATGAATAGATAATCTTTGCATAAACTTCATCGTTTTAGCAAATATGATCTACATGATCTTTGTAATTCTAGTGGTTTACCTTAAAGGCAGATTCAATAAAAATATGCTCCCCTCATAAAGCCAAACTTTTTGAACTTCATTGTTCAAACCACACTTTTCATAAATGTGTGCAAGCTAATGGTATGCAGTACCATAATACTATGTCTTTCTAAAGTTGGCTCATAATTCTTCTTTGAATTATATGGGAGCAATATGCTTCATGCATAATAACCACCTATTAGTTGTGCAAAACAAATAAATATTATCCTTTAGAGTAATAAATCCTTTTCGAGAGGATTATGGGGGTAAATAAATTAATATTCAATATCTTACGGATAGTGTATCAAACTTATACTAGAGTTTAGATACTTATAATTAATCCTTAGTGGATTTTCAAAATGTATTCTATAAATCTTCGAGATTTTGATTGTACAAATCCAGCCTTGCATTTGGTATTTAGGGGATAATTCAATTGCCAAAACCACCATTATTCTCATACCTTCTATGGTATTCTTAGAGGATATCATTAACTTCATGCTAGCTTTTCATACACTTTCTAAGTGTTTTGATGACACCTTCACGGTATTTAAGATTCCTTATTTTCTTTCTCTCGGGTCTATTTTTACTTGAGGGATGAATGGTGTTTATTCAAAATTGACCGGTAAATCCTTCATGGATTAATTCCTTCAAGGATGTACATTCATTCTTAGTGAATTAACAATTCTCTTCTATGAGATACATTCTCTCTTTGGATCGTAGATGAGTGATATACACAATGACATAGTGTTATTCATTGTAAAATCATTCAATGATTGCAGTCCTTCTAGGATATGCTCTTCTTGAGACTTGAATATTCATTTAGGAATATATATATACCTTAGACTTTAATACTTAGTATGAGATTTCTACAAGTTGCGATTTATATTCTTCGAGAATTATATGGATTTTCATAATCCACTAATTAATCTGCATATTCGATATTCATTTGTTTCATTTGCGGAGATATAGCGGAGAACATTCATTTCTTCTTAATAGGAGATTCAACCTCAATTGCTTTCTTCATTGACGATATAATCGCTACAAGCGATTTTGCCATGGACTTTATTTTCCGGATCAGGGTTCTCACAAGAGAAACATTCGCAAATTAAAGAGGTAGTGTTGTCGACAACTATTTTCTCTTCTCCCAATACTCTCACAATGTGAGAATATTTTATCTCTGTCATTTTTCCCAAACAAGAGATGGTATATTGTTCTACATATCCAACACTAATGATGCGCTTAGTATGTTGGATTTCATCTTCATGATGATCCTCTTCATGAGGTGCTCAACCTTCTTCATGAGGCGTTCTCTTCATGAGAATGGAGGAGTTCCATTTCATTTCTATTTAACAAGTATATACTAAACTAGAACTCACAGGCGTCCCCGTAGATTTAGCTTGATAGTATACATAGTTTACTACTAGTAAACACAACTTCTAGTTTATAACTTCAAGTTACTCCTCTCATTTCTAAAATATATCGGCATATGCTCCGCTTCATGCTTTCACAAGAGCATTAGTCAAACTATTAGTTGACTTAGTGCGTGATAGTTTTTCTAGATCATTTTTTTCTTCTCTGGAAATAATATTTGGCATTCAAAATAGGCTTTCTCTCCCCCTATTGCCAATATTAGATCTTTAATAGCATACTTCAATAGATATCCCTATCATGGGCTTAAAACAATTCAAATTCATATATCTCCAACTACAAGTGGAGGCCCATTTATGTATGCTATGATTAGGTTTTATGGGAAATATTCACGCACATATTTAAACATGGGGGTTATTATTCATTATGCAAGTGAGCTAGAATACTTAAAGTGCACTTAAGAATGTTCATCATTCCTATGAACTCAGGGATGTTCTCCCCGGTATGCACAAAACATAGTTTAGAAAAACTATTTCATTCTCTAGCTTCTTTATTGTTTAGCCTGAAAATGATCCAAGTACTCATACAAAAAAATGGATCATACACTTCAAATGTATAAAATACGCAACATTCAAATTCACATGAAATTTTCTTCTAGAATTTTCTAATTGCCATTAATGCAAAAATCCCTTGATGCCTTTTCTTCATAAATCTCAAATCATCATAATTGTGTTATCCACTATCTTAGTTCCACAATAATTCATCCCATCAAATGGGTTAGTCTCCATTGAGAAAATTTCATAAACTCACTCCCCCGATCTTAGGTCGCTTCGGCTCTAGATCAATCTATTGCTTATGCATGCAATGCATCGAAAGCAAAAGCATTCCTTAGTTCAACGGGAACCATATAGACATAGCATGCTAGCTAGCCAATTTGATTATGAGGGAAGCACAAAGATAGCTACTAGCTACAATTATAGCAGATTATGCTATGCTAATATTCATGCAAGAGTGGAGATAGTTGTAGCTCAATGAGATACACATGCAGGTGTAATGTGGAACGTTAAAATTCAGTCTAACATAATAGATAACAACAAATTGCAAAGCTACAAGCTTACTTGCAATTAGTGCGGTAGAGAAAGTTAACTCGGCCGGAAGGGACGCGGCAGTAACTTCAAGTCCCTGATACACACACTTAAATATTGATATAGGACGGCTATGCCTATTAAAAATATATTATCCACATTTTCTTATGCCTTTATCCAAAATTACTCCCCCTTTTCATGCCATAATTACTTCAAGTAGTAACTTGCTTCAAGCATTATCTATGAATAATCAATTCTAATGCTTCCATAGAATTCAAATAATACTTCTAGTATTCATTGATTATGACATGAACTTCACATATCCAATGTACCATTCGGTGTACACCATAGGACTCGGGGTAGAGAACAACTTCTAGTTCTCATGTTTGCTAAGACATATACATTTTCTTGGCTAAATCGATCCTTCCAAGATCAATTAAAATGCTAGTATAGTCCAACTATTCATGTGCTTTTAGGAAATTCAGTTTCCCATCTACCTGCATGGTAGTGATGCACAAAGAACTATAACCTTTGTGGCTAATTAAGGCTTCTTTGCAAAATTTATTTTGATAGGCAACAGCAATTGTTTATATGTGAAAACATATAAATCTAATTTATTCCATGAGAAGTTCACACATATTACTTCAAGTAATTGCAACTAAGAATATTAAACGTTTCATATTAGTCTTCAAGCTAACAAATTAACCATTAACCACTTAATTCAACGGGAATTAAAACTTAATGCACCACCATCAATACTATTAATACTAACGTGTATAAACTTCAAAGATAATAAGCACATGATTTAAGTTCTTCTTCAAGAGAAACTTTATGTGTTCCAAATAATATCCATTTTCGCATGTCAAACTTCTATACTTGACAAGCGATAGCTTCATGCTTTATATTCAAGAGTTATGATATACCGTCACAAGCCTTCAAGGGGTGTAACATATGCAAGCCACATATTCAAAATTATTGTAACTTAATAATATCCTGGTTCATAAAACTGTCTAAAAATTCAACCCAATTTTCATGAGTAGCTTCTTATGGTAAATACTTCAAGTATTACATTGCTCTTTGATATTCTATACACAGGAGATACTTCTTCAAGAATGTAGATTGATATAATCTTATTTACCATCTTGTCTTCTAGACATTTATAAAGCTTCGAGCTATTGTTTATAGAGCAAAGCGTTAAGCATACAAGCTTCAAAATTTGACTTTCAATGCAATATGATATTCCGTAATCATAATATTGGGCTTTTACTCATGCAGTGAGTCCCACAATGTATTTGTTACTTCTATCGGCCATATACTCATTTCAGAGAGTAATTAAGAAATATTTATACTGAGTTTACTACACTTCAATGGTAACAAAATATCCTACATGGATTAAATAATGACCGTAACAAATAAATTTTACTTTCGGAGTAATTTCAGAATATTTTTTCTTCTTTTAAGGCATGCATATTAACATAACTCAAATCATGTGCATATAAGTTTACTACATGTAAACGAGTAGCAAGGTGCAAAAAGATAGTGGATGGTTACTCGAAATATTCTTAGAAGCGCCCTAGCATTTTTCAGGATTATGGTATATGTAAATTTTCAGAATTTATACCAAGCATTCATTCATCCCAAAAAATAACATATGCTAGGAAAAATAAATATGAGTCTCTCAAAAGTGAAGTCTAACGTCTGCAGGATTTAGAGAGCTCATACACCTTATACCAACAATTGCACAGTATAAAAAAAAACATATCTGTGTTGAACATTTACTGTCCAAAACATACACACAATTTCCTTCCAGAAACTTAAGTAACTCGAGGTACGTGAGGCTTCAAGCTTGCTGTTTAGCCACGGCGATGAGTTCCATGTTAGCATCAAATTAACAATCTGCCAGTTGTCATGTATGTTCAAACTACGGGTTCAAAATTTCCAAGGCTACGCAAAAATAAAAACGTATAGTATATTAGCATGAGGAACTACATGTTCCTGTGCCTTATATACCAATTGAATGATCAACTGGATCAAACACAATATAGGTACAGCTTCATGGCGTACTTTTATTTCTGCAATGCAAAGTTCTTATCCGCATATAACGGCCTCGTCATCGGGACTCGGTCCGAGACGAGCGGCCAGCGGCGTACCAGCCGCCAGGAACATGGGAGTGTAGTGCATACATGCTACTAGCATGCACTTACTGTTTGCAGCGTGCAAGCTGCGTGCAATAGGGGGTGCCAACTGCCAATGGCTTCATGCCAAGGATCATGATCCATGCGAACTATGCGGGATGCTTTTACATAATGACGTGCAGGCCAAGGTTAGCGAGTTTGGATTCGGAACCATACATATGACTCAGATGCAATCCGAATTAGAGTATAGCTCGGATGTAAATAAATAACTCAATTGTTGACGGCTTCTTGCCGATATAAGCTCCTGGCTGTTTTTCGAGTCGAATTAGTGTTGCTACTCCAGGATGGATCTTACTTGATCGGCCGTGGTGGCTGCCAGCCCATCGTACAAAGTTTTCTTAATGCATATATACTGCTCATGTATATACATGTATGTTCGTACCTCTTGTATTCATGTAAGTGCATATTATAATACTTCATGTACTAATATTGGTGTACGCTAATTTTTTATATCCAATTCAACGGTCTAGACAAACACAAACGCAATCTGCGAGATGCGATCCTTCATACCTTTGGTTCTTGAATTCGAGAAGAAGCGAAGGCTGCCGCAAGGACAGTTCGGCTAGGCCGTGGGGACCTGCCGGCGTGACGATGAGTCGATGCAGTGCAGATTTGTAGCAGGCAGAGGTAGCAGATCCGTTCCGCTAACAACGTCGGGGATGTCGATGTCGTCGAAGTAGTCGCGGCTAGACGTCGGCACGAGCGTCGGTGCCGAAGATCGGCGGCAGCTTCAACGGCGATGTCGACGAAGAGCTTGTCGTGCTGATAACGTGTTGTGAAACGCGTCGTCAGCGGTTAGGACCTTCCCCTCTCCGTCTCTCATGATCACGTAGTAGATGAAAGAAGTAGAACAAGTAGACACAAGATAGGGAGAC
Organism: Hyparrhenia diplandra; assembly: GCA_015847255.1. Lineage (NCBI taxonomy): Eukaryota > Viridiplantae > Streptophyta > Magnoliopsida > Poales > Poaceae > Hyparrhenia > Hyparrhenia diplandra. Next base: position 93,658 of record JADLZK010009154.1, read on the forward strand.
TATTCTTTATTCATCTGATTCTTAGTTATTACAACATAGAGCTCCCACATATATATAGTCCAGCCAAGGCCGGAGAGTTTCGATAAGAGCCCACATACAAACGGACTAGGATTAAGATTCATCCTTCTCCTTTCCTTCTAGGAAAGAGTCCGTGTGTTTTACAACAGTACTGTTCTTCCAAAAAACATGCAAGTTTAGATTGTAACATGGTATGTGGAGCTGTGGAGCTGTCGTCCTTGTCTTTGGTCCTTGTCTGCGGTCCGACGTCTAAAAAAAAGGGAAAAGACTTCTCCACTAGGCCACCACAGCCACTCGTTTGTATTGCTTGTGCACTGTGTTTCTGATTCAATAATCATTTCTGTCAGCCGGTTATGTCTGCAGATTCAATAATCATTTCTGGGTTATGTCTGCAGATTCAATAATCATTTCTGGGTTATGTCTGCAGATTCAATAATCATTTCTGTCGGCCGGTTATGTCTGCAGTGCAAGCCTTTTTAGGGGCCCATACGTCATTTTATCTCGTTCTTAACACTGCCTTGAAATCCTAGACTTGCAAGTTTTGTGGAACGGAGGGAGTACATGGAGAGAAGAGTGAGGCTGACATCTGGTGCTGTTCTTCCACAGACAGGAGGGTGAACAACCGACCTTTGCTTGTTGGTCAAGTCGGTGATGTAGATCAGAGGTTGTCTGACCGCATGAAGAAAGCCACGCGCACGGTGAGTCGGTGATGTTGAACCAAGTTGTCGGCGTGTAGCTCAGATTTGTTATCTTAAACATGCGGATTAAGGTGAATATGACAACATCTAAGCATATGCATGATGCACGTTCGTACAGCGTGGATCAAACAATTTGGCGTGTTAATTTGTCAATTCGTCCTAAGTCCTAACTGGTTATGATAATACAAAAATAAGTAGGAATAATGAATAGGCCAGCAGCGTGCTTGTGTTACAGATATGTATAAAAAGATGAGACGACCTGGCCAGGACGTTGCCAGAAGGTGTACACGTCGGCGTAGAACCCCGGATCGTTGATCTGCCGTTGGACGGACAGCGTGTGGTTTGGCTGGCGGCCGGTAGCTGGGGCCCGCTGGCCCCTGCTCCCTCGCGTACGTTGGTCCTGTGCTGATGGGTGCTGGTCAGGCCTTTTCTGCGCCTTTTTCTGGGATGTCCGCGGTGGCGTGTGGGACCGTTCCGTCTGGGGCCTTGTGTCAGTGACGGAGGGTAGACGGCGCTTCCGGTTCGTGCGCGTACGCACCAGCGGGCCGGTGGTCCGGCCGGACGTGCGGGATGGGTCGCTGCCCCCTTTCAACGCTGACGGACTGGGTGTTGTCTAGCTGCCATTGGCCTGGGGTACGGTTGTGCAACGGTAGGCTTCCTTCCCACGTCCGGTTTCGGCTTTTCCGTGTGCCAAGGGTATGGCCGTTCCATCCTCCACGCCCAGGCGCTGGGACGTTGTCGACGCATGATTGGTCCATATGCGTGGTGGCCACGCGCGCCGCTGGCTGCGTGCCCCCGCCTGATTGTCGGGCGTGTCCGGGCGTTCGGGCGGTGGAACTGTGGCCCCTACGCCGTCCGTCCGCCTGGGTGGGGGCCGTTGTCGGTGAGACCGTTCGCTTTGGGGTCCTTTATGCGTCTTCCCAGGCCGCCCGTCGGCGCTGCTGGACAGGTACGCCGAGCCGTAGTGTCGCTGATGAGCTGGCCCCATAGGTCCGTGGCCCCGTCTGTCGGGGACACCTCTTGGTCAGCGCGACTGGAAATCTATCCGCAGGAACGGTCCAATAAAAGTGGGCGCGGCCGCTTCCGTTCAGCCTCCCGTGCCGTCTCGCCGTTTCTCTGAGGTAGGCTGCTATGGCGCTGCGGCGCTCGTACCGCTCGGCCGCCTTCCCTTCACCATTGCCTCGCCTCCGGTTTCAGAGCTGATGCTTCGTTCCTACGCGTCGCATGGCGTGCCCTGTTTTGTAGGTGCTTCAGAGACATTAGGGTGATCTGGTGGGGGGACGAATCGTGGGGGACGCCTGCTGCGTTTCGCCGCCGTTGGAGCTCGCCACCGGGGGACGGGATTGAGGTGCGGGACTGCCGATTCGGCTCGCCGGGCTACAGGTATGCTGATTCACGGCGCTCCCGTTTAGGATTCGCTTGCGTTGTGTTGATATGGAGGTGGGATTGGTGGCTTGGATATTGGTCTGACATGTTCCCTGTTCTTTTTCTTTTTCCTTTCCATTTTCCTGCTTTTGGGCGTTGTGTCGTTGGGTTTTCCTTTCCTTTCCTCTAAAGTAGCCTGTCAGGAGTGCCGTCATGTTTGCTATTCGTGCGTCCTATTTGGCGCCGCTTCAGACGGTTGCAGTCCGGTGCGGGTTGCGATATGCGCCGGCTGTCTTTGAATTTGGCGGAGATGGAGCGCCTGTCTACGGCGTCGAGGTTGCAATCCCTTGCAGTGGGAGTGCCACGCCGTGCCATACCGTTTTCTTCTGGGCCCCTAGGGATGATATCTTGGGATCGGCATATGAGCATGCCGCGTTGCAGGCTATAGCTTTCCTTCAGAGGCTCTACGGGTTCATTGTCCTAGATTATAATTTCCATGGTGTCCTCATGTACAAGAACATAGCAGCCTCCGCTGTCTCCATTGCAGCTAGAGCTGCGGGTATGGTTGGGCGTCTGGGAACTGAGAGGCGTGAGCTGGCCATTCAGTCTGAATGTTTGGTTAAAGAAGTTTCCTGTTTGAGTATGCTTGTCTGAATAGAATCATGTACCTACAACATTTTTTAAGGTTGCAGCAATAAATTTATTGTGCTTGGAACGTGTTTACTCAGCTTTGCAGATGGCTCGCCGTAGGGCATCAGTTTCGAGCCAAAATGTTGCCCAACGACCTTGTATGTTGTCTTTCTGTGCAGTTTCGAGCGTCCCTGTTCTTTACTTGGCCACTATAGCCTGACCGTATTGTTTTCATGATCCATAGCTTCTTCACGGCCCTCTGCTGTTCCACCTAGCCAGAGTCCCAGTAAGAGAAAGTGTACGACTCTTTGGTCAGACTGTTGTTACTGAAAACCTGCCTAGCTATTTAGGGAGCCGATGCTAATTTTCTTTTACGGCAGTTACCGGTGCGCTGTATGTGCCCCCTGCTGTGTCGCCTGGTGAATGCCGGCGGAAACGGAAAAAATACTTGGCCCAGAAAAAAATGATAGCTGCAGGTACATTGCTGATTTAGCCGCCGTTTGTGGTGCTGACAATCACCCTTATAGCCTACTGAACATGCTTGCTTTGTTTCTATGATTTATCCTCCGTAGGGATGCTTGCCGGTAACCCTCAACTGTCCTGTGGTAGATTTCCACAGGAGTACATAGATGCGCTTAAAGGTTTGCTACTATTTAGTCATGCTATCTGCTGTTCTCTGTTAGTCGTCGCGTTTAGAGGACTTACTGACAGTTTGTTTGTTTCTGTTTTGTTGCTTGCTTGTGTTGCTCCTCTGCTCTCTTTAGGGGTGCCTAGCCACGTACTCTGATCGTTCCGACTATGGGCCCCCAAATTATGAATGCAGACACTGTGGGGCCTTGATATGGCTTAATGAGTGCGTTAGGTCGGAGTCGAGCGTCACGGACAGTAACATAGTGTACAACAGCTGCTGTAGAGGTGGTAAGATAGAGTTGCCCCGTTGCAGGGAACGGCCAGAGCCCATTGCGTCCTTGGCTAGATTCGATGGCGATAATAGGTGTAAACGATTCATGAAAAACATCCGCCAGTACAATTGCCTGTTTGCTTTCACCTCGATGGGCGCTAATATAGATAGATCCATGAACGATGGCTGTGGTCCTCCCGTCTTCAAGATATCTGGCCAGGTTCACCATCGCATAGGATCCCTGATTCCAGCCAGTGGCCAATCTCCAAAGTTTCGGTCCTGACTTTGTCATTCAGTTTGACAATGCCGGAGAGCGCGATATTGTGACTTCCTCTCCCTTTCTTCAAGGGCGTAACTTCTGTATGAAACTCCTCCCATGGTCCGACCGCTATGGCGCTCAACTTGTGGACTGGAAAATGAAAGTGACTATCGACATCATTGGAATCCCGCCACACACATTTATTCGAGACACCCTGGCACCCCTCCTTGAGCCACATTGCGACATCCAGACCTGCCACTTCCACAAAGCCAAAGGCGTCTGCCGCGTTCATGCTTTCGCCCTTAGCATAGACTCCATCCCAAGAAATGCACAGCTCGCTGTCCAGTTCCCTATAGAACAAGGTGTTCGCAACGTTGTCTTCCCTGTCTTGTTCAAGACATATCCCTACAATGAAGCACCGGACCTCGGGCCAGATGACTCTTCCACCCCTCTCAACCGAAAACCCATTGATGATTATGCAGGTACCTCATGTCCAGTCCTTCTAATTTGTAATCCATTGTTTTGTGTTACGTTATAACTACTTTCAGCTGTGCTCTAACAGACCCAGAAGAAGGGTACGACAGCGATGTAATCAGAGAGGCATTGGAACAACAGCTCGAAGGTACCTGCATCACATATATGCACGTTTTCTTTTCTGCTAGAACCACAGCTACTGAGCTGCGGCTGTTGATGTGCAGACGAGCGACAGCTTGGTATCCAGGCAGCAGACGACAACTCAGACAGTGACTATGACTCCAAAGGCAACTATCTGCGTGGCTACCTGCATGGTTCGCTCTTCCACAATGTCTATTTCTCTCCTATTTTCCTCCTATTGACACAAATATTGCTCACTAACAATTCCTTTACATCACACAGATTCAAACTACATCATCGGGTCTGACTACAGTGGGCCTTACAGCTAAATCTGCCAACCGTTGCCACATCCACGGCGCAGCAAGGAGCCATCCGCATGGGTTCCTTACCGTTATAGACCAGTACCCTCCTGTCTTTGTCGACCACCAGGATCCAGAGCTGATGCTTATTATGTATTTCAAACATCTCCATTTGTTTGTGTAAGCCTGCTTTAGTGTGTGACCGAAACTAACACATTGTGCCTCACCCCTCCTCTTATATAAGAGGGTTGTTCCTCGGCAGTGGACCTCCATTATTCATGTAACAAACGTCCGGTTGTGTTAAACATATATCTGGTTTCTTACTAATTACGGGCGGCCAGGCCCCGCGCGCGAACGCGCGCGCTATTCACTAGTATATACTAGCTAGTCACCAGTCCCCTCGTTGGCTGTTGCTGCTGTGCCTGCTACTGTATGCACTTGGAGTTTCGTTGAGCTAAATCATCAGGGGAGGCAAAAAAAAAAAGTACACGTACGCACACAATTAAGATCTGAAGATCATGCATCTGTCTGCAGAGAAAGAAAGAAAAGTGACCCTCTGAAAGATACGGGCTAGCTAGCGATCGAGCTCTGTATTTTACAACTGTGTGTCGTTCGTTCGTGTCTGAGATCTTGTGGGTTGAGCCTGGCTGCAGTCATCTGGCCCCCTGGACACACCACCAATGGAGATGGACCCCCAGCTCCGGTGGACAAGCTAGCTAGGGTTGTGCAGTTCCAACCATGCAAGCCTTTCTGTCTGATTGCGATGCTCGCAACAATCATTTGGGCAGGGATATATAGGCAATCGAACCTGCTAATGGTGATTGCTGTCAGCTGCTGGTCCCGAGCGTAGTGCCACCATGCTTGCATTCGCGCCCGGAAAAGATGATCGGCTGCTTGCGGCGGTGGATGGCTCCAGCCTCCACCCTCCAAATCTCCAATCCTTGTGGGGCTCCATCTACCTGCTGGCTGCTACTAGCTCTCCTTTGAGCGCGAGGTGCCCGTGCCCTCGCCAGAGCAAGGGTCGGCTGTGTGATCTAGGATTCACCCCATGAGAACCAACGGACCGTTTAGCAGATCCCGGGGTTTGACAGGTCAACCCCCGAGGGCCTGTAGGCCTCCCACGGATGGGACATCTCTATAAACAGCACCCGCGGGTCTTAAACACGTTCAGGAAATCCAGAGCCCCAGAGGGCCCGGGTATAGCCGGTTGTGCATTTCCATCCTGTCCCTGGCTCGGGTTATCCTGAGGCGACTGTAGAAACCCCGTGGGGGCCCAGCCTGGCAACCTCTGGAACGTAAGGTGCACGTTGACGTGCGTCAGCCCGAGGCTCGTTTGGTTCCCGCCGGAAGTAGGAACCGTCATCGGACTGACTTTTTTGCCCCTTAGGGTCGGGCGCCTGCTGGATATGGACGGCCGAATGGTTTTACCCCTGAATGGAAGACGTGGCGTCTCCTCGCCGCGCTTGAGGCGGCGTGCCGGTTCCAGTCCGATGGTACGTGGCCCTGTGGCTCTTGTCAGGGGTAGTAATCGAGAGCGCCGTCTAGGTGCATTAATGCCCTTGATTGACGGCTCTTCAGCGCGGCTGAGCCGTTGGATGAGCGGTTCCCGTTCCATCGCGGGCCGTTTATTCCAGGCGTCGGTTCGTTTGCCCAGGCCGGCGGTTTGCCTTCCCTTCCCTATAAATTTGGGGTTCGCCGGGCGGCGGCGTGCAGTTGCTCCTTTGTTCTTGCTATCGCCTCCTTGCCTTCTCGCTGCAGCAATTAGGAAATAGAAAGGAGGATAAGGAGAGATTGTGGGAGAGTTCCACTTGCCTTGTGCTCGTGCGAGCGGTGTTGCCGGCGGTCGCTGTTCCCCGTTCATCCGCTCCCCCATGGCGCAATCTGGTGGTGGCGACAACGCGAGGGAGGTGCTCGACGCCGAGCCATGGCCGAGAACGTCGGCGACGGAGCGAAGCTTCGCCGCCTTGTCGAGGAAGGGCTTCTTCGTCCCCGCACCAATACCGAGCGGCCGGAGTGGATAGCCCCGGATTGGACCGAGGAGGAGCCTAACCCTCCTGATGGCTACGTGGTGAGCCTGATTGATCTTCACCGGCGTGGGTTCGGGATGCCGGCGGGCCGGTTTATCCGCGCGATCCTTCATTACTACGACATTGAGCTTCACCATACGCCCCAAACTCGATCTCCCGGGCCGCCATCTTCGTCACCCTCGTGAGGGATTCCTAGGGATCGAGCCGCATTGGGACCTTTGGTTGTGGTTTTTAAGGCGGACCTTACCACCGCCGGTGGCGAAGGGTGCGCCGGGAGGGCGTTGCGCGTTGGTGGTTGCGCGCTCCAAGTCCGATCAGAGCAGCCGAGGCCGAACCGAGCTGATGGGTACATCCTTTCCAAGCTCACCTCCTCCAACAAGGGTGGCAGGACCAGTGGTTCTACCTCCGCAATGATGGGAATGCGCTTCCCGCGCACACCGGGCGCGTTCTCAAGCATCGTCCGAGAAGTGGTTCGGGGTCCTCCTCGGCGGATCATCCTCGGTTGGAGGGCTCGAGGCGGGCGATCCCGCGGCTCGAGAGATGGTGGTGTGAACGCAGCGGCCGTGGTCGCTGCCTTTCATCGGCGTCGGGTGTTGCCATTGATGGCTCGCCTTTGCTCATGTATCATATGACCTCCTTTTGCGGTCTTGAAGAGTCTCGAATGTCCTCCCTTCGCTTTCCACCGATGGCTCGGCCAAGAGGGTGAAGGAGGCATTGGGGTCCAATACCCGTCCGAGATCCCGGAGATCCCCTATGCGCCCGCCCGTGGGTACATCTCCTTGGTAAGCGCCTTTTTGGTTTCTGCGTTCTTGTATTGTCTTGTTGCCACCATGCTGCCGCCGCGGTGGTCCTTACTCCGTCTTCTTGCAGGGTCGTTTGAATTATCACGACTCTCCTCCGCCCGTGCCCAATCTGGATGCCGCGCGCCGGGCGGCGAACCGTGCTCAGAACGAGCAGAGAGAGCACGGGCGTTGAAGAAGGAGGAGAAGAAGAAGAGGAATGTGGCCCGTGCCAATCGCCAAAGCCGAAAGCAAAGGCGGGGCGGTCGCTCGATACCTCGACCACCGAGGAGGACGAGGATGAGGAGAAGGATGAGTTCGCCGTGAACTCGTCGGACGATGATGTCGGGGGCTCGTCAGACCGAGCCCCCGGGTTGCCGACTTACTCGGGGCTCCGTTATGAGCCCGAGCCCGAGGTGTCTGGAGAGGTAGCCGGGACCAGCGAGGGTCCTTCCGGCCGAGGCCCCGGGACCACCGGGTGGCCCGAGGGTTTTACCCGATGTGGGTACCCGGGCGCTACAAGGCCAGGCTCTCGGCGGAAGAGCCGGGGACCACCGGTGGCCCGAGGGTTTTACCCGATGTGGGTACCTTGGCGCTACAAGGCCAGGCCCGGCGGAAGAGCCGGGGACCACCGGTGGCCCGAGGGTTTTACCCGATGTGGGTACCTTGGCGCTACAAGGCCAGCCCGGCGGAAGAGCCGCCGCCTTCGGCGCGGGCGCCCATGCCGCCGCAAGGCGTGGCTCGGGTGAGGAGCCGGTGACGCCCGTCCCGAACCGGCCCCGCGGCGCATAAGAACCGTGGAGGAGACCGCCCGCGGCGTCAAGTGCAACGCCTGTGTCGCAGCCCTTCCCGTGCCTCGCCCCACCCAAGGCGATCCCTTGGGCCTCGTGAGTCCCTTTGTGCCTTTGTAGTTGGCTTTTCTTCTAGTATCTTGCGGCTTTTATCCGACGCGTCTTTGACTTCAGGAAGCGGGGGCCCTCACTCCGACCTTGCACCCCGGGGAAGGCCCCAAAGGCCAGTGCTCAGGCCTCGGCCGGGGTTCAGAGCGGGGGCCGTCTCGCCAAGACGTTGCCTCATCCGCGTTGGGCCCCCGTGGTGCCAGCCCCGAGCCTTAGGAGGGATTGGGCCCGAGCCGGACGGCCGAGACTTCCCCTTCCGAGGTGGGGCAAGCCCTTGGCGGCGATGGCAGGTCGTCCACCCAGCCGATGGTGATCGACTTGGAGGGCTCGGCTGGGCCGCGCGATGCCAGCTCGGCGCCGGGGACTCACGACGAGGCCGTCCCTCCCGAGGAGCCAAGCTCCTTCGTCCGGGAGTTTTCTCAGAGGAGCTCTTCGAGGGGCGGCGGAGACGAGGCCCGCGATGTGCCGGCTCCCGCTGATCCGGGGTTCATGAGGGATACAATCCCGACTTCCCGTTGCTTCACGCGCTGGGTCCGACGCGGTCCTTGGCGAGGCATCGCCCCCGCCGATGGTGAGGATCGGGTGGGCACGTGGTCAGCAGCCGAAGGACCCCTCGACTTTTATTGGTCCGGTTCCCGAGCCGCGGAGTTGCCGGTGGAGGCGATACTCCCTAACGGAGCCAACCCGCTGGGGGTGGTCCTCCCTTGACCTTGGGTGACGTGGTCGGGGGTCCGCCGTGGTGATCGACGATCGTCCCGAGGTCCCGGGCGTGGAGAACTCATGAGCAGATCCGCCAGTGGGCCGCCGACGGCCTTGCGAAGATTGGCGACGCATTGACCAGGCGTCTCGTGGAGGCTGACGCGGTGAGTGTCTCGGCTGCTATTCCCTGCTTCACCGCCTTTGTGTATGCGTCGTAATCCGTAGTGTCTCTCGTTGTAGAGTCTCCGCAATTCGCCCGGAGAAGTCCGAGCTCCTTCGCCGGAACGTTCGAATTGGAACGCCCCCGACAGACGCGGTGAAGCCGATCCAGCCCAGAGCGAGACGTTCCGCCATCGCCTTGCCGAGAGAGAGGGAGTCTCAGCGACAGGCTTTGGTGGCAGAGCTCGTCAAGGCCAGTCCGAGGCCGACAAGATGGCGGCCGAGATGGCTCCTGATGAGCCAAGATTTTGAGGATGCTCGGAAGCAGCCCCTCCAGCCCCGGGGGAGGCCAACGACGAGCGGGACCGATCCCGGAGGAGGCGGAGATGTGCGACGCCTTGAATACCCGCATCGGGAGCTGGTGTCCGAGGGGGAAACCCTCGAAAGGAGAAGGACCAGCTCCACAAGTCGCCGCGGAGGAGCACGACGTGATGCTGGGCCGGGTATTGAAGTGCCAAGGTACGCCATCTCCCTCGGTAAGTTCTATCGCCTTTGATCCCTTCATCTTGTTGACGTCGCTTTGGTGCCTGTTGCCAGAGGCGGAGAAGGTCCGGACCGAGGCCGTGGAGACCGCGGCTATGCTTGCTAGTGGGTGGAGCAAGAGCGTAAGTCATACCAGAGCCGGAAGAGGCCCCGTTCGACTTTATCCGCCGGGCGGACAACCCGAGGTTGGGCCCCGGCTCGCAGCCGCTTGAGCGCCGTGGGCGGCTTCCTCAGGTCCGAGCCCGAGCACTTTCCGGATCGGGCGCGGCGGACGTGTATGGCAGCGTTCTGTTTGCATTTCTCGGTGGCGCCCGAGGTACTGAACAATGTTGCGGGTGGCTTCTTCCTTGGCTCCGACGACGAGGACGCGGCTGACCCTGCCGAGAAGGCCGCTGCTGATGCCGCCAGGACCAAGGAGTTGTACGACTCCGTGGATGGTGCTGCAACACGGCTGGCCTCTCTCTTTGAAGACGAGGTGTGCCCTCCGTATTCCCCCATAGAGTCAAGCTATGAGGCGGACACGGAGATGCTGGATGCCGTCTCCGAGGATGCCGACGGGCACGACGCCTACTCGGGGATGCTACCGCCGAGGATGTTGCCTCCGCAGATGTCGCTTCAGCGGCCGATCGTGAAGCGCGGGTGGACGAGGCTCGTGACGCCCCCTGATCTCCCCTTGTATGAAAAGTCAAGTGTGTAAGAGAAGTATGCATAAACAATGGTGCTATCCGAGGCCTGGGACCTAGGCAGGTGCGTTTATGATTGTGTTGCGTCTCTCGAACTTCTTGTTTATTGTGTGGCCGGGTCGCTCGCTTTCTCCGCCCGCGAGATAGTGAGCATGGATGCAACTGGGGGCGGTCCGTACGGGTGCCACTGGGGCGATCCGTTTGGCTCGGCTACCTCACTTAGGATTTGTGCGTGTGCGACCTTCGCAACTTAAACGATCGATCCGAGTGTGCGCAGGAGAACTTTTTTCTTTGGAAGAAAAAGTTTCGAAAAAAAAGAACGAGGGGGGTCCCCGAGGGGGTCCCCGAGGGGGTCCCCCCCAAAAAAAAGAACAAGAGGGGGGTCCAAGGGGGGGTCCCCGAGGGGGGTCCCCGTGTAGCCCCCGAGGGAGTTTTAGTCTTGTGCTGGACGAGGCTAAGACTCCCTTAAGGTATGCACAAGAAGTTTCTCTTCGCAAAAAGATGTAGATCTTTTATTGAGCGAAAAACATAGGTGTTTAACTTCTAGTGCGGAGTTAAGGGTAGAAGCGACGTAGCTGTTCTATGTTCCAGGCGTTGGAGTAGACTTCACCCTTTCGTTTTTCAGCTTGTAGGTTCCGGGCCTTAGTATTTCGGCGATGAAATATGGCCCTTCCTAACGTGGCATGAGCTTGTGACGCCCTTTGTTATCTTGCTTCAGCCTGAGTACGGGGTCATTGACTTGGAACTCCCGAGGCTTCAGTCGCTTGGCGTGATACTTCCGAAGAGCTTGTTGGTATCTTGCTGAATTTAGAAGTGCGACGTCTCGGGCCTCGTCAACTTGGTCGATGGAATCTTGCCTTGCATGCCGGTTGGCATGCTCGGTGTAGGCTCGCAGCCTGAGGGACCCATATTCAATGTCCGTGGGCAAGATCGCCTTGGCTCCATAGACTAGAAAGAATGGGGTGAAGCCCGTGGCTCGGCTTTTTGTTGTTCGAAGGCTCCATAGAACCGACGGTAGCTCCTGGTACCACCTCTTCCTGTACTGGTTCAGCTGATTGAAGATCCTTGGCTTGAGGCCTTGTAAGATCATGCCATTGGCACGCTCCACCTGGCCGTTGGTCCTCGGGTGGGCCACGGCCGATGTGTCAACCCGGATGCCGTAGTCATCACAAAAGTCGAGGAACTTTTTTCCCACGAAGTTGGTTCCGTTATCCGTGATGATGGAGTTCGGGACTCCAAAACGGGAAATGATGTTCGTAAAGAACTTCACCGTTTCCTCCGTTCGAGGGTTCACCACAGCTCGGGCTTCGATCCATTTGGAGAACTTGTCGATGGCGACTAGGATATGAGTGTGTCCTCCAGGCGCCCTTTTCAGGGGACCGATCATATCGAGCCCCCATACCGCAAATGGCTATGTCGAGGTATGGTCTGGGCAGGGCTTGTGCTGGTAGGTGAGTCCTGCGCGTGCGTAGAATTGGCACCCCGCAGGTGCGCATGACTTCATTCGCGTCCCGTGTCGCCAAGGGCCAGTAGAAGCCCCCGTGCGAAGGCTTTACCGACTAGAGTCCTCGGGGCGGCATGATGGCCACACTCCCTTGGTGGGTGTCTTCAAGCAAATCTTTGCCCTCCGCCGAGGGTATGCATCGCATGTATATTCCCGAGGCTCCTTTCTTGTAGAGTTCTTTTTGTCTCCAATTAGCGCAAAGGATTTTGCCCTTCGGGCCAACTGGCGAGCCTCGGTCTTATCCTCGGGTAATTCTCCTCGGTGGAGGTACTTCAATAGAGGTTCTCTCCAGTCAGGGGCTTCGTCGACTGCCATGGCCTCGGGCCCGGTTTTTTCCAAGTTGTCTCCGCCAGCCCTCGAGGGCATTTCCCGGGGAGTATACTTAACCGAGGGCTCGTTGAGATCTCGGGTGAGTACGTTCGGGGGGAACAGTTCCTCGTGTCGCGGCAACCTTGGCAAGTTCGTCCGCAGCCTTCGTTGTAGCGTCTTGGGGTGTGCTTGTGCTCAAGCCCATGGAACTTTTTTCCTCCAGTTTGCGCACCTCTTGGCAATACGCTTCCATCTTGGGGTCGTGGCACGCCGAGGCCTTCATGACTTGGTCAATGACCAGTTGAGAATCCCCCCGGTTTCCAACCGTCGGATCCCGAGGTCCGCCGCGATCCTGAGACCGTTGACCAGTGCCTCGTATTCTGCGACGTTGTTGGAGGCTGGGAAATGCAACCGGATGGCGTACCTTGTGTGAACCCCGAGGGGTGAGATGAAGAGCAAATCGCCCCCCGCACCTGTCTTCATCATGGACCCGTCGAAATACATGGTCCAGCACTCGGCCTGGGTTGGTGCTCGGGGCAGCTGCGTATCGGTCCATTCGGCCACAAAATCGGCCAGGACTTGAGATTTTATCGCCTTGCGAGGCAGGAATGATATTGTCTCGCCCATGAGCTCCACCGCCCACTTCGCCACTCTTCCCGTGGCCTCTCGGTTCTGGATGATCTCCCCGAGGGGGAATGAGGATACCACGACGACGGGGTGCGCGAGGAAGTAATGGCGAAGTTTTCTTCGCGTCAGTACGATGGCGTACAACAGTTTTTGCATTTGCGAATACCGAGTCTTGGTGTCGGAAAGCACCTCACTGATGAAGTACACGGGGCATTGAACCGGCAACGTGTGCCCCTCTTCCCGACGCTCCACTACGACCACCGCGCTGACTACCTGAGTAGTGGCTGTGACGTAGAGGAGCAAGGTCTCTCCTGGGTTTGGCGGCACCAGGACTGGTGGACTAGTCAGGAGCTTCTTGAGGTTGCCGAGGGCTTCTTCGGCCTCGGGGGTCCAGGCAAAGTGCTCAGTCTTGCGAAGGAGCCGATAGAGGGGGAGGCCCCTTTCCCCGAGGCGGGAGATGAACCTGCTTAGCGAAGCCAGGCAGCCCATAACCTTCTGAACTCCTTTGAGGTCTCGGATTGGCCCAATCTTCGTGATTGCGTCAACCTTGGTTGGGTTTGCTTCGATGCCTCGTTGTGAGACGATGAAGCCCAGCAGCATTCCTCGGGGGACCCCAAACACGCATTTTTCGGGGTTGAGCTTGACTCCCTTCTTGTTTAGACACTCGAAGGTTTCCCCGAGGTCTCCCACGAGGTCCGCAGTTTTCTTGGATTTGACCACTATGTCATCGACATAGGCTTCCACGATCCTCCCGATGAGTTCTCCGAAGATGATTTGCATGCACCGCTGGTACGTAGCCCCAGCGTTCCTCAGCCCGAAGGGCATTGTGAGGTAGCAATACATCCCGAAGGGTGTTATGAACGAAGTCGCGAGCTGGTCGGACTCTTTCATTTTGATCTGGTGGTAACCGGAATATGCATCGAGAAAGGACAAAGTTTCGCATCCCGCGGTGGAGTCGACAATTTGGTCGATTCGAGGCAAAGGAAAGGGAACTTTCGGACATGCTTTGTTGAGACTAGTGTAGTCCACACACATCCTCCATTTCTCATTCTTTTTCTCTACTAATACAGGATTAGCTAACCACTCTGGGTGGAATACTTCCTTTATGAATCCGGCCTCCTGAAGCTTGTGGATCTCCTCGCCGATGATCTTCCGCTTGGCGTCATCAAAACGGCGCAAGCGCTACATGACTGGCTTCGAGCCCGGTCGGATGTCTAGGGAGTGCTCGGCGACATCCCTCGGTATGCCTGGCATGTCCGAGGGTCCCCACGCAAACGTCTTGGCGTCGCCACGGAGGAAGTCGACGAGCACTGCTTCCTATTTTGGATCTAGCTCGAGCTGATGGTCAGCAGCTTCTCCTTCGGTTGCTTGGGATCGAGTGGGATCTTCTTGGTGCCCGAGGTGGGCTCAAAGCTCCCAGCGCGGCGCTTGGCCTCGTGCTCGATCGTGATTTCTTCGAAGCTTTTCTTCGCATCGGCAATCAGTGCCTCGGCGATGGCGAGCGCCTCGGCGTACTCTACGCTCTCTACGTCGCACTCATATGCATGGTGGTGTGAGGGGCCAGTCGTGATGACACCCTCCGGCCCTGGCATCTTGAGCTTGAGGAAGGTGTAGTTTGGGACAGCCATAAATTTGGCATAGCAAGGCCGCCCGAGGAGTGCGTGGTATGTACCCCGGACCCCGAGGATCTCAAAGGTGAGAGTCTCTTGCCTGAAGTTCGAGGGGTCCCCGAAACAGACCGGCAGGTCGATCTGCCCGAGGGGCTTCAGTTGCTTGCCGGGGACGACGCCGTTGAATGCCGGCCCTCCTGGGCGGATCTTGGACTTGTCCACCCCGAGGAGGTCGAGTGTTTCCTCGTAGATGAGGTTGAGGCTACTTCCTCCGTCCATGAGGACCTTGGTGAGCTGGGTATTGGCAATGATTGGATCCACCACCAACGGATAAGCCCCCGGGTTTGGGACGTGCCGAGGGTGATCCGACTGGTCGAAGGTGATGGCTTGATCCGACCACTTGCGCAGCTTCGGGATCGCCGGCTCAGTCGCATACACCTCCCGTCGCTCCTTCTTGCGTTGCCGTACCGACATGTTGCTGGTGTTGCCGCCGAAGATCATGAAGCAGTTGTTCACCGAGGAAACCCTTGTCTCCCTCGCACCGCCCTCGGGCGCTCCTTCTTCCTCCTCCTTGGGAATGGCCCCGAGTTTGTGTTGGTATTTGTTAACCTACTGGGGAATATAATCCGCAAGTGAACGGATACCGGTGAGCACTTCACCCGGGAATAGGGCTTTAAATATCGAATCCACAGGGGAGAGGTGAGAGAGTATGTCGAGATGTATAGCTAAATCCAGAGTGGCTATAAAACTAGATTAAAAGAGAGGTAAGGAGTTCTAGTAGGAAGGTCTTGTTCTCACTTCAAGTAAATCATTTGCACATTGTTCTTAAGAGGGGTTGTCATGAAGAAACTCTTAATAAAGGGAATCTACGCTAACAACGCAGGGGCTCCTACGATTTCTATAAACGGGGGCAGGCATACAAAGGACTCAATGGCGCTGTCACCACCACGAACAGCCTTAACGGTTGGTGTTTCACCCCGGCTTATAGAAGGTATTCGTAATAAGCTAGTCAATCTAAGCACCACGCTTACATTAATCTAACAACTTCAATTCAAGAGCGACAGGAATCAAAGTAATCTTATCAAAGAAATACGAACCTTAAGAACAATAGAGACAATACCACTTACTCGAATGGAAGTCGAACAATCCACAAGATCTCAGAGTCGTGCTCCAATGGCACCAACTCTAGAGGAAGAAGAAGATGGAGGCGCCGACAGCTCCGGGCCTTCCTTCAACTCCGCCTCAACCGCGCTCTAATTCTCTCAACTTGAAGCTCTACTCTCAACTCTAATCTAAGGCTTCTAGTTCTACATCTTGTCTAATCTTCTACTTCTAGTTCTTGAACTAGAGCTAAAGCCGTCGACTAGAGCTGGATCTCGACCGATATGATGATGAGTTGATCTTAGATGATTGAAACCAGGGGCCTGGGGGCTTGCTTATATAGTCGGGAGGAGGTGCCACGTCTTGGACTTGGATTTCAACTCGAACTCCTCCCGTCGTCGTCGGATCAAACCGACATTAATCATGCGGTTTAGATTGCATCTTAGAGGCGGTGGAAGAACATTGCGAGGCGTGGCACCGCTTGGGCGGGGGCGGGCCGAGCGGCCTAACAGGGGGAGGCCGGCCGGCCGCCCAGGTGGTGGGTCCCACCCGGGTCCCGCGACGCGTCGTGGCTTCCGGAGTCTTCTAGATGATGTTTTCTTGGGTGTTAAGTTTCGTTCATGTCGGGCGTATTCCGAGCCTTCTAGACTTCGTTCCGGAGTTGGATTGCGTTTAATCCGTCGTTTCCTGTTAAGTCCCCGCAAATCACAACTTTACCAAAACTCATGGAAATCATTAGTATAAACCCCTAATAAGATTATCTATTTATATTTTATTCCTTTTCCATGTTTAGTTGACAATTAAAAGTATACGTTAACATGTGTCAACAAACTCCCCCCACACTTAGGCTTTTACTCGTCCTCGATAAAAGGATGGTCTAACTTTTAATGTAACCGTAGAGACAAAGAATGGATCATAATTATACTCCGTGGTCATACCTCCGCACCTTGGGATATCTCGAGCATAAAATGGTTAGAAACAGATCACCTTAAATTCTTAAACCAAGTCACTTGGAGAGATTTTGCATAAGTTTTGAAAAGAAAACATAGCTCTACTTACTCATTTGTGACACTCTCAAGTCTCTCAAAATATATTATATCCTCACAGTTCATTTATTATATCATATGTGGAGCTCAAGAACATGTAGCACACTTACCTTGTATTTATTGCTAAGTCAACTGTGGATCCATGGAGATAGATGTCATAAGTCATAGATCAAAATGTGCATGTGAATCAAGATTATTATTACCGCTGCTCTCTAGTTGAAAATCTTCTATCTCCCCTTTTTCAGCATTTATATTTATTTATTTTTTCAAGCGAGGTAACCAGCTATTTAGTGGAGAGGTGGGTTCTACTCACCCTCGGACACCTGTCCATTTTTACTCTCTCAATTATTAGAGAAGTGGGCCCTACTCACCTTCGGACACTTGTCCATTATTCTTCTCTTTATTTTTGCTTTTTTTTTTTTTGAGAGGGGGTTCTTCTGACCCGTAGAACACTTGCTCATTTTCTCCTCTCTCTCACTTTTCTCTCCACTCTTAGAATTTTGAACATTTGGCTTTTTCATAGCTGTACCTTTTTCAACAATTAAAATTATGGGAGATAGAGATTAAAACTTTTAGAGCATGGATACTTTAGTGAAAGCAAAGTGTATGTGATCTTGATCTTAGACTTTAGACAAATTTCAACATGGGTCGTGGTTTTGACAAAGCTCAACACAAGAAAGCAACAATTAATTAGATTTATCTTTAATGATTGCTACGGCTCTATTAGGATGTATCATTGATCACAAAGGAGAAGCATAACTAATGATTTTAATCTTTTGAAATAACTCTCCAAAGACAAGATAAAAGAAAGAGGATCTCATTATTCTAACTTTATTATTTCTCATGTTTTAAGCAATTAAAGCATCCCAACAAGTGATGTGTATATGTAGGAATTTTAATCATGCAAAACTTTGTTCATGGGTTAACAAGACATCTTTTTCATATAGGGAAAACATACCATAACAGAAAAGACTTATTTTAATTCGGAACGGAAAGTAATTTGCGAAAATTGAAAAGTTTTAGGAAGCAAACCGAGCGGTGGACGAAGCTGGGCCTACGTGGGACCAGGCAGGGGCCGGTCGGCCTGGTATATGGGGGCGGTCGGCCTCCCATGGACCGTGTCGGGCGCGGTTCGTCGTCAGGCGAGTCGATCGTTCCGTCTTGGTTCGAATTTCTTGATTTTGGTCGCGAAGAATTCTGTTGGGTCGCCGAGGATCTCCCCACACTTATTTTTCTCGTTATCTTGCATACAAAGCATGGTGGAGACAAAAACATATCCGAAATATATGGAGAATAATTGACTCAACTTGTGGATGACTTCCATAAGAGCACTTTATTATATAATTCCGAAATCCTAATATTTAATAGTAAACTAATTTTGACTAAACCGAACTAAACAAATTAATCGAACTAACTTTTATAACTCACACGCTAAGACTCATTAACTCATATATAATAACTAGCTAATATTAAAAAGGTAAAGTAGCAATACTTATCGTGATAACTGGGGTGCTCTCCCCAAACTGGATCTTGAAGTAGTCCTTTCGTTCGTCCTTGTAACTCGTTTGCCTCAAGGGTTCTCCTTAAATGTTCTCCCCGCAAATATTAATTCCGCATATACCGGAGAAACAAATTTAGGAACATATTGTGAGCCTTCATGTGCTCACGTATTTTTGGATTTTTTTTAGAAAAACCGTGGACCTTCATGTGCCCACATATTTTTAGGAATTTTTCTATAAAAGTGTGGACCTTCATGTGTCCACATATATATATATATATATATATATATATATATATATATATATATATATATATATATATATATATATATATATATATATATATATATATATATATATATATATATATATATATATATATATATTTTAAATTTTTCTATGCAAAAGAATGATGATGCAAAAACATATGAATGCAATATTTTTGGATTTTTATTTTTATGCCGCCACAACAAGGAGTACTTGCATGGGGCTTAAAGAAACTGATGCGTAAAGCAAAGAAACATATTTTTATGATTTTTTATGCAGGAAAGTAAATATGCTAAAGGAAATATGCTAATTTAAATATGCCGTGTAGAAAATAAATATGTAAATAAATACCGAAGTTACCTCTTGGTGAGAATTTTGAGTACTTACTCCCATGGCGCGCGTCATCGATGGCATCTCGTCGAATGTCGTGGTATCGAAATGGTGCCTTCAATGATCTCGACGAGTGGCGTAGATGAGGTGGCCGATGGAGATGGTGTTTGTTCGGTTGATGACGCGGGTAGTGGTAGGTCTTCCGAAGGTGTACTCTTGACGCCCTCTTCGTAGGTGATGCTTCTTTCTTTTTCCATGTTGCTTCTTCGGAGGAGACCTTTCTTGGAGTGGCAGGTGCTGAGTGTTCAGTTGGTCGGGGCCGAGCGAACTTCTTTAATCTTTCTTAATGTCTTCCTTGTTCGTCAACTCCGTTCCAACCGGGTCTTGTGATTTTTAGCGGCGTCTCCGCGTCTTGTTCTTCTTGGGTCTTGTGGTGAGGTAGGCAATAGTGGTGGTGTAAGGCCCTCTTGATGGAGTATGGGGATGATGTTGACCCATTACTCTTGTCAAGTGGTCTACACCTCCAGTCATGTCGTGCTCACTTTGATCTTCCTTGGTCACTCCTCAAGTGCATCATCCGATCTTAATAGCCACTTGGTGATGGCGTTGCCCATGTTCTCCGCCGATTCACCGCTTGAAGGAAGATTGGATGGTGGGTACCGGCGCGTCTTGTTTAGTGTGCATATTTGTAGGTCGGGGACTCCCACTTGTAGGAATTGGGGAAGTAAGACTTCTCCTCTTATTGCGCAAAGTGAGTCCCGCTTGCAAAGACAAGGTAGAGATCAAGTGCATGGGCTGTTGGTGGGAAAACACCATCGAAACAAAATTTTATTTACTTCTACTCTAACCTTGTGGGCACATTGAACAAGATAAAGATAATGTATAAGTTCATTTATGACAAGGGTGGTAAGATCGAAGATAAATCTAGCATGTAAATATTTTTAGCAAAATAATGAGCGAACAAGAAAGTGATGCTAGAAACAGTTTTTTTAAAAAGCTAACATGTCGAGTTAACAAGATTGAATCATGTGAAACTATAACTCTAGCATGTTTGACTTTTCATTTATGAGAATGCCATAGTAAAGAGGAATTAACGACAACTTACCTCAAGGTGTTACCTTTATTATTGGAATATGATGGCGCTTATTACACCTTGTGGTGGTCCTTCTCTTCTTCTTGAGTGGCATGTGGAGTGACAGGTGCATGTCGGGGAGGAAGAGGATGGCTTAATTATCTTCAATGGAATTGGCCTCCCTCCTTGATGCTTCCATCACCCATGAATTCCTCCTTCGAGTGAGTGCTTTCGATTGTGGATTTTGTCTTGTGTCACTCTTGCTTTTTTTTTCTCATCGGGAATTCTTTTATCCATAAGTCATGTCTCACGTGTCTTGCTCAATCTCTAGTGAGTTCATCTCGACCTCCCCCCAAGCTTGTTCAGAGTTTGTTTCTCTTTTTTTTTTTTAGGGGTTAGTCCAAAAAGATATACCAAAGATCTACTATAGTGTACTATGGTTCAAAAGTCAACCTAGACACCATGTCTAATTTGATTTAGGAAGGCGTTCTAACCTAAGCACCATGCTTAATTTAAAAAGCCTTTAGAAGAAAGATCACCACACCTTATGGTTTCAGGAATCAAACTAAACACCATGTTTAACTCGAGCCATGAAAACAACTAAGCACCATGCTTAATCTAAAAGGTGTATGAAAATACTTCAAAACCTAAGCATACTATAGCAAACAACGGTAGCATGAAAGCATTACAGAGATTTATTCAAACAGAGATGATAGAGTATGATGAGTGTTTAACAGATCGAGCATGCATAAAGGTAAAGACAACCAAGCTAGTGTAGCAACACGACAATAAATGTTTCTATGTATGTAATTCAACGTTGCATAATGACTGGTTGGACATACCTTGTATTGTCATCCTTCGTTCTTCTTTACTCCAAACCTGGCATGGTCAGTGACAAGAATACCCGAAGGAAAAAATTTTATAATCATATGCTCATAACGTAGGGGTATATAGTGATATATAAGTCTTTATAGTATTTCCCCCTAGAGTGCTTGTTTTAGGACAAAAAGCTCGTCCTTGGGAAACTTTCAAATTATGAATCAAGATGATGAAGTGGTTTCCCTTATATTGCCAGTCTCAAAATTTCAAGCCGTAGGAAAATTCATCAACAACCACCCTTTCTAAATTTTTAAGAAAGAGAGTATGAGGGGGGTTGGAGATCTCATGTGCGGCAAGAATTGAGATGGCAATCAATTTAGGAGTTTTCAAATGAGCATGGACTAGGTGGAAAAGTTACATTTATGAAGTAGTCTTTATGCTCATTGATGTTCTCCAGAAAATGCGTTCCTTTTGGTCTTCCTTAGATCGTTCATAATATTTTAGGATCGTGAGGAGACGCAAGAAAAGGGCACAAGAGGATTCATTGGGCTCAAGGATGTGGTTAAAGATGGGTTCGAAAAGAATTATCTAATTTGAACATAGAAAGAGAGAGACAGGAGTGGCTTCTTGATGGCTTTGCTCTCTTCCTATGGCATGATTAGATATGCCATCCTTGAGGTTCCCCCAATGTTCTTGCGTAGCAATAAAGGTGCTTTCTAAGAGATTATCTCAAAAGAGGTTTGGATTATATATGGTCTCTTGTGAAGCTGGAAGTTCATGAAACTCATCATCTAAAGAGATATCCAAGGGTTGAATTTCTTCTCCCCTTAAAGGTTTTTAGCGCATTGATGGTTTGGGGTCGATAGCTAAGTCTTGGGATTGGAGTGATGGTGATATAGCTATCAGAACTTCTATTTTTTTCGGCTGGAGGATGATTCTTCTTCCTTTGGGTGGTCATAAAGAATGCTAGTATATGGGTTTCACCCGCTGAGTTCGTCAAAGCAAACCTTGCTTAAAAAGGGAAAGAAAAGGTTCCTCCAAAAACTGCATGATGATCATGCGCACAACACTTTCATGATGTCGGCAAAGACTCCTACCATAGAAGATATGATCCTGCTTCTCACTCCTGAGAAGTATTGCTTCATGATCATTTTGATCACCCGTAGGCGTAGCTAATGGCCAGATGTAAGGATGAGATCTAAGGATTCTAGTGGCCAGAGCTTCCTCTTAAGGGTGCAGTATAAGATAGATAAATATGGAATCAATTGATCCCACGAAGATAGAAAAAGATGAGAAGATAGAATAAAAGAAAAAGATAAAAGTATAGTACAAGATTTAGCTATAGTTTTTCAACGTGGTCTCAAACCGTTCTCCCGGCAACGGCGCCGAAATGCTTGTTGGTATTAGTTGACAATTAAAAGTATACGTTAACATGTGTCAACAGTTTAGCGAAGTGTTTGCGCAGCGTTTTGCACTCCTCGAGGGTGTGCTTGACAGGGAAACTGTGGTTCTGGCACGGCTTCTTGAGCATGCTGTCGAAGGTAACTTGTGGCGGGGCTCGGGACCCTTTGCGGTCGACTGCAGCCACCATGTCTTCGTCGTCTGCATTGAGGGCTTGGCCCTTGCCCTTGCGGCTCTTGTCCTTTTTCTTCTTCTTCTTGCCCTCCCGAGGCTGGGATCCCTCGGGCTCCTCCTCCTTACGCTTTCCTTTGCCCGAGCCCTGATTGAACAGAGCCCCGACAGCCTCTTCTCCGCTGGCGAACTTGGTGGCGATGTCCATCAGCTCGTTCGCCTCGGTCGGAGTCCGGCGCCCTAGCTTCTTCACGAGGTCACGGCAAGTGGTGCCGGCCAAGAAGGCCCCTATGACGTCAGAATCCGTCACGTTAGGGAGCTCGGTCCGTTGCTTGGAGAAGCGCCGGATGTAGTCGCGCAAGGACTCGTCAGATTTCTGGCGGCAGTTTCGGAGGTCCCATGAGTTACCCGGGCGCAGGTATGTGCCCTGGAAATTCCCTCGGAAGGTCCTCTCCAAGTCTGCCCAGTTTGATATGAGGTCCGGTGGAAGGTGTTCCAGCCAGGCCCTAGCTGAGTCGGAGAGGTACAGGGGCAAATTTCTGATTATTACTTTGTCATCGTGTGCCCCTGCGAACTGGCATGCCAGCCGATAGTCGGCCAACCACACCTCGGGACGAGTCTCCCCCGAGTATTTCTCGATGTGGCTGGGAGGCCTGAAGCGCGCAGGGAGTGGTGCCCTCCTGATATCCCTTGTGAAGGCCTGTGGCCCGGGTGGATCTGGGGAGTACCCTCGGTCTTCCCGGCGCACTTGCGCGTCTCGTCCCGCCGGTCGCCCCCGAGGTGAGCCGCCTCCGTGGCGAGCCCGCTGCCGCTCGATTTCTTCCCTGAGGTCAGGGGCGCCTCGGTTATGGTCTCGGCGGGGGTCTTCTATGCGCTCCCAGGACCGGGCGGTTCTTTGCGGTTGTCGACTAGGCGTTCCCGGACCGGCCTTGTAGAGGCTCGGCTCAGGTCGGACAGAGCCTGCCCGACTTTGCCCGGACTCCTCCCGCCGCCGTGACGCCGCGGCCCGATCCGGGGCGGAGCTCGGAGTCACTGTTGTACAAGCTGCTGGTCGAGGAGATGTCGTAGGCCCTCTCGAATGCGCCTCCCTCGGCGGTAGAGGGTTCGGGCATTTCGCGTACAAAGCATGGCGGCCGCCGCCACGCTGAGGCTGGGCTCGTTGAACGGGCCGCTATGTCGTGAAGTGGAGGTACCCCGTCAGTCCGCGCGTCCCGCCGCCGTTGCGATCAAGGGGCGCCCTCGGGGGCCGCCCGCGCTGGGCTTGCTCCCGTTGGATGTTCCGCTCCATTTGTCGGTCGTCGCGGACTCTACGCGATCCTATCTTGCAGATCCCGCGTGCGCGCGATTCCCCCGGCCGGGCGGCGCCGGCGCGCGCCAGGCCGGGCAGGGACGGGGCCGCTGGTGCGGCGCCGCGGCCCGTCGTGGCGGTACGTCCGCCTCATCTTCGTCGGAGACGCGTCGGTGAGGCGGCCGTCTTGCTCTATGTTGTAGCATTCCCGTGTAGGGTCATAATAGTCGTCCTCGTCGTCGGTTCCGGGGGCACCGAACGCGGAGGAAGTCCCTGTTCTCCGGACGGTAGTGCGATTCCGCCAGTTCTCGGGACATGGCCCCAATCGTGCCCGGGCGAGGAGGCGCAGGGGGGGGTCCCCGCAGCATCCTTTGGCGGATGCGTTCTTCCGTAATGTCGTCGTGGGATAGCGTTCCGGGGGACGACGGGGGTCTAGCCGCGCTCTCGCGGCGGCTTCAACTGAAGTTTCCCGCCGGCGAGGGACTACGGGGATTCCTTCCAGTACCACCGACGTGGACGCGTTCTCCCGACGATTAGGGTTTTCGGGCATCTTGCCGCGGGCGGCGCCGAGGAAGGATATTCCCGGTACCTAGGGTTCCCGGGGACCCTCGTGAGTCGGCACCGGTGGTGCGTCGTCGGATTCGGAATCCGTTGCGTGAACGCTACTCGGTGCGCCGGTGGATCCGCCTTGCCCGTCTTGCACGGGCGGCCGCGGATGGCGACACGCCGCATCGGCGATACTGCCCTTCTTCCGCCGTCATGTCAATCAAAAGGATCATCTCATAGTTGTGACCCGAGCGCCACGAACTTCAGCGTCCCGGCGACAGCGGTGTCCCGCGCTGGAGCTCGTGCTCCCCGCGCGGTGGTGGAAACGAAGGTGGAAACGCCATGAGGGCTGATGGAGATGTGGATTGCACACGCCGCGTCCCCTACCCGGGCGCGCGCCAACTGCCCGGCGTTTTCCGAGAGCCAGGGGTGCCTCGGGTACCGCAATAAAGAATTTCTAGGCCGTGGTGCCTCCTCCCCCAAATGGCGTCGCAAGAAGATGGACACGGACACGGTGGGTTTATCCCGGGTTCAGCCAACGGGGCCCTACGTCCAGCCGGGTGGTGTCCTGCTCGTGTTACCTCGTGCTCAAAGGAGAGCTCATAGTAGGGGTTACAAGCGGCGTGAGGGAGAGAAGCTGGTCTCAAGCCCCACGATCGTGGTAGTGGTGGTGGTGGTGGTTGTCCCTTCGGTTTCCGCTTTTGGGTCCGGATCCCCGCTAATGGGGCACTACTCCCCCCTTTTATAGTAGGAAGAGGGAGGTAATGTTTACATATGTGGATGCCTAGGTGGCTAATTCGAGGCTACACTTGTTGCATGCGCCGCGGCCGAGGGTTGGTTGGCGTGGGCGTTTGTTTGATGAAGACACGCGCCCCGATCCGATGGCGCACGTGCCGTTTCGTGTGCGCCC
Organism: Hyparrhenia diplandra; assembly: GCA_015847255.1. Lineage (NCBI taxonomy): Eukaryota > Viridiplantae > Streptophyta > Magnoliopsida > Poales > Poaceae > Hyparrhenia > Hyparrhenia diplandra. Next base: position 118,711 of record JADLZK010009154.1, read on the forward strand.
CGAGGATCCGTGCGGAGGCATCCTCACAATCCGCATGGCGAGGGACGGTCCCGTGAACGCTGGTCGTGGCGTGTCATGAGCCCGAGGGTCCGCCCGTCGTGTCGTCTTGGCGGTGTTTCGGGAATGAACGGTGTTGTCCTGGTTTTCCGCGGCCGGGCGGCGTAATACGCCACCGGTTCAGCTTTTGTGTCCCATCGGCCGGATTGGGGAGCGATTTGGCAGCCGATTTGATCGGGCGTAATCGATGGCCCCGGGCGCCTCGTCGGGCCGTGCAACCGCATTAAATGCAAACTGTTTCCCTTCCTCCGCACGGAACCTCCCATGCCCGAGGGTCGGCGACCCCGGGTGAGTGGGGCCACCTCGCCCGAGGATAGAGAGCTGGGTCTCCCTCGGGGAGGCGGAGATTTTTCGCCCCGAGAGTGGTGAGCTAGGCCACCCTCGGGCAGGCGGATCCATGCGCCCGAGGGTGGTGAGCTAGGTCACCCTCGGGCGAGACGGAGATTTGGGTAGAGTCCGAGCCCCGGTCGGCCGGGTGATGACGTGGAGCGTTCTCGTTCTCCGTCTTGTAAAGGTCCCCGACCTTGTCCTTCTCGAGCGTAGTGAGCTCCTTCGCCGTGGTGACTCACGTGGGCCGCCGTGGGCCGGCTCCATCTTCATGTATGCGTCGTGGCTCCTTGGCCTGGTCTGTCGCCTGTTGGGCCGCCCTTTGAAGCGGGATGGTGGTAGGGCTGGGTTTTACCGGGCCCTAATGGACCGGCAAATTCTCGTTGTGTGGAGAATGTCTCGGGGCCCGATATTTAGGTCCCCGACAATGAGTTATACAACTTCTATGTTTATGATTTTTTTTAGATAAAGTCATTTAGTGTTCGATATGACGTCTAAAGTTGTCATTTTTAAAATTTGAATTTCAAAATGTGCACAAGAAACGGTGAATAAGACAATAGTGGTAAGCGCATAATAACTTGATGGATCATGATTTTGAAAAAATTAGAAAAAAAAAACATCACATTCGAGTTCATATGAGGGAGAACGACTGGTTACAAATTTTTTGCCATGGATTAAAAGAAAAATAAGTGTTCTTCAACACACTTAACCACACACACTAATATTCATTAACAAACTAGTTACACATTTTGTTTCCTTTTTTAGCACTGTGCACCTTGTACTCTTATATCTAACTCTAACGTGCATGACACACATTTCAAAAAAAAAAAAAAATGTGCATGACACCACGCTTCAACGTGCATGACACACATTTCAAAAAAAAAAAAAAAAAAAAGTTCATGACTGACGCACACCACATGCATGACCTATACAATTATAAGGCAATGAATATCAAAAATAATAAAAAGGACACCACACATGCGTGACATGAATGCATGACCTATACAAGTATAAGGTAATGAATTATAAGGCAATGAATATCAAGAATAAAAAAAAAGGACACCACACATGCGTGACACCTACAGTTATATAAGGCAATGAATATCACAAATAAAAAAATAAAAATATTTTCCATATCATACGGATTACACATGCATAAAAAAACTAAAAAAAATTTTTTTTATTTAAAACTTCCCTTATTTACCCTATTTTGTAAAATAAGAAATCAATAAATACTATTACCTCCTAGGAGGTAATAGATGATCGGACCGTCCGATAAAAAAAAAATGGACGGTCCACAATCATTTGGGAGTACCGTAGCAATTTCTCCTGCTATATAACTAGAAGCTACTTAGGGGATGCTTTTAATTTGACGACGTTGGAGGTCCAGCCTCAAACTGCACACTGATTGTATACTATTTCTATGTAAAACCTGTCAATTTGTTGCTCTTCATATATATATCTTCTTCTCCCTTTTAATTCTGATGAACACTTTTTCTCTTGATCCCTTCTACGGCAAATCATACATCATACATGCATCTGCGCAGCATGTAGTGCACTGTACACTGATGGTAGTGAATTGATCTTGATACCTCTTCCATCAAAACTAGCATCACCCTTGGATCCATCAGTACTGTATGCATGCATGATTAGTCAGCTCATTAGCTGTCCATACAGAGAAGAAGCTAGGGTTCTGGAGTCTGTGCAAATCAGTAAGAATGCATGACGCAACACATAATAATAATCTAGTAACTGCAGGAGAGAAAACGTACGGCCTGATTAGCTATATAGCGTGACTGTTTGGCATGTGGTGGAGCCTGCCCTGGAGTGGACGGCGCAGGGTCTTAGCCTTCTCATTCGAGAGAGCATTTTTAACTGCACGAACGCATGCAGATTGCAGAGTTAAGGGGGTCCGGTGGATCGATCCATGGACAAGAACTGATCGAAGTGAAAGTGTTCCGATGTTCCAACTAACCGAGATATGATGCCTGTCTGATTCCCAAGACCAATCATTTGGGCGAGATGAAAGTGTACGTGTACTTACGGGCGACTGCCTGTTAGCAGGCGTGTGTCGGTCCCCATCTGTGTCTGGACCATCATCAGCTCATCACTGAAAATAGGATGATTGATCGAGCAGCTCCTGTTGCTTGCGGCGCCGGACAGCTACTTAAGCCTCGTGGGCCGGCCGGACAGGGTTTCCAATCCTTTCCTACCTGTTGTAGCTAAATAAATGGCCGATCGGTAGCGCATCAGATTTTAGGTAATTATTAATGTGTTTAATTCAGCATCACTCAGAACAATAAAAGGTAGTTGATTTGCTATAGTATAGTATAGTACGGAGTATAGTGGAAAATCGAAGGATGGTTGCTATATATCTGAAGCGCATATATATTTGTTGATTGGTCCTTTTGCTAGATGATGATTACCATGAGATGGATCGAGGTTGGAAGTTTGGAGCCATACACTGTACTCATGCTACTTTCCTGTCAACAACGACATGCATGAACATGGATAAATACCTCTGTTTAGGTTGTTAAAAATAGCTAGGCCAGATCTCGGAGAACATTTGTCTACAGCTTTATTTATTTGCATTGTACCATGATAGCAAGAATATATGCCCATAGGAATCATCACATCTAGCAAATAATAATCAAAACAAATCCTTCGCCTTTGCACGTGTACTTTATTTGTTCAAGATAACCTAGCTTAGCTAGCTAACCGATATTATCCTTTAACCTAAAAATAAAGTGATCATCAATACCAGAAACCAGAATTCTCCTTGCCTAATACCAAAACCAGATGAGCTAGTTAGTTTTTTTAGTAAAAACATGCTCAAATATCTTGTGAATCATATGAGCAATTAATATGTAAAACTGTGGGGGCGGTTTGCAGTATAATATAGTACGTGTCGCTTTTGATGAGTAGAGGCATCAACAATCTGGTCCTGAAATAATGCGATTAGGTGGAAGATCAGCTTCTGTGGTGGTCCATCACTATATATGCCAAGCTGCTATATATAAATAAGATTTCGACGTATCATTTGAAGTGGATGGCACTAGTTTATTTATTTACACACTTTATTTCGTCATAAAATCAAAGAAAATTTTGAAATTTATAGGCATGAATCATTAGCATAGGGGTTTATATAGCAGTAGTTATCACTACTACATAAACGAACTTCCGTGGCGGACAAAAACATTTTCCGTGGCGGTTTTTGTCCGCCACGGACGGAGGGTCACGGAAAATGAACGATTTTCCGTGGCGGACAAAATGCCCGCCATGGTTAATAATAAAAAAAAAAAATCAATCTGAAACCCTAACGGGCCCAGATCCGGGCCGCCGGGCCCGTTAGGGTTTCATGTCCTGCCGCCGATGCAGCCCGGCGGCGCCGAAGCCCGCCACCGTGACCCGCTTCGCCACCGGCGGGATCCGCGCCGCCGGCCGGATCCGCGCGCCGAGGGCCGGATCCGCCGCCACGGCGTGGCGAGGGGCCGCGCCGCCCGGAGAAGTTCATTGCCGCCGCCGCCGGTGCTGGTGGCGGGCTTCGGATCCGGGATGTGCCGGCCGAAAGGTCCTAAATGGCTAGAGGGGGTGAATAGCCTAATAAAATTTCTACAAAACACTAGACAAACTTGTTAGAATAACAAATGGCGATAGTAGCGTTTGCTCTAGTTTCTACTTGTCGGCAAGCCTCCTATTGACAATTCTAGTTGCTATGATCTCTAGTTCACTCAATTTGCTAAGTCGCTACTTTACCAACTAGGTGAACAAGCTAGATTACACTAATCAAGACTAAGCAACTAGCAAGACTACACAAGCTACACAAGCACAAAATATATCAAAGTAAATGCAAGATAGAGAGGAGGTAGTTATACCGACTTGTTGAGGTAAGTCACCCAATCACCGGAGATGATATCACAATATGAACAATGAAGCCAATCACCAAAGAATGACAAGAGACAAATGGAGACACAATGATTTACCCCGAAGTTCACTTGAGCACCCGTCAAGCTACGTCTCCGTTGTGTCGACCTTCTCACGTGTGGATCAAGGTGGAGCTCACCTCCAAGCCAAATGCCTTTAGGCTTCTTGAACCCAAAGCAAATGAGAGGTACCCAAGACACGAGCAATATATTAGAGTATCAATTTGGCACTCCGCCGGGGAAGATCACAAACCCTCACAAATCACCGGAGGTGGGCAAGAACATTCACCGCCTCTTCCCAACCCTCCAACAATCTCCAAACCGTCTAGGAGTGGTGCTCTCCAAGAGTAATAAGAAATCCACAATTGCAAGAACCACCTAGTGCCACAAATATGAATCCCAAAATGCAATGCACACTAGGTTTTCCCCAATCTCCTCTCAAGTACTCAAATCCACCAACGAAGTGGAGAGGAGAGGGAAGCAATCCTCTTGGAGCCCTCAAATCGCTCTCTAGCACAAGCTCACTCGATTAATTTCAGCTCAAATCAATAGATCGAGGGAGGAGAGGAGAGGAGCTCTTTTTCTCTTGTTCTAGGGTTTGGAATGGGGAAAGAACAAGCTCACTGTGAAAATTCGAAATGCCAAGAGAGAGAGCAGAGAGGGGAGCAGCTCACTTAAGTACTCAGGCAGTCACTCGGGCTCCCAACGGGCAGAAATCCCAACGGCTCTCTCCGCTCACACAGCAGCAGCAGCCGCGCTCTCCTCTGTTCCTCTGTTCGCAGCAACCGGCGGCGGCCAGGATATTTCTTACGATGAGAAATGGACGACCGGGTGCTCCTTCGATGGCAGTCAGAGAAACGGACGAGATGGATCAACTCCCATCGAACGGACCAGCAGCAGCGCACCACCACCTGGACTTCAGTAGGCCGGCCCAGCAGCTAGCAATGAACGGGCCCAGCAGCAGGACACCAGCGACCAGCAGCGCATCCCATTCGGCAAGCAAGCTTCGTTCGGCAAGGGAGCTGCGTTCGGCAAAGGCTTCATTCGGCAAGCACAACTTCATTCGGCAAGCAAGCAACAAGCAACCGAGAGCCATCCCAGCCAGCCAACCAAGATGAGCCACGTCGTCATTTGCTTGAATTTGAAAACACCTTGCCGTACAGCTTAGCAAGCTAGCTAGTGTGCTAACTGAACGTCGGCCACCAATGCAAAGCACATATATATATGTATATTATGTATACATATACGCAAGCATGTATTTGCAATTGCATTTTATTTCTTCTCCAAATTTTCAATATCTCTTGATCCAAATACTATGCCATCTCATCCAAAAATATGTCAAGCCTCAAGACCATATTTGATAGCTTTTTTTTCAAGGAGTTTCTCATCGAGTCGCCACGTCACTAACCCAAATGCAAATGCAATTTGAAATTCAAATAGGTGGCACTAGGTGAGTAAAGCGATTATGATTTTCCCCCCTCTTTATAGTACGGTTATCGAACCTAAATCACTCACACCCTCTATGGTGTCTTGAGTGTAAAATCAAAATGGCCTTATAAATATACCTTTGCCTTGAGCCCATTTTGATCCTCGAACCACTCCAAGTTGAGCACGTGATCATCTTTTAGATCACCGCGATCCATCCACCATGACCACCGTGCACCACACTTGGCTTGACCAATCTCCAACTAATAAAACACTTAGTATAGAGAGATTAGTCCTAAGGATGTCATCAATTAGCCAAAACCAATCTAGAGATCTTCACCGCGCCGCCGCCGCCGGAGAAGCTCCGCCGCCGTGGTGCGCTCGCCGGGAAGGAGGAAGGGGAGGGGGCGCCGCCGGGAAGGACGAAGGGGAGGGGGGGGCGCTCGCCGGGAAGGAGGAAGGGGAGGGGCCGGGCGCGCCGGGAAGGAGGAAGGGAAGGGGGGGGGTCGCGCCGACGGGTCGGCCGGTTGGGGAGATCGAGTTGGTGAAGTGAAAATGAAACCCTAGAGCTCAGATATTTTTTTTTATTTTTTTTTTTTGAGAAGGACACAAGCATAACGCAGACACTCACAACACGCACGCACACTCACCCCTATGAACACACGCGACGCAAACCCTACCCCTATGAGCACCTCCGATGGGAAAGCACCCGCAGACCGAGATTCTCGAAGTCACCATTGGCGCCTCGTCGCCGACGGAACGCCGCTACCACTTAATGCATAACGCCGGTAAATCCCGGAAAAATCTCGGGAAAAGGTGCGAACACCGTGATTTGAACCCCGGTGGGTAGCGCCCCAATCGACCGCCCTACCATTGGACTACAAGCCAATTCGCGGCCAGATATATATATTTGTGGTCACCGAAATGGGGCCTTTGGGCTCATGGGTTGGGCCTGATTTTCCGTGGCGGGCTAAATATAAAAACCGCCACGGTTAATCTATTTTTCGCGGGCGGGCATTGTAATAAAACCGTCATGGTTAATAGGGATTAACCGTGGCGGTTATTTTTAAAGCCCGCCACGGTTAATCGATTAACCGCGGGCGGTTTTAGTTCTCGCCGGGAGCTGCTAAAGCCACCTATTTTCCGTGGCGGTTTTTGAAATGCCCGCCACGGAAAATGATTTCTAAACACCATGCAAGTTCAATTTTGTAGTAGTGTATACTACCTAGCTAGACACAATCCTATTATTAGGTTAGTGGCCCAAAAGTTGTTAGGCTTTTCTTTACCGAGGAATGGTAAAGTTTACTACCTTTAGGGCATCTCCAAGAGACATTCTAAATTTCATGTTCCATATCTTCATTTATAGCTATCCACTCTATAAAACTTCTTTCTTCATAATTCAATTCCAACAGACTAGCTATGTGTCATTATGCTAACGCCATGTGGCAAGTTGTGTACTATGTATAGGAATGTGTCATATATATGCTAACGCGAGGTTAGGTACTATACTGTATGCATACATGGAGAGAAAGTGCATGTAGGAGTGGTAATAAAAATATAGATAGGCATTGCCGCTTTTAACTTGCCGTGCTATACGTGGGCATAGCACAGTGGTTCGGTCGAGAAAAGCAACAAGCGCGTCGTAGCCATGATCTCGTATCGTCGCAGGCCGAATCCGGTAGGGAGTACCTAACTCGTCGTTTTCCGGACACGGCAAGGTGCCCACCTCCGGCCGATGAGGATCGTCACGGATCGTCCGGTGCATCATGGATCGCAACAAACTCTGCATGCGCATGACCATGTTGCTCTTCTTTTCCCCTGTTTTTTGGCTGCACGCATGCATGCGCGTCAACTTGTTGATCTGCGGGACGTCCATCGAATCGTACGTATCACTCTATAAATCTTACCGGCATCGTTGAACAGACGCGTACGAATGTTGAATGCACGAACTAGACGTGCAAGCTAGCTGCAAGTCAACGACGACTCCATGCATGCCATGCGTGCACGCGTGACGCCGGTGTTGGACCAAGGCAGACACGCATGCAGATGCAACCCTACCGGCAAGATCCCAGCTTTTACATCTCTTTTTAACCTGAGTAGTCCAATCCATGCACACGTCCATTTGACGGAAGTTCAGTTCAGATGGAGGGGATCCAGAGCTGTGGAGCGGTGTGCAACTGCAAGGCGGCCGGGCTGGTCCCTCATGCTCGCCGACCAGTCGGCCCACCATACCCTCGCAGCCGCAGGCAGCAGTGAGCCGTCTTGTCAGAGAGCAGAGAGCCAATGGGGTCACGCGTGAACAAGACACCAGGAATCCGTGCGGTGCTGGACAACTGGACAAGATGCCAATCAGAAAGATATGGCGCCGCCCCGCCGCACTGTGGGTGTCGGCTGTCACGTCTCGTCGCACGAGCCGCTGCCGGCGGCATCCGGGCTCCTCCTCTGTCCGATCCCCTGGGCTGTTGGTTCAGTTGCCCTATCGCATGGGCAACGCACAACGCACGGGTTTTCGCGCAAGATAGGAGGGCGTTTTCGAATGGGCATGGGCACGCCGCTCGAGCGCTCGCTACGGCCGGACTACGGGTAGCTTGTCGCCGTCGCCGCGCCGCCAGGTCCACTTGTCATCCGTAGTAGTACTACTCGTAGTAGCTGGTCACAGCACTCCAGAGTAATGGGTATGGGCGCCTCATGAATGGCGCCGAAGTTCGTCTTCTGGATAAATGGATTGGATATAGGGTGGATATTCAAGCCATCAAGCCCAACACGATCTCCCGCGCATGAGCGCACTGCCTTTCACGTGATTCCTCCAAAACCATGGGGGCAATAAACTTCGCCGATTTGGATTTGGAATCCACCGCTCCAAACCAACTTGAGTCTACAACTTGGGTAGTTGTTTTAAGACTCTAAATAAAATGATGGCCATATCCCAAGAATTTATATTTCCCCTAGACACACAAATTATTAGGACACCCGCAATGTTACAAATCAGTTAATAGCTCTAAGCCAACTTCTCATATAGTGTTACACATAGCAATAGCACATAGCACGATTAATTGGACCCACATGACAATCTCATATGGTCTTTGAAATGTGTGTATGAGCCTAGCTTTAGATCAAGAGCTAGCTTTTGTCTTCCTTATATTAGAATATGAAAACAATATGCTACACTACTACAGGATTGATTTTGCGAGGTGTTCGGTTTTTATTTTACGTGGCGGGCATTTCAAAAACCACCACGTAAAATAGGTGGCCTGGCAGCCCTCCGTCAGGGGAAAAACCGATTTTGCGTGACAGGCTTTGTAAAAAAACCGCCACATAAAATACCTATTAAACGTGGCGGTTTTTAACAATGCCCACCACGCAAAATCCATTAACCGTGGCGGTCTTTAATGTGGCCCAACCACCCGGCCCAAAAGCCTTAAAAGAGCCCAAACTCCGGCCGCGTATATACTGAGAGGGAGGACTTAGGGTTTTCGGACTCGCCCGGCAGCGTCCCCCTCCCCCCGAACTCTCATCCTCTCCCTCCCTCACTTTCGACCCTCTCTCTCCGCCCGGCCCCCTCTCTCCCGGCCGACCCGCCTTCTCTCTCTCCTCTCCGTCCCCCTCTCTCCCGGCGACAGAGGTGGCGGATCTCGGGGCCCCATCCCGGACGGGCTCCGGCGGCTTCGTGGAGATCCGGCGGTGGCTGCCGCGGCGGCGCCGGCAACGCTACGGATCCGGGTACATGGCGGCAACCGCGCGGATCCGGCGGCTCCGGCGGCGCTGGGACGGCGGGCTTGGCGCTGACGACAGGCGCGGATCGGCGGCGCGCTCGACAACGGCGCGACGCTGGGACGACCGCGCGGATCCGGCCGGGCGCCCGACGACGGCGCGGCTCCGGCGGCGCGCCGGGACGACGGTGCGCGGTTCCGGCGGTGTCGGCTGCGTGGAACCCTAGCGGCCGGTTAGGAACCCTAGCTTGCGGCCAGTTGGGCCCGTTTGGGCCTGATCGGATTTTTCTTTTTCTTTTTATTTTTCTTTTTCTTTTATTTTTTTAAATTTTTTATATTAACCGTGGCGGTTTTATTAAAAAAACCGTCACGGTTAATATTTACCATGGCGGTTTTTGGGCATTAAATTGACCACCATGGTTAATCCGTTGATTTTTCGTGACCCTAGCTCCGCGGGCGGTTGTAAAACCGACACGGAAAATAAAAAAAGTCCGCCACGGAAGTTCAGGGCCAGTAGTAGTGCTAAGAGCTAGTAGCTTATGAGCTACCCATTGTAGGTGCCCTTAGTATTGATATAAATAATCCACTAAATCCACATCTAGGTCTGTAATTTGAATTAACCACCTGGGAAATATATATGGATGAGTGGCATGTTCGATAAAGTTCATCTAAATTGCCCACAAAGGCCATTAGGGGTAATAATCTAAGTTAACCTCAAAAAATATTCTAAATAATTACCCATTTAAGCGTTGTTATAAAAACACAATTTAAAGTTACTCTCTAATAAATTAGTTATATCTCCATGCCTCAAAGAAAAACTAAAGAGGGTTCATTGTATTTTTTTTTTTCACAACGGTTACCCGAATTTCATTACGATCGCAACGAAATTACAAAGTTTTAGATCCACACCATAGTTCAGTCCCCAGCAAACAGTAAACCACCCCCTCCCATGAACCACCCAGGGCACACGAGAAGTGGGGAGAAAGCGCCGCTGCCCAGAAGAGCAGCCAGACTCAGTCACAACCATACCAAAAAGACACTGCAAACATGCAGCAGCACTCCCAGATAGAACTAACAACCCAAAGCGACTAAATGAAAACAAAGAACACTACTCCTGGACCATAACGAAACTTCAAGTGCTCCGGCCATCTTCCTTGCTCAGCCAATGAATGACACCAGTTGATTGTCTTGATGCAGGTTCTGAACACCTTGCTTATGGAATGATAACGCGGGTTCATTGCATATACTCCTATGCCAGTATGAAATGATAATCTAAAGCAACCACACAAATTTGCATTTGAACTACCCACTTGAACACACAAAAAAGGAGTAGATTAAGCCATATAGTATAATCAGTTGTGTTTTCTAAACACAAGCTATAGTAACGTTGTGTAGGAGGGCGAGGATCAAGTGACGACAAGGACAGAAATTGCAAGACGTAAAAGAAGAAACCAGACGGCAGCGCTGCGCTTCACAAGAACGCCATTGGAGATCGTCCTATCACTGTATACGTTCGTGAGCATCGATCGATCTCCAAGTTGGCGGCCGGCCGGCTTCTTTTTTCTGTCTGTCCAAAACGACAAAAGCAAAAGCTTCAAGTTGCTCCTTTCTGCATGTATGTCACGGGTGTGTGTGTACACCATTGATCAGTGTGTACACCATTGATTCCCCACCCCCAATCAGACGTTAAATCAGTGGAAAACCTTTGGTATTTGCTTATTGCTTGCTGCTTGAAGATTTTGTTTTTATTAGTACCATGCACCCCGCGAGTATATATATTGGCCAAGCCACTCAAGTTCACTCAAGTTTCGGTGGTTTGGTTGTTGCCACACTATGTATATGTGACCCTTATACCGCCAATGCATGCCAAGCCAATCAGAATCTTTTTTTTAAAACAAGAAAACTAAAGAGCTACTAGTTCGCAAGTAGCCCAGATGTTTCTATATGCAGTTCATGCACAACTTCTCCTTTTGTAAAAAGAAAAGGAATTCGTAGGCCACACTTTTTATACTTTTTGAAGAAGTTGGTTGACAGAGGTGACAGGAGCGCTCGAGGGCATATCAACTGGTCTTTCAGTACTACATAATTTTTTCTCACACAACAAAACAACATGAGCAGACTCATCAACCGCAAAACAACCACATGCATCAGTCGATGCAGAAGCTAGAATATTAATATATTCCCTTTTCTAAAAATCAATCCCAAAACAACCATAAGCCAAACAGCTCGCTGTAACACATTTTTGAAGGAGATTGTGGACGGGGTGATTTTAAGGTTGGCCATTTGGCACTGACACGATGGGCCGGCCCAAGCACGGCACGTGAAAGCACGGCCCGGGCACGACAAGCCCGGCCTCCATAGTGCTCGTGCCTAGCACGGCCCGACCTTAGTGCCGCGTGCGGGGGCCGCAAGTTTGGGTTGTAGTGCTGCCCAGGCACAACACGTTTTTTGGGCTGGCACGATGTGGACCGATATTTTCCAGATGTTGGATGGTCTAAGCTGAATCGAGCCGTCAGATGCTCCCATCCTCATATAAAATAGAAACCCTAAAGCCTCTCTCACTCCCAGGCATGGCAGCGGTGGTGGCGCCACATCCCTGGCCTCCCACGCGATGACAACGGCGTTCGCGGGCACAGTGTGGCACGGTGGGCCGGCGTTCCCCATCGGCATGGCACGACACGGCCGAAGTCCCCATAGGGCCGTGGCTAGGCCAAGGGTTGGGCACGGTGGCACTATCGACACGACACGTTAGTTTCGGCGGGCCTGATAGGGCCAGGCCTGATAGTGCCCGGGCCAGGCCGGGCGCCGTTTGGCCATCTATAGGTAATTTCCATCACGGATGGAAACAGCATTCCGCAGGTGTCCATGACCCATGAGATCGATCGTCCAATTGACTGACCCCACGGAATTATTTATACTCGTTGCTCTTCACCAATCACCAGCTCGCACTGTGCTAGTGGCAGTTAGTTGCCAGTTCCACCGTGCCCGCCCCGCGCCGTCCGCCCGCCCGGCCTCCTCTTTATATACCCGCACCCTCTCGCCAGCTCGCCACGCCTGTCCGTCCCCCGCTCCGGCCTCTCGCCAAAGCCCCGCCTGATCGCTCCCGCCGCACCACCACCTGCCCGTGTGCGCGTGTGTGTGCTTCGTGGCGGTCATGGACAAGGCGTCGTCCGACGCCGTTCACCACCCGGCGGGGGCGGTCACCGCGAGCGCCATCGGCGGCACGAGGTCCTCCACCACCACCTCCTCCTCGTTCGCAAGCTGGCGCGCGTACGGTCGCGCCCTAGCGCAGACGCCACGCCGGCTATCGCGACGGGCGTTCGCCGCGACATCGGCACGGGAGGAGCTGAGCCGCGTGCGGGCGCGGTCGGGCGCCGACATGGCCCGGGCGCTGCGGTGGTGGGACCTGGTGGGTCTAGGCCTGGGCGGCATGGTGGGCGCGGGTGTCTTCGTCACCACGGGCCGCGCCGCGCGGCTCTACGCGGGTCCCGGCGTCGTGGTGTCCTACGCCATTGCCGGGCTCTGCGCGCTCCTCTCCGCCTTCTGCTACACCGAGTTCGCCGTCGACTTGCCCGTCGCTGGCGGCGCCTTCAGCTACCTCCGCGTCACCTTCGGTGAGTGAGTCGTTTTGTTCGTCCATCGATCGTGGACGGATGCATCGCGGTGCCGCTGGCTTAGCTGCTTCTGAGCTGTTTTTTTTTTTTTTTTTTTTTTTTTTTAGGGGAAAACAAATGCTTGTGAGCTGTGATGAGTGATGACATGCGCACACACACACGTCGATCCAACGATTAAAGAAATGCCTTTTTTTTTTTTTTTTTTTTATTCATGATGAAATACCCTTTTTGTTGAAATAATAATAAAGTCATGGCTATCTTGTTGCATGTACTTTCTAGTCCATATCATCTTTCCCTTCTTTCTTTCCTTGGTTTGTCCAATTGCTACGAGGCATGCATGCTGCTCTTTACGCCCGCCGCCGCTCAAGCAGCCAAGCTAGACTGGGCCCCATGTTTGTTCGTACTATTTGGCATGCCAAATTTGTTCTGGATACAAAAGTACCGCAAAAATCACCGTCATTTTCGCTGTTTCCTCCGTCAGTAAATCACCCTGCATTTGCCCTGCAAATTCACATCTCGATCCGTCAGTAAATCCTCCTAGGTGTAGTTTGTTCCGGTGACCTCGGGCTCACTGACGGCGACTGCTGCTGCAGGTGAGCTGGCGGCGTTCCTGACGGGAGCGAACCTGATCATGGAGTACGTCTTCTCCAACGCCGCCGTGGCACGAAGCTTCACAGCATACCTCGGCACGGCAGTGGGCGTGGACGCGCCCCCCAATGGCGGATCACCGTGCACGGCCTCCCCGACGGGTTCAACCAGGTGGACCTGGTCGCCGTCGCCGTCATCCTCCTCATCACCGCCTGCATCTGCTACAGCACCAAGGAGAGCTCGGCGGTGAACATGGCGCTGACGGCGGTGCACGTGGCGTTCATCCTCTTCGTCATCGGCATGGGGTTCCGGCACGGCGACAAGCGCAACCTGACACGACCCGCGGACCCGTCACGCAGCGCCGCCGGGTTCTTCCCGCACGGCGCCGTCGGCGTCTTCAACGGCGCCGCCATGGTGTACCTCAGCTACATCGGCTACGACGCCGTGTCCACCATGGCTGAGGAGGTGCAGCGGCCCGCCTGCGACATCCCCGTCGGCGTCTCGGGGTCCGTCGTCGTCGTCACCGTGCTATACTGCCTCATGGCCGCATCCATGTCCATGCTCCTCCCCTACGACGCGGTACGTACTCTGTCGTTTTGCCGTCATTGACATGTCCTCTTGTTCTCCTCAGTCTATGAAACTTTCAAGATGCCGAAATTCTGCCTAGTTCAAGATTCCTTCTACCATATCAGCATTTGAGAATCAGAGAGAGAATAATGGGGATATGACCTCTAAAGGTCGATTGGGTGGCTATAGTTGCACATAACACGTTTGATTTGATGCTGCTAGTACTGATTTACAGTACACGACGGACCTTGGAGGCCTCCCAATTCCATCTTGTTGTGGAATATATGGTCAATTGGGCTAGTTCATAGAGGAGTTGGTGCTGCAGCCACCGCATCTGCATCTGATTCCTGGTCTTGGCACCGGCTTCTGTTTGTTCCATGTCCCCGGCCCCTCAGCTTTTTCTTGGATGTTGATTTGGGATGAATCTGAAGTCCCAATCGCTCCTGGACCGATGGCCTCGAATCGAATCAACTTTCTGTAAATGTTAATACAAGGAAAAGCACTCAGATTTTTCACTACCTTTTTCGATCGTGTAGTTCGTAGAGGAGTACTTCTCAATCAAATACTTTCTTTTGCAGTTTCACCACCTGGTCTGGTTGTCTGAATGTGTGCACTGCAGATTGACCCGGAGGCGCCGTTCTCGGGGGCGTTCAAGGGGCGAGCGGTGCGGGTGGGTGTCCAACGTCATCGGCGCCGGCGCCAGCCTCGGCATCCTCACCTCGCTCATGGTGGCCATGCTGGGGCAGGCGCGGTACCTGTGCGTCATCGGCCGCTCCGGCGTCATGCCGGCGTGGCTCGCCAGGGTCAACCCGCGCACAGCCACCCCGTCAACGCCTCCGCCTTCCTCGGTGCGCGGTTCCGTCCATTCCAGCTCTTCAAATTGACATTCTGACGCCGGTGGGCGGCGGCTGACATGCTTGTATACGTGCAGGCGTCTTCACGGCGGCGCTGGCGCTGTTCACGCAGCTAGACATCCTGCTCAACCTCGTCTGCATCGGCACGCTCTTCGTCTTCTACATGGTGGCCAACGCCGTCGTGTACCGCCGCTACGCCTACGTCGGCAGCTCCGTCTCCCAAGGTGGCGTTGGCGCGAGATGGCCGACGCTCGCGTTCCTCGTGGTCTTCTCCATGACCGCACTCGCCTTCACGCTGGCGTGGAAGCTGGCGCCACCCGAGCCGCGGGGCATGCGTGGGGGCCTCCTGGCGGCGTGCGCGGCGCTGGCGGTGGCCACGGTCGCCGCGTTCCAGGCGCTGGTGCCGCAGTCGCGTGTCCCCGAGCTGTGGGGCGTCCCCGGGATGCCGTGGGTGCCCGCCGCGTCCGTGTTCCTCAACGTCTTCCTGCTGGGGTCGCTGGACGCCCCTCCTACGTCCGCTTCGCCATCTTCTCCGCCGCCGCGCTGCTTGTATACGTGCTCTACAGCGTGCACGCCAGCTACGACGCCGAGGAGAGCGGCTGGCTCGACGGCGACGGCGGCGGCAAGGTGCAGGACGAAGCCTGCACGGTGGTGTAGTTCGTTGCGTCGGGCCGGGGTGTCGTGTCTGGCTGACGTCATAGAGAGGACTAATCCTGATCCGGTGTGGCTCACTTGCGATTTTTGACACGTTCGTCGTATGCTGACAAGAGCACAGGCAAAAGATTCTAACAGGAGTGAGGAAATACACAAGAACAAAGGCTGGAAGGAAGGAAAGAGAGATGTGGTGATGAATAACCAGAAATGAATTCCTTAAATGTTGTGATCTTGTGAGAAATTCCAAACGGGATCGATCGATTGACTGTGGCACTCCTGCTCCCTCCCTGCCCAGTGAATTTTTTAGATGACGATTTGATAAAATACCACAATTTTACTTTTACGTATTACTTCCTCCATTCTAATTACAAATAGTTGACTTTTTAATTCTAAATTAACTAGTTCACCAACCCGTGCTCTCGCACGGGTTAGAATCTCATGAGCAGACACTAACTACTACTATTAATTACTTATATGAAATATCTTTTTCCTCTTCACTAATATTATAATATATTAGTTATAATAGGTACTCTATGGTCTATATTCAATTGTGATAATCTATCAAATATTCATTTAAATGTTTTTCTCATAAATATTCATATGTTTGTTTCTTTACATAGCACCTCGGTTTATCTCAAACATGTATTTAGTTGAAATATTTGCTTAAACTATGATAATTTTAGCTACCATCTCTATTTTGAGACATAAACTGAATTTTGATTCTTTCCCTCAAATTTTAAGCTTATTAATTCCTTAGATACAATAGCTATTACTTAAGATGTTGAGTATAGTCAACCCATTTGATGGCAAAAAATTTTAGTGACAATTTGTATGATTAATATATTTAGCACCATATGTATATATTCAATTGAAACATAAATAAACTTAAAGTGTATAACTCTTATTTCATCTATTTACTGATATCATGAAAAACTATATTTTAACTTTTAGCTTTTTGATCTAGTTGTTGCAATATTTTTTACATGAGTAATTTAAAATTTTAATGCTTACTATCTATTCAAAAATTTCATGTTCTATTTTAATAAAAGAATATTCTAGGTCCTAGGCTACCCTCTTAGTTTTGACAATCTCAAAAATAGTTTCAGCAAGCACCATGGCACCAAGTTTTTCAATTTATTATGTCATATTAGTAATGTTTTGTTAAACATGTTTTTTAAATATATTATTAGTATCTACATTATGACATAATCTCTTGATCAAAATATTTACACTTCTTTTAGACAAAGACTTACAATATCATGAAGAGTGTTAATATAACTTAACGTGAACTATAAGTGTCATTACTATGTGGTTTGCAAAGGATATATTTCTATGCTTGATAAGCCTATAAAAATAATTATTTGTACTAATGTAAGTTTTAACAAACATATATTTAATTATTGTTTGTAATTGATTATATTAGCATTTACATGTACATTTGAGAAACTTTTGTTAATTTTTTTATAATGGTTGAGAGGTGGATAATTTAGGCACAAATTATACATAGGTATTCATTATTTTACATTATCTCGTCATGTTGCCATTATACTTAATTTGAATGGAAATTTAGGCATCAAAGCATTACCTTTCATAATGATAGAGATGGATAATTTATAGAAAACGCTACTGGATTTTTTAATTATATTTTATAATCACAGAGGCTTGAATTTTTCATATAGGCATTACTGCTAACTCCACCTATCATGGACTCATGGTCTCCTTTTTTTTTTAGCAACATTAGCATGTAATTCAAGGTGATTTTTGTGACATTACTATTAACATGCAAACAGATCTCCAACCTAGTGGCAGAGCTCGTTAGTAGCACCCCAATAGGCTAGGTCTGAACCCTCGCTACTGAATTTTTTAATTATATTTTATAATCATAGAGGCTTGAATTTTTCATATAGGCATTACTGCTAACTCCACCTATCATGGACTCATGGTCTCCTATTTCTTTTTAGCAACATTAGCATGTAATTTGAGGTGATTTTGTGACATTACTATTAACATGCAAATAGATCTCCAACCTAGTGGCAGAGCTCGTTAGTAGCACCCCAATAGGCTAGGTCTGAACCCTTATGGGGGACAAATTTCTAGGATAGGTTTAAAAAACATAAAAAATAGATAGTGGCTTGCCTCATGGGTAAAGAAACATTATTAAGTTAATATAATAATTATAGCTGATGCTAAATAAGGATTATGTCAACACTTATTTGTGTGAAGAAATCCAAAAAAACTAAAATTTAAATTGTAATTATGGGATCTAGTGAGATGGCCATACCTTTAGCCTACATGTGTGGCTGGTTTTCAGTTTAACAAAGAATCTTGGGAGTGGTGGAGCGCAATGTCAAGGGAGATATAGATGTACGCGTGCCTCGTCGCCCCTGTTCGCTGTAGTGGCTTCCTTCTTGCTTGCTTGGCAGGCCGGCCACACAAGTTAGCTGCGTGGAGGCAGGCATGGGCGGAGCTAGGATGAGCCTCTAGGGGGGCTAAATAGTGGAGAGTTAGCAAAAATCAAGACATTTAATGGTGAAATAAAGACTAAGCTATAGTGATTAGCACTTAAATTAACCTCTCAGGGGGGGGCGGCAGCTCGGGCAGCCCTACCCGTGGACCCGCCCCTGGAGGCAGGTGTCGCGTGGAGCCATGGTGAGGTATCGTACGTGGGTATCATGGCGGAGTCCTCGCGATGCCTCTTATTTCTTCCTCTGATGGATTGATTTAGAGGCAATTGTGAGGCGGCGCCCTCTATAGGGGAAAATAATAGATTTATTTTTTCTATTTTTTTCTATTAATAATGATAATGGTAAAGGTGGGTAATATTTTAGAAAATAAAATAAATCCAATGGTTCTGAGTGCCGAGTCCATAGATTTGATGGTAGGATGTTTTCGATTAATGTGAGAATTTCTAGCATTTATCTTTTTTTTTCTAGCACGTCGGTGAGATTAGCGTGGGCCTCCGTGGAGCCTCAATTAGTAATAGTAAGATAAGATTTGACCATTTGTCTTATTAAAAAAAAGTGGAAACATGTTTTTTTCTAATGAAACATGACGGGTTTGCAACCCCTACGAGATATTTATTAAAAATAACGAGCAGAGTCACAAATTACATTTAGAGTACAAAGAAGAAAAAGAAAAAGAAAAAACATAAAAGTTACACAAGTAATGTAAACATAGTCAAATTTAAGTTATTTTTTAAAGAACTTGCACTAATAAAGCAAGCCACTATAAAAGAAATAATATTTTATATAAATTTTCTTTAATAACACGAGTAGTCAAACTTAGTGTCAAAAAAAGTTAAACAACTTGTAATTTAGAATGGAGAGTAAGTGTTTTCCAGGACCTATTTGGCACGCCACAAAACAACAGCCCCGGCTTCTCGAACAGATCTTCTTTGACGTCCATGTTAAGGTATTGTGGCGTGAAGTCGAAACCATTTGCAACAAAATGAACCAAGATACAAACTAATGATATGAACCCAGAGTTGTGCTTCCACCAGCTCATGCAACCGAAACTACAGTACATGAACAGTACTAATATTTACCCCTTTTTTAATATTTTCATACAAATGCACTCATTTGCACCATCACATACATACATTTATTGCATAAGTACTTGTCAATACATGACACAGGACACCTCGAAGAAGTTCCAAAAATTTATGTTCCCCAAAACAAAAACATCTACGGAGAAAAAGTCGAAACTGGCTAGCAACAAAGCCACAACATTCGACAAAGACAATAGCAAACAGAAGACCTTCCCCTGATGTGGACTGGGAAGCTCACATCATGGAACGACCTCTAAGGCAAAAAGATGCCTCAAAACCCTTTACAAAAGACCTGCATGTCTTTTACGAGTGTCGAAAGACTTGCTAGCAAGTTGATATTCGACGAAGCTATAATGCCAAACACAAGTCCCTCGAAAAATGAAGGAGGTTAACTTAGGTGCATTTTCACGTGACTTCTCCGGCCTTGAGTCCGCGGCATTGGTGTCTACCTCGGCATCGCCTTCGCCAAGTTCTTCGACAAGAGGGGCTTCGCTGCCATTTATAATGACCTCACCAATGTCACCTCTACCAAAATACCATTTTTCTTGGTGGGGCCTTCACCAAGCAGCTTTGCAAGAGGGCCTTCGTCAAAATCATGGTCCCACCTCTGTCAGCACAATGGCATGAGGAGCTTCATCAACACCTTTGTCGCCTACACAATGGCACGAGGGGCTTCATCAACACCTTCATCGCCGCACAAGGGCACGAGGGCTTTATCAACACCTTCGTCGCCTGCAAATGGACGAGAGGACTTCATTGACACCTTCATTGCCTGCAAATGGACAGAGAACTTGTATTAATAAAGCAAGCCACTATAAAAAAAATAATATTTTACATAAATTTTTAATAAGATGAGTAGTCAAACTTAGTGTCAAAAAAGTTAAACAACTTGTAATTTAGAATGAAGTAAGTGCCTTCTAGGACCTATTTGGCACACCGCAAAACAACAGCCCTGGCTTCTCGAACAGATCTTCTTTGTCGTCCATGTTAAGGTATTGTGGCGTGAAGTCGAAACCATTTGCAACAAAATGAACCAGATACAAACTAAAGATATGAACCCAGATTTGTGCTTCCACCAGCTCATGCAACTGAAACTACAGTACATGAACAGTAGTGAAGTTGGTAGCCTGCCAAAGAGAGCACATAAGGCCTTGACTATACACGTGCAACAACATCAGGTGTTTTTTTTTTTTTTTTTTTTTTGAAAGGTCAACATCAGGTTCATATAGTACATGCATAGTAAGTTCTCAAAGCTATAAATAAATGCTACTCTTTCGACACACGTGTATAGCCGACCGACGCTATCAACCAACAGGCCGGGCCTTCTTATCCACTCATCCACAATAGGAGAAGGAACCACACGTACAGTACGAGTATGTACCTCCGGTCCTCCCGCGCACTTGCATTGCAAGCATCTCCACTCATTACACAAGATCAGCACAAATCCAAATCCCCACGATCGCGCCGCCGCGAACACTGCTCATACATACATTCGCCACGAGCAGATGGCGACCTCCATTAACCTTGCCTTTCAGAACATGTGCATGTAGGGACGACGCACGCCGGCGGCGGCCACTCCGCCGGCTCCGGCCATGGGGAGACGGCGTATGATTACCCGGATCGTCATATCGTTTTCCCATGCCGATCTTGTGTCGCCACGTACGGTCCAGCCCGGCCGACGCGATGATCCTGAATTCCTGATCCTGATCCACCGCACGCGTGCTTGGAGATCTGCTACGATCCCCATCCCCACCTGAAAAAATTGCTCGTGGAATCGGAAAAGGAAAAGGGTGAATTTGCCGTTCTCGCATCACTGTCTAACTACACTACACTACACTGCACTGTCTACAAATGGCTATCTGTTTGCAAGAATGTCAGTGTTTGTATATATATAAATGTGCATGGCATTGAAGGTGCGAGGGCAAGCGACAGGCAGCCTTTCATTTGGTAGGTAGTGGGAAAAAAAAGGATCAAGAAGTGCTGCAGAATTGCCACTACTGCAATTCGGATGTGATGCCACTGCATGCCCAATGCTTGCTGCTGACAGTTTTGTAGTCCCATATATATCTAGCTAGTGCTTTTGCTCTCTGAATATTTTCATCCATAGAAAGAACTCAAGATAGGATTGATCGAAGAACATAATTGAAGTTATCTTTTGATGGGATGGAAATAAAGTTGGTCCAGCGCTGGTGGCAATAATTCGCCCCCAAGACATGCATCTTTATTTTTGTTTGTGCCACCCACTGTACTACATGTTTCGATAAAAAGCCTGAATATTTTTTTTTTTAGTTTTTTCGACCTTGTGGACTTCCTTTTGCATTTCTCCTTCACATCAAATAGCTTTATCACCTCGATCAGTCGCAATTAATAAATAGGAAAGAGTGTGGCATCTGACATGTATAAATCAAAACAAAATATAGCGAGGCATCTATCATTTTCCTTGTTCGTACGTATGGCCTGTTTGATGCTGACAGAAATTATGCACATCAATACTGTCACGTTTTAGAATTGCTCTTGCTAATACGTACATAAGAGTGGCATTAGTTTCATCTTATTATAAATCTGTAAATAATTTCCCTCAATGAACCTGCTTTGTGCTTTCATAAAAAGTGAAATCTCCAGATGTCAAGATAACTCATTCTCTATGTCTCGAAACGATTTATCAGTGCGACAATCAAATCCTTTATGCACTGAGGAGCAGAGGGCGGCTGCATAGAGGAAAGTTTTCTTCCACCGCCATCGAATCACCACCCAACTGAAAACACCGAGGGGCCTGTTTGGAACACGGGAATGCAAAAAGCAGAGGAAAGGAAAAAAAATGCAGGAAGGAGGGGGTAGGCGAAAAGTGAAAAACTACCGGGATTTTAAAACGCGGGAATAAATACTTTGAGGTGTTTGGAACACGAGGGGAAATCATATCGCAGGAATCATAAGTCTATGAATGGTAAAGAGATGAATACATGTTTTATTGTTATATTTGTTATTGCAACGTTAATTTTTAATTAGCAAACAAACATAAGAAAGATGGATATTTATTTTTTTAATTATATTTGCCATTACAACGTCAAATTTTTAATTAGCAAATAAACATATATGATTATTAACTTCAAGTAAACACATACGTGAGCAAATAAAGATATGTGTTGTCCAACCAGTAACTACGTACATGATTACTACTTGCGTTCGCACGTGGTGGCTCTTGCGTCTTGCCTAATCTGTGTTGTGCAACTAGTAACCATGGAAGCTGCCCACGGACTTCAGCGAGGAAAAGAAAAAAACAAGGGGTGGGAGTGGATTTTTCATTCCGTGAAATCAGCATCTTCCCCGCAACATTCGGAGGAAAGGATTTTTTGTTTCCTGCGTTCCAAAGCGCAACACAGGCTTTTTTCCTACATTTTTTTCGTTTCCTACGAAATTCCTTTGAAAAGCCTCCGTTCCAAACGGGGCCTGAGAGTGGAATGCAGCCTGAGAGTGAGAGCAACGGCACAGGCTCTATTTGCATTGGTTCACAGAATTTCAGTCCGTAGGCAGTAGTCACCATTTGCCGACACTTCTTTTCAGATGTTTATAATATCCGATCCGGGCATTTGACAAAGGGGAATGGTGAGCGTCGTTTGGTTCCATTTAAGGCAAGTGTTCATCGCCTTTTTATATTTTATATACGGGCAACGGGTGCGTTTGTTTTTCTTTAACCCAAATCCTGTGGGTGTTGCCTGCTTAGGCAATGGAATAGTGGTTCTGATGGCAATTAGTGAGTGCAGGCGTCTGTGTTCCACTTCCACTGCACTACGCTTTGCAGTTAGTTGCACCTTCAGAGATACCCTACTAGATACTCTTTAACGATTGTCCACAATCAAATGCAGCCGATATGATTCTTTTCCTTTCTTTTGGGCACCTTTTGGACTTCGTAGAACTTTACATATACGTTTATATTTTCTTCCATGCCTGATGCAGTGAATGGTACATATATACAAGAAAAGAAATACAAAGACAAGTACTTGAACTACTCCAGGTGGTTTTCTGAAACAGGTATACATTATGTGGCAATTTTACTTGAACTACTCCAGGTGGTTTTCTGAACAGGCGTTCAGGCTGATTTCTACTATGGTTGTATAGTTTCTTTCTGCATTAAGAAAACAATCTCTCTGTTTATACAATATATAATTAGTTGATTACTTCATGTCATCCCAGAAAGAGACGCGAGCCTCGCGTCGCCCCCTCGCGTCGGGCGGCTCGGGGCCGAACCCCTAGCCGCCGCCGCCGCCGCCCCCCTCCCCTCCCCTACGCCTTGCCGCGGCCGGAGCGCCACCGGGAAGCCCGGGCGGCTCTCAAGGATGGTGGCGGCGGGGCTGCACCTCGGCCTCGTCTCGGCTCCGGCGACGGAGGCGACAGCGATTGGAGGCCGTCCTTTGGTGCTCGGTTGGCGGCCGGCGGCGGAGGCGGTCGGCGGGATCCGGCTTTGCCTCCCGATCCCGGTCCCCTCGCCTCGGATTCGGTTTCGCCGCCCGGCGGCGGCGGCAAATCCAGCGGCGGCACGTACCCCGGATCCGGCGCCTCGAGCGCGTCGCGCGCACGAGCGCGCGGCCCGATGGAGTGGTGAGGTGGCCTCCGCCTCGGGCCACCGGCCGCGGTGGTGGAGGTGTCGGCGGCAGGGTCTTCGAGCGATTTGGAAGCGTCGCGGACGTCGCGCGGTGGCGGTGGAGCGTAGGGCTTTGGGCGAGGGCGAAGGTCCGACCCATGGTGGCGCGATCAACGCCCATATTTGGGGACGGAGAACCCGGTGCGGGCTGATCCGGCGACCCGGGAGCGGGGGGCATCGCGACGTCGACCATGGAGGCGGCTCTCGGGCGGCGGCGGCCGGGTGAAGCATTTGGTTCGGCCGTATCGGAGAACCCGGTGGGCGGCCATGGTGGCTTCAGCGGCCGTCAAGGTGGAGGAGTCGTGGAAAGGGACGGCGAGGATGGCGCGGACGTCGGCTTTTATTTTTCAGTGTCGTGTATTTCGACGATGGTGCACGCCGCCGGGCGGTTGGCGTAACGGGCGTGGCCCGGGGAGACATGGCATTGGCGCTCACTACTACGACGGCGGTGACGCCCGAGGGCGCCACTTTCCTCGGGCCGAGGCGCCGTCTTTTCAAGCGGATCTCTACGGTGAAAACCTACACCCGGTTGGGTGGCGGCGATGGCGTCTTTGGATGACATTTTTCTCGTTGGAGACGCCGCTAGTGGAAGATCCCTTGGATGTCACGGCCCGGCATCAAGGTGGCGGCTCATCGCACCGCGATTATGGGGTCTTATCTTTGTTGCCGAGGTTCTGAGGATCCGAGTCTCCATTGGAGGACGAGTTTTAGTTGTTTTTATTTTTTAAAAAGTACACCGGTGTTTTTGGGTGACTTACGTCTTACCCGTAACACTGTTTTCGGGTTAATAATTTTGTTGGCCCGATACATCCTCGGATGACTGAAGCCGGAATACAATTTCCATTATCTAAATAAAAAGTTGATTACTTCATGTATGGTCACTGGTCCTGACAAATCATAAAGAAATAGTGGAAAAGTGTGCTCATTGTATTCTTCGGTAGGAAGAAAACAGTTTGTACTTTTGCCTGCTTCTAATATTTTCATATAGGTCAAGGGGCTCGCGGCACAATGGCAAAGTCCATTGGTTGGGGGGCTCCCACCCGGGGTTCAAATCGCGGGTGCGACACTTTATCCCGGATTTATTTTAGGATTTTTTTGCTGTGCATTAAGTGGTAGGCGACGCCCCGTCGTCGATAGCGGCGCCCGATGGTGACTTCGAGCTTCAAGATTTGCCGGCTCAGCCGAAGGTGCTCATAGGGGTAGGGTTTTGCGTGACGTGTGTTCATAGGGGTGAGTGTGCGTGCGTGTTGGCGTCTGCGTTGTCTTTGTGTAATCTCAAAAAAAAAAAAATTCATATAGTATTTGACTTGTAGGGAACAAAAGATTTGGCTATGACAGGTTCACTTGAGGAGCAATAAACGAACCTGATAGTGCAATGCAACTCCTCAGGTGTTGTGTTTGCGTCGCCATCTCATGAAAACGACGACTTACGCGTGGGCGTATCGCACCAAGTTTCAGTGTTAAAAGGCCTCTTATTGTAAAATAGTTTCAGCACGCACTCAGCGACATCGATCGGTGGACTTACATGACCATCTCTTTCCGAAAAAAAGTGCAGCGTGGAAAAACTTATCACCTTGTTGCCTTAGTGAACTCTAGAGCGATGAAATGAACCTCTTTCATGCCAGGAAAAGCACCGTAGCTTGAGAAGGTGAAAATTGAAGAAGAATGGATGCTCCCAGGCTGGAATGATTCATGTAAACGGCGATGGGTCAGGCAATGGGCCGAAACATGGCTCAGCTTAATGGGCTCCGGGCTATTGGGCTGCCAAACCGGAGTTTCCCCCGCTAGCCCGTTGCGATTTCCTCTCATCGCTCATCCATCCCTTGTCCGCCTCCCTCCCTCCCTCCCTCCCTCCCGTGTTGCAGCAAAGGTTCCGATCGGCAGCTTCCTCGGTGTCTCGGCGTCCTTCGAATTCTCGTTCCCCTCCGAGGTGCAGCCCCCTCCTCGTCATCCCACCGCTCCCCAGAGGCGGCGCGGCGGCAAGCGGGTGCTGGCTCGGCGAGTGTGGGTGACATCGATCTCCTCCTGCGCCGAGGGTGTTTGACGGAATGACCCACACTGGGAGAGGTAGTCGGCGGCTCTTCTCTGACCCTACTTTTCTCCCCTCCATTATCTAAATTGATGATTTGATGTGCTATGTTGTCAATGCTACGTAGGGTTGGACTTAAAAATATGGCCTATTGCTGCTTGGACAGAAAAAATATATATCCATAAATATGCTGCATGTATAGTTTTGGGTGTTCCGTGTCTACAATCTTATTTCCTCTGAATTTCTGCATGATATGAGCAGAGTACATGTGGTTGTGGTTTCCTCTCCTTTTTATACAAGCTTGGTTGAGATGAGCCCTGTTGAGTTTTGTGGAACACTGTTTAAAGCCATCATGATTCAGGGTGAGCTCTTCAGGACAACAAAAAAGTCCTGTATTAGATTAGTGTCTGAATTAGTAGGCTTCGAAAGGATTACCGTTTGTAGCTTTAAGTCAAAGCACCAAATCGTTTCATCCTTCAGCACTGTTGTTCTGTAGTTTCAAATTTTCAAATGGTTGTGACCTACCCCTCTGATTTTATGGTTATTTAACAATTCTATTCGAGTACATATATTCTGCAAGACTGAAAAATGGATATGAAACATGAGGCTACTACCTCTGGAATACTAGTGTTCGTACCACAGTATAAGCACCATGCTGAATTCTGCTCGTGCAGCCCCTAGGTGTTAAACCAGAAGCTCCATTATTTCAGTTCCTGATGTTTTTTATTCTTTTTTTTTTTTCATTTTCAACCATCTGTACAGCCTTTTAGTGAAATTCCAGTGTATTTTCTCATTTTGATTTTATTTAAACATGTGTTTCTTTTCTGATGGGATCTTATTTCTCAGGATTAATTAATTTTTATAGCACAAGATACAGCAAACTGTGATGAGTATCACAAGGTTGTTACTAGTATTAACTTGCTATATCTTTTGGCAATGCAAAGAAATGGTCTATTAAGTTTCTGAAGGTGGACAAACATGCTGAAACATTCATTGTTCTATCTGCACAAAATTTTATCTGCTCTTAGCATCAAGCGAAGATCCAAATGATTTTCCTGTTAAATTTCCCTTCTGTGACTACAAATTCCATCTGGTGAAGTTTGCCTTCAAGTAAAACTGAGAGCTTGGGCAGCGGCCTTGCTTGGATGGGCATTTGGTTTAACCATCATGCTATAAAACAGTGTGCCAATTCTCTTGTTGCTGTATTGTCAGGAATTCATTTGGGGCCCTCGTTCTTTTTGTCACAAGCTAAACCATGGAATTGCCCTAAAGGATAGAAGCCTTATTAGCTGGGACAGGAAATTGATTGACATGTTTTCACTACATGAACTTTTGCAACAGTGTACGAAGAAGAGGTCCCTCTTGGTTGGGAAAGGATGCCACGGTTTAGCCATCCATTTGGGTTTGGCAACTGATACTATCACTTGCAATATTCTCATAAACTTATACACAAAATGTGGCAGGAATGATTATGCTCGTGATGTTTTTTGACACAATGTCTTTCAGAAGCATAGTCTCATGGAATACCATGATTGCTGGGTATACCTGCAATGGAGATGGTTTACAGGCTCTGAAGCTTTTTTCAAAGATGCACCAAGAAGGGACACAGATGAGTGAATTTACCCTGTCCAGCACCCTATGTGCATGTGCTGCAGAACATGCTACTAAAGAATGCAGACAATTACATACTATCGCAATCAAGCTTGCATTGGACTCTAATAGTTTTGTTGGAACTGCAGTTCTTGATGTTTATGCAAAGTGTAATATGATTAACGATGCTTGTTTGATTTTTGAGAAGATCCCTGAGAAAACTGCAGTTACATGGAGTACATTGTTTGCAGGACTCGTGCAAAATGGTCTTCACGAAGATGCATTGTGTCTATTCCAGAGTTCACAAAGGGAAGGAATACAATTGACTGAATTCACTCTTTCTGCTATACTAAGTACATGTGCAAGCCTAGCATTGATGACTGAAGGAATGCAGCTGCATGCAGTTGTTATCAAGTATGGTTTTAATGGTAATTTGTTTGTGGCATCATCTCTCGTGGATGTTTATGCAAGGTGTGGGCAGATTGAGGAAGCCTATCTAGTATTTGCTGATATGAAACACAAGAATGTTGTCCTGTGGAATACAATGATCGCTAGTTTTACTAGGCATGGCAAATCTTGGGAAGCAATGATTCTCTTTGAGAAAATGCAGCAGTCAGGGATATCCCCAAATGAAGTTACTTATGTCTCCATGATGTCCGTGTGTGGTCATGCAGGTTTAGTTGAAGAGGCCCGATGCTATTTTGACCTGCTGATTTCTGATCAGACTGTTGAACCTAATGTCCTTCACTATTCTTGCATGGTTGATGTTTTGGGGCGATCTGGGAAGCTTGATGAGGCTTGGGAACTGATACAACAAATGCCATTTGAACCAACTCCTTCTATGTGGGGATCTTTGTTTGGTTCATGCCGTAAGTACAGGAATGTCGGAATAGCCAGACTAGCAGCTGAACAGCTTTTCAAACTTGAACCAGAAAATGGTGGGAACCATGCTTTGCTTTCGGATGTATATGCTGCCAGCAGAAGCTGGGAGAATGCTGTGTTGGCAAGGAAGTATTTGAACGATACTGGTGCAAGGAAAGATATGGGCTCAAGTTGGATATAGGCAAAGGGTAATTCTCATATTTTTGGCTGTGAGCAAAAAGTGGAGCTGTTTGTACAGACCATCATTCACTAATGGAGGTTGCAGTCAGCATTGTCCATAGTCAGAGAGATCATACAATCTTAGAAACTTAAGTGTGGCCCATGCTGTTATGGGGACTTTTGGTAATTGAGGACTAAATGAGGAATATCAAGCATTTATCTGTGACTCTCCAACAATCTTACACTGTCACCATATATTAAAATATTGCCTTGTGGTAGTGGCAGTGTGGCACGCTGCACAGAAGGTAAATGTCAGCACTTCTACTGTTAACCTTGTCATTGAAGTCAATAATGTTAATGTCATGCTGCTAGCCCCATCTAGTGTAACATCAAAGCTATCATTTGAATGTTAATTATAAGAGTAGGTAGTATGACGTACAAAAGCATACCTTGTACAGTGCTTTTGTCATCATACATCATAAGGCATTGTTTCCTAGCACTAGCAATGAACATTTATATAATAGATTACCATCTTGTGGCTTTGATGGCTTGTACCCATTCCAATTACCAGTTAGTCTAGTACGTCATCTCGTTGCTTTTCTGATAGCAATTTTAAGATCTTTGGAACTCTCTGCACTATACAGTGTAACATATGAAGTGCCAATAAAGTGAAAATACTTGTCATCTGATCATCTTTGCCAACTTTGCTATGCATGGTTTGGTACAACCTGACATATCTTAGGCCCTACAGAGCCTCGACTGGTCCACCATCTGCCCATGTTTTACATCTGTCTCTCCGGAAATGTACTGCGTGTGTACAAAAAGCTGGCATCTAGAACCACTATAGCAGGGAGTACTGAGGAAAGGGCAAATGATAGACACTGGAGATCATTGACTATTCATCAGGTTAGCCATTTCTTGTGGGCCAACTATATTATGGTTGGTCATCGGCCTCATGTGGCTGATGCCTGATGGGTTTATCGGTCATAGCATTTTGTAGGCCCGACCAGTTTCATGGGCCAGGCCTCTGGTACCTCAATTATCCTAGGAGGCTGGGACTCGTTTATTCATGTGCGTGAGGCATCAGCATCATGCACGGGTCTCTTGGCTAGTAGTAGTCATCATTGTCAACTTTCCATCGGATCAGACATAGTAATTCTTGGTTTTCCTTGTTCTTGCTGATCACCAATAGTTATACATATATTTATCCTTGAGAGTTAAATTGAAACTGAACTTTTCAAGGTGATTATTGGAGGGGTTTCTTACTTTGTTCGCAGACAAGAAAAAGAACTACATATTTAGCTGGACCGTACTGTTACTTGAACGACTTGGTTAGTTTAATCTGTACTCTGAAATAGTAGTATCTATCCTTTGACAACTCTCCTTTTGCATGAAAGAAAGACTTCCTTTCCTCGGTATATGTTGAGCATATATAGTAGGCGAGAGTCAAGTTTACCATTATGGCCCTCACATGACGCTTTAGTCATAACATTTAAGATAGTATTATCTGATGTTCAAAGGTGTTAATCATGTCACCCTGGAGTGCCTCGGATAAGGTTCATGCCTGGTCATTTGAGAAGGCCTCCCGCTCCTGCACATGGCTCCTGTTCTCGATCGGCAGCAGACAGCAAATCCTGCTGTTGATACGGTAGTTAACGTTTATGTTTGATCTTTGTTCCCACAGTTGCTGCTGCTACATTCAGATGAATGTGAAACCTGCATCCCAATTTTTTTTTCCCCCTAATCAGCACAGTATTCTAGGATCTTGTTTATGTTCCGATACAGTTTATCATGGCCATCTTGCACATGTAGCATTGTACCACATATGCTATGTATATTCCCTCCTCCATCCAAAAGAACACAATTCTCCAATAGTGTTTAGTCAAAATACCTTAAGTTGGACTAAGTCCATACTAAATGAGTATCATTGTATTTATCATAGAATATTGTGATAATATACCTATTTGGAGTCTCAAATGTTATTTTCTAATGGTAAATCTTCTGACCAATTGACCAAACATAGAATTGCATTCTTTTTCTGAAAAGAACCGATTGATGCAGTATGTATCTTCTCTCTCAGGCTACTTGCTGGGGAGTCTTTACGCCACGAGATGCGCTTCCATACCCTATTAGATGACCTAAGGTAAGAGGCTGCCACTCTAGATTCTTCATGCACTTTGTTTAAGCTCCCTTGTGCTTCACACAAGTGGACACGAAGGCAATGCAACCGTGTTAGTGTTACAGCTAGCTAGCTACAGCCTTCCCTTATAACAATTAATTATATACTCCAGGCTGATTGCGCCGCGTCAGCTTGGTTAGGTCAGGTTTCTCCAGGCATCTGCCATACCGCTGCTCTGAATTATTTGACCAGCGGCCGGCTGGCTGGCTCTGGGCCAAAAGATCAGTTTGTAACGTAACATGTGGTTTAGCCTCGTACTACAAGGCTTTCCGATGTAGGTGTAGGCAGTCAGGTCAGGCAAGAAAAAGGGCCAGCCAGACAGATCTGCGTCCATCTTTTGATACGTGCTTAGGGGGAATCTTGCCCCTCCCCTGTCTGAACCTGCCTCTAACTAAGGCCGTCAGCTTGGCCAGCCAGACCTTTTTTTCAGAGTATCCTATTAGGGCAAATTGAACCCACTTGGACACTGAAACTTTTGCGGAGCCTTTCCTTCCCGAGGGAACAAAAAGATGGAGAACCGCCCACTGCCACTGATGATAGTCTAGTACTCCTACTCTAGTGAGGGATCAGGACATGGAAATCCCTAGAGGTCGGCATCGCCGCTTCTTTAATTAATGTAATAATATGTTTCTTGGACATCTGATGTTTTTTACCCTGTTGTTTGTTTTGGTTGTTTGGAGAAGGCTGACAGTGCCATTGCACATCCACCATCATCAGAGTAGAAAGCATTGAAGTAAGGACTGCTTCAGCATTTGGCCATTTACAGTAAGGCCTCGGATTATGTACCTTTTCTTCCTTTCTTGAAATGAGTTCCATGGCCTCGCATTAGATCATTTAATTTTTTTTCTGTCTAAACCTCTGTTTTAGAAAGTTGAAGAAAAATGAATGCATGAAAACTTGAGTAGTAGAAAAAAAAGGAAGGGAATCAGGGAGAGAAGAATAAAATCCCCATGAGGACATTTCTCTGTTCCTTCAGGATGCAGGGGAGGGAGATGATAGCTAGATACATCAGCTTCATGCATGACAGTCCAATTTCTTGGGCCTACCCACATCTCACATACTGCTACAGTCCTACTCCTACCACAGACGATGACACGCACATACAGTACATGCTTGCAAGCATGTCCTTTTGTTTTTTGCATGTGTGTCACCATCCGTCACTCCCTCTCTGTCTCTCTAGCTACTGCTTTTCAACTGATGTTTCCTGAAACCTCCTAGCTACTGCTACATGCTGCTGCGGACGCAAGGGGCCCGGCCGGACCCCGTACTGCACGAAGGGTTTCTGGAAGGCAACAAGAGGGAGAAAAGGGGCCAGTCTGGGTCTGTGGTGATGGAAGGAAGATTGCCCGGGAAACAAGGGATCTCTTTCACCCCCTTCCTTTTCATTCCGCTGGTCAATTCAAACCTGTCGCTCAGTACAGACAGAGTAGAGAACAGTAGTAGTGGTAGCTAGTTTCTTCATTGCTGGTTGTTAGGCTGCTGCGCAGAGCATGGCCTCAGATCTTCTTCCTCTTCTCCTGTGCCTTATGAACTGCCCCTGTTGATAAAGAAACACAAAACATACTAAGTCTTCACTCATAATTAATCCTGTATAAGTTGAGCAAAAAACATAGCTTTGCTTATATATAGCAAAAAAACGTAGCTACTAGTTCATTTTCATTAATTAATTCTATATCAGCTTTCATTAGCAGAGTAGTATATTCTAACTGATCTCGGTGATGTTTGTAATACTCCTACTTACCAGTAACTGGGAACCGCGGACACTGCTGCATAGGGACTCTGATGCATGTAGCCGTACATTGCCGGCGGCGTCTCTGGCTCCGGCTCCGGGCCGCAATCGAGGTTGACGCCGAACAGCCGGAGCTTCCTCGACGGCGCTGTAGGCGTGCCGCTGCTCCTGGCGTCTGCCTCACCTGCAGTCATCGATCGGAAATGGTGTGAGCTGACATAATCTTTTGCTCTTTTCTACCTTTGCTAGCATCACATCAATCATAAAAAAAAAAAAAAAAAAGGTGTTTTTCTTGTTCTGTTCTTGGATGCTTTCTTACCTGCGTGTGGCGTATCGTTGTGGTAGGCGTAGGGGCTGGCCGGGCTGGTCGGGTACGACGATCCTGACGTGCTGTAGCACATGGGGCTCCACGGCTGCTGCTCCCCGGTGTTAAGTGCGGGCGCTGGGGCGTGCACGGGCGGTGGCGGCGCCGGTGGCGGTGCTGCTGCGCTCTCGCCACGGCGCCTGCAGCAGATGAAGAGGCGGTCGCCGGCGCCAAGGCCGCCGCGCACCCGCTCGAAGCGCACGACGTCGCCGGCGTCGAGGCGCTTCTCCTTGACGTAGCGGCTCCAGCCCTTGGTGAGCACGTAGCTCTGGCTGCTGGTCAGTACGAGTACCGGAACCGCCACGGCTTGCCGGCCTCATCCTCGAAGGCCAGCAGCAGGCCCTTCTCACTACCGTCTCCGCCGCCGCCGCCGAGGGGAAGTACCTCTCCGCGTGCTGCTTGGGGATCACCAGGCGGTTGAGCTTTCCCACGTCGCTGGGCGTGAGCGGCTTCTCGAACAGGTGCTCCCTCTCGTACTGGTGGTGGTAGTGCAGGTTGGTGTACATGGCCATCCCCACGGCCACGCCTGGGGGTGCCCTGGGCGAGATGGTGCATAGCCATTCTTGCCTTGTTGGTGTGGAGGAAGAATGCTAAGCTGCTAACTACTAGAGGTGGAAGAAACAGAGGTTCTTGCCAAAAGATTGGCAGCGAGGAGGGAGAGTGGCGGTGGTGGTGTTGTGCTGTGTAGAGGGAGGCATGCATATGTCATGCCCAGCCATTTATAGCCGGCCTCCCAAGTAGCGGTAGCAGATGAAACTCTAGATGGTCAGGGAGGCCTGTACATGTACTGTACTATTGATATATATAATTATTTCCATGGTAGGAGTACATGTACATGCATGATGAGTATAGGAGACTTTTGCTGAGGTCTTTGGTGCAGGTCCATTTGATCTTGAGGAGGGAGGGAGAGGGAAGGATCATGAGTAGTAGTACAGCTGGTATATTATTTTAACCTAGGTAGACAGGAAGAATCAAAGTGAATGAAGGGCTTCAAAGGTGATGAGGGTTAGAATATGTAGCCCCAGCTGAGGAATGATCAGGTGGTGGCACTTAAAAAGTTGGCGCCTGGCCATTGTGGCCTAATCACAGCCATCCAGGCCGCCGGGGGCCGGGACACGGCAGGCCCGCTCTACCATGCCTTTCCATGTGCGAGGGGTGGTTGGGGCCTATGCTATGCATTGCATCTCATGCATGACCACTGTCCTGATGAACTCCCTTTCCCTTAATGTCAGGCCTTGTTTAGATGGCTAAAAATTGTAACCGTTGTCACATCCTTGAAACGTTTCGTTTGTTAGTGGTAAATATCGTCATATCGGAGTAACTAGGCTCAAAAGAATCGCCTCACAATGTACATCTAAACTGTGTAATTAGTTATTTTTTTACCTACATTTAATACTCTAAACATATGTCTTTTGGTGTATTTAATGTGATGTGATGGAGAGAAAGTGGGAAAAAGGTTAGAAATTTTAGCAGTTTCTTTTTTTTTTTTTTCTCACCTTCTTTTCCTGCTTGCTTGCAGAGTAGAGAGGTCCAGGTTCCTAGTGTTTCAGGCCACTCACAGTTTCCATTTTTGGGAAGGTGCAAGAAAGCGATTCCTGGACACTCCAGGTTACCATCTCAATTTCCCACACGGACCTGTCTCTTGCGTTTCTTGTCCTGGTTACCTGAAGGGATGGATTGGAACAGAAGGGATTAACCTGAAGAGATGGGTGGATTGACAGGTTTTGCTGGCCTGTCTGCCTCTACTACTACCACCCTACTCCCCTCCGTCCCAAATTGACTGGCCGTTGGTTTTTGGAACTTTTGGTAAGTTTATAGAAAATACGTGCAACATTTAAATATTTAAATAAATTTGATAAAAACTAGACTTAAAAATCTTTCCAGTGATACTAATTACTTAACATAAATATTTTATATTTTTTAATATATAATTCGGTAGTTTTTTACTAGGCCGCCGGACATTTTGGGACGGAGGAGTATGCAGCAGTTCAGATCAGTTCATCCCAGCAGTAGAGTAGTGACCACTTGCTTGGATTATTAGCTGATGAGCGAGGAGCTGGTTGGCAATAACTTTCATGACTCGTGAGGGAGAGCACCGTACCGTACTATGTGGAGCTCCTCCGTCCCAAAAATGTCTGCCGCTTTACGCTTCCTCGGGAAAAGCGCCGGCAATTATATATTTGAATATATAAAATATTTATGCTAAGTAATTAGTATCACCGGAAAGATTTTTAAGTCTAGTTTTTTTAACAAATTTATTTGAATATTTAAATGTTGCGCGTATTTTCTACAAACTTAGTCAAAAGTTGTGGCACGAAAAACCAACGGCGACGGTCAATTTGGGACGGAGGGAGTAGTGGGCTTTGTCATGTGAGATAAGTAAGTTGATGTGACATTTGAGGCGTACTGTATGATATGAAATGCATTGTTGCATGCATGGGCTGTCAGCTAGTAGTAGCAGAGTGGAGCTCTAATTATCATGCACCAGCAGCAGCTTGTACTGAACCAGGCCACTTGTTTTGGTCTCAGATTCAACACCATCAAGGGGCTCGGTCAGTCAGTCCTAGTATTGAAGGCCTGGCTATCCACCCCCTTCCTCTTGAGAGGACCTCCTCCGCTGGCTTTTGGTTGGATTCTCTTATTACACCCCCCCATGACCATTGAGGCCATGAATGAATGAATTGCCCCTGCTGCAATGCAATGCAATGCTGCTGCATTATTCCCATTCAAACCATGGGTGCAGGACGACGACCTGCCCCTGGTCCGGACGCTGCTGGGAGCTGCTGGGAGACGAGCCTTTCAACATGGACACATGGTGGCCATCGAGGCTTGCGTGGGGGCAAAGCGACTGTGCGTCTGTGCCTGCCTGCTTGCCCCTCCTCCTCCTGCAGCAGCTGCTGCCGGCCTGTGGTTGGCATTGGCATTGGCAATGCAAAGATTATATATATAATCAGCGGTTGTTAATCAGGCATTTGGGAGGCACCTCCTGTTGTTGGAAGATTGGGCAACAGGGCACCAGATGATCTGTCCGTCCCATGCATTTACCATTTTTCAATGGCAGATCTGTATCAGATTCCGTAAACTACTGGGGATATGAAATCGCCCGTGTCGCTTTGCTTGCTTCTTTGGAGACAGGTATTCCGTCACATGCTTTCTGATTTCTCAACCCCTCCCTCCGTGGGTTAGATGCATGCATTGTTCTCGCGCTAATGCGTGCTTATGTTTGTTTGTTTGGGTATTATTCAGCCTGTCAGCCTTTGAAGAAACCGGAGGGGACTGCTGCGTGCTGCTATTATATTTCATCAGATGCTACTGTACTGTACTGTCCGGAATCCAATCATAACGGTGCGCTAACGGAACGGATCTCCAATAACTAATCGCTAAGCTTCCCGTTCACCTCACTAATTAGCTACATGCATTTGGTTTTGGTGGTCACTTGCTTAATCAGATCAGACACCGTAGACAGTCATTTCTTTCTGCTGTAATGTACTAAAAGCCTTTTCACCTGCAGGGAGAAAAAAAGGGAAGAAGTGCGTGTGGGAGTAATGGAACAAGATCCGCTAACTTCATCCTCAGCGACTGCAGCATACAGTCGGAGACGGATCGCCGTCCGCTGAGCATCCAACGGTGGCAGCCTCACCCAACTCAGCCCACCACGCCAGTAACAGCGACGTCCGTCTCTTTCCCTTCTGCCGCCGTCTCCGTAGTTCCAGATACGCACCGCCTCTTTCCTCGCCGTCGCGACGTCCGCACGAGCTCCGTTGCCTTCATGTTTGGAGCTGACGCCGTGCTCGAGCTGCTGCTCTTCCACTGCCTCCTCGAGTTCGCACAGGTGGCGCGGCGGCAGGCAGGAGAAGGCCACGTGACTGCTATGTTCGCCTCCAGCGCTGGTCCGTCGCTGATGCAGCCTGCCGTTGGTACGCTGGTCTGGCTCGTCGTCGTCGCAACTGCTGCAGCCGGGTCCAGAAGGTGGTCATATGGAGTGGGAGCATGAGGTGGTTGGACCTTGGACTGAAGAATTCAGTGTTGTAATTTATGCTTACACTGTGTTCTGTAAATTGTGCATCTGCTAGCAATTGTGCAAGAAATTAAAATATAGAAAGGACAAATACTACCTAAATTAGAGCCGAGTGTACGTGTTTGAATAGTGATGAAAATTGCTAAAGAGAATGCATTGCATTTTAAAAAATCATCCGTTTAAAAAATCATTCGCATGCAAAAATCTAAACTCTGAACATATTTCTTAGAAAGTACCTGAACATGCAAATTATAGTGCTGAACACATATCACCAACGAAGCACACGTACATGCTCATGCATTCTAAACAATTGCTAGAACCCTTGCTTCTTATTTTTAGTGACTTATAACCCTTGCTTCCTGCGGAACGATGAGCAGCAGACATGATGCTCTGGCTATGAGCAGTAGCCTCCAGGAGGACTACGCCTTTGTGCCGTGGGACGAGGGGAGGGAGGCGGACAGTGGTGCTGTCGGCCGGAGCGCAGTGCCGGCGAGAGAGGTGGAGCGCATCTACGACGACGGAGACGGCGGCCGAAGAGAAGAAAGAGACGGATGTCGCTGTTAATGCGTAGTGGGCTGAGTTGGGCCACTCGAATTGGCCTGCTAAATGTCTTTGGTGAGGCTGCCACCGTTGGATGCTCAGCGGACGGCGATCCGTCTTCGACTGTACGCTGCAGTCGCTGAGGGTGAAGTTAGCTGATCTTGTTCCGGGAGTAATACCATCTCACGTGGCCTTGGCATTACCTACCTGTACGTCTGCTGCGTCCTGCTGCAGCCTTGCTGTCGCTGATGAGGCTCCAAGTTCCCAAATGCCAAAGCAAAAAAAAATCTCCCCACGCTGAAACTGGAGACGATATCAAGATTGGACCCGCGCCAGAGATCTCCCCACGCGGCACGCCCCTTCTTCTCCGATTTCCAACAAGTTGGCGGATCAGGTGATGCAGATTTTTGTCCCCAATTCATTCACCGCGACGTAACTACACCATCGATCGATCTGGTCCTTCCTCATGCCATGGCTTTTAGGATACTCTGCTCCCTCCTCGTGTGAACGTCATGGGAGTCATGGTGCCTGCACAGTGCACTGCACCTACGAGTAAGTATTAATCCTCTACCAATCCCTAGAAATTATTCTACTAGTACGCTTTATTTCTTCCTTGCTCAGCCACTAGCTACACGTACTATGCTAGTGATTGGTGTGCTTAGAGAATATAGTATTACTACTAACTACTGGTATGCAGTACAAATATATATATGCATATTAATTCTTGGAATAAAGTATTGGTCTATGTTTAGCATCTCCAGGGAGTATGATGCATGCACGACTGAGTCCACGTTGGCCGTTTTGCGATGGAATCTTTGTGTCACGAAAAATTGATGATGGTTACTCGATCGCAGCTCCACCACGAAATGATGAGGGTCCGGATTTGGAAAACCTTAAACACTCCAGTTTTTAACCTGAGGTTAGGGTTTCCTTTCCATAGTGACTCGTGCATGTGCTAGTTTATTTAGACACTCGAGAAAAAGGAGAGCCTATGGTGTGAACTTTAACACATAGTATGAGTACCTACTATTGCACCTGTACTTCATTTTTGCTATACATTAGTCCTCTTAATACAGACTTAATGAAGGAATTTTTTCAGTGTGTGTAGGTATGCTTCTTTAGTAGTAGAAAAAAAATCAGAAGGGGAACAGCGAAGTAGGGTGGACTTGGACTTTGTTTTATCACTGACGACAGTTGAGTTGCGGTTGCATGCAGCAGGCCTAAACCTTTGACCAAAGATTCAAGATCCAGCAGCCATATGCTTTACCTGAATTCATCGAGTGCTTGTTGAACCTGAACGTGCACTGGGTTGCAAACTTGCAATGCATGCTGCGGCATCATTGGACTGGAGCTCATTTTTCCCGTTGAACCAACCACACAGCACAGCACAGCACACCTCGAGAGATCGACTGTGAATTGTGTGTGTGATATCATATCATATCCATTGGATCGTATCATATTCAGGCGTGACCACGAGGCAGGCAGCCACGCTGCAGCATGCAGCCGGAGCCGGCACACACGCTCACACAAAGCTTCTTCTTTTTTTTTGTTTCCCCCTTTGCCTGCTGCCTGTGTGTGTGCCTGGTGGATGCTCTTCTGATCCTCCTCGCGGCTCAATCATGCAGCTCACCTGCCCAACAATCTTTTCTCCGTGCACATGCATCAAGGCCGGCTAATTGGTAGGAGTAAGTATCTTATCTTATTACGCACGGCGGCAGAGGAATTGAAATTGAAATTATGTACAACTCCTTCCTCTTGTTCAATTGAGGCAAAAGAGAGCTGGAGATAAGGGGACAGGACAGGACACACATGCTAATGCCCCTGCTTACTGTGTATCTTATTCCTGCAGGCTGCGGCTCCGCTGCTTTCCATGAGAGGCCACGTCTGTCTTGCCTGCACCGGAATTCTGTGGATGCTGGACAGGACACACTCCATCGGCATGTGGATGATCGAGTAACCAACTACTCCTCTCCTACTCCTACATGCATGGTGGCTTAGTCTTTCTCTGGCTCTTATGTACTGTACACTCTAATTAAAAGCACTAGCTTAGTGGGTGTTCACTGTTAACCATGCGGATATATATATATGCATACAGATCGTAGTACATCCTAATTGATACTGATTACATACTAGTACTAATTAAGCTCTTGCAAGTCCTTGTGATGAAAACTAGTGGTACTGTCAGTACTATAGCAATTGGGTTAGGTGGCATGATCATGGAAGTTGCTGTGGATGCAGGAGCACGGTGGAGGGCAGCTCAGTCTCAGGGGGGGACTGGGAGCTGGCGCCAGAGCGCCATGTGTAGCCGAACTGCCCAAGCATGCATGATTTCGCATGGTGGGTTTCCGTCGTCTTGTGCGCCTAAATTTCTGCACCGCGGCCGAAACTAATAAAACTCGTGATCTTTTGGGCAGATCCTCTCCTCTGCGACCGACCGACCGGCCGGGGCCGGGATTGCTTGCGTGCATCCGTTGCGTGGTGAACCACGGCACCTCAAGAGGCGCCGAGCCGCCTTGGAAGTTGGAGGAGGGAGGTGTGCACAGCACAGTGCCTGTCTGAAGCTGCTGCAGTGCAAGCAGATGATGATGCCGTCGTCGTCGTCGTCGCCACTCGCCACAGATTGGAGCGTGCGTGCCTTTCCTCTTGCCACCGGACATGGACGGACCGCGCGCGGCGTGACGTGATAGAGAAGGCCAGCCAGCGGCCAGGAGGAGATTGATGGCGATGATGATGATGATGGACAGAGAGGAACTGACTGGCGTGTTTTGTGAGTCCTTGAATTTGCAGGCCATGGCACTGGGGACAAGCAAGCATGCATGCATGGTGTCTGTCATGCCGGTGTGCTGTGCTTTGGTATTGGGAGTGAAGGACTGGACTCGAGGGAGGGGACGACTTCAAGGGAGACAAGGTGTCGAACGAAGCAAGGACGACTTCAAGGGAGACAAGGTGTCGAACGAAGCAAGGGCCGGCCTGGTTATTTACCACGAGCGGACGAGCCAAATAAAGGTGACAGTCTTACTTAGTACAGCCTTTTACTACACTACAGTAGTTACAATTGCCAGCTGATGATGAACATGCATGAACTCAACAGTCTTATTTGACCGGAGAGTACCACTACGACCTTTCTATCTTTTACTACTACAGTCACAGTTGCTGATGATGAACATGCATGATCTCAACAACAGCGCTGTTCCTTCTGTTTATTGTTCACCTTTTGCAGTCTGGGATGCTACTACAGTGCAGGGAGCCTGCAGCGACACACAGCTCGTCTGCACCTGCACGACCGGAAAGGAGTCACTGAAAAGCGAGAAGTGGTAGAATGAACAGCGCTTATGAGCCCATGAAAAAGCAGTACTAATCAGGAGTAAGAGGCTCAGTGACGGTGTTGCAGCTTGCAGGTGCAGCTACACTGTAGGCTGGCTGTAGCAGCAAGAGGAGTGTACGTGTGTATGTATGGGTGGCCGCAAACAAAGGCACGCGAGGCGACAGACGACCGTCCATCAGGCAGGTATCCGTCCGTCCATGAGCAACAAGCTCGCACGCACGCATCACGCACGCATCGTCCCCTTAGTCGGCGCTCGTGTCGTGTCACGGCGCCACGTACCAGACCAGCAATGGCGGCAGGCAGTCCGCGAAGAAGCCGCGAACCCCCAACGATGGAACCAACCGGCAATCAACACCGCCGCACACGCTCACGCAAGGCGGGCCGGCCGGCCGGGGGCGTGGCATGCATGGACATGAACAGAGAACAGAACAGAGCCCCCGAGACGACAGTGATGACGACGGCCACCACTGACAACCCCCGGCCGGCGAGAGGAGAGGGGGCCGGGTAACGTGAGGCAGGCGCCATGCGTCTCCATTGGATCCGTGCAGGCACGCTCGCTTTGCTGCCGCTGCGCCCAGCAGGCTGGGCGAGCGGGCGGGCCGGCGTCGTCCTCATCCTCTCCTGCCCGGGCCCCGGCGGCGGCGGCCCCCTGCGACGCGACGCGAATAGTTGGCACGCACAGCACG
Source organism: Hyparrhenia diplandra (assembly GCA_015847255.1). NCBI lineage: Eukaryota > Viridiplantae > Streptophyta > Magnoliopsida > Poales > Poaceae > Hyparrhenia > Hyparrhenia diplandra. Next base: position 160,117 of record JADLZK010009154.1, read on the forward strand.
GCTCGTCGTCTCGCATGCATGGCGCCTGCCCCAGCGCGCTTGGTCCCTCCCCATGGCATGGCCCCATCGCGCGCCGCGGCCTTGTTAGGCGCGTCGCGTGCGGCGTGCGCGCGCACACACCGGCCACCTGCCGGCCCTCGCTCGGCGGCCGCTGGCGTGGGCGTGCACAGGCACGAGCTAGCGGGGTCCCTCCGGCCGGCCAGCCGGTCCAGACTCTAGAGGCCGCCCAGGCCACCGTACCGGCCGGCGCTCAACACTCTACTGCCGGCCGGCGGCCGGGAGCCCGTGATGCATGTGCGTACGCTAGTAGCTAGCTTGCTTCTGAAGATGTACGTACGTATGTCATGTAGTGTGCGTGTACGCCTTTGTCGTCGTCGTTTGCTTCACTGCTTTTGGCACTGTACGTGCGTACGCACAGCTTCTACATATATACACAGCAGGCAATTCTGGGGCTGCCTTTGCTTTGCTAATTTCCTCGCATGTAGAGCGAGGTCCATCACACAGTGCTCGCGTTGGAACGGCGTGTGCATGCCATGCCATGCCAAAAGTTGCAGGGTACGTCCGACGATTGGTAGTGGATCGAGCAACGACGGACGACGACGAACACGTAACGTCATTCTTATATGATCTGATGAGATGAGGTGAGGTGATGTGGGCTACTACCTACCTTACCGGCGAGCTCATGCACATCACTTGTACAGTTCTGTTCTACTCTGTATATATGTTTGTCCTGCAACAACCACAACCACTGCCACTGCTGCTAGCGCGGCACACAGTAGCGATCCGTTTCGCCGTCCTGTAGCGCGTGCGTGGCCACGTACGCACGCGCCGGCGTGCGCGCGCTACAAGCTGCATGCGTGATGCACGCGTGACGCTGTTGTGCCACAGCTCCGGTACATTGAGGTGGCCGTTGAGGGATAGCCGGATAGATCGATGACGACGCACGTATGCACAGTTTAATTGTACGTAGAGGCGAAAGCAGGCGTGCCAATAATTCGTGCCACTTGGGGGCCGGGCCAGATCGATCAGGCACGGCGACGACGACACACACAACTCAACTGAATGCAACAACACATCTTGTGCCATGGCATGGCATGGCATGCCGAGGACGACGTCGTCGTCGATCCATCGGCCAGGGTGCGTCCCGGGCTGCCGGCGTGGCGCGCGTGGGTACGTGAGCATCAGGTCACGCACGCTCATCAGGTCCTTCTCGGCTGGCCACTTGATGCATGTAGGTACGTGAGCATGCACCGTCCGTGTATGCATGCTGATCTAGTGATCTTGTCGTGTCACTCATGCTACAGGGGACCAGTAACGACTGAAAGTGGAAGATGGGTGCGAGATCGTCGTCTTCGATCGTGTGTACGTCGTAGAGGAGGTCGTCAGGGGGACCAGCACAACATGCATCAGATCACATCTCTCTACCTATCACACACCAACTTGTTGCAATCTGCCAATAATCTATCTCTGCAACTTCTCCCAACTGGTGTAGTTGCATACATATGCATCGACCTAAATCTCAAGCCATTGTTGTTGTCCAAATTAAGTGTCATACGTACCTCTGGCTGGTCAGTTTTTTTTTTATGGTGTAACCTGTCCACAGATTTTTTTTTTTTCTTGCATTTAACGTCGTCATTCTTTCAGTGATACCTGATGTACCCACCTACAATGTAACTAATGGACCCGCCGCAGACCATCGTATCGTTGTCACGGAAAAGTACCTCGTGACGTAGGCACGCTAATTGGACGATGTACTAGGGTGGCAGGGAAGCTAGCCGCAAAATAGTAGAGTGCCGCTGCTCTTATAGATATAAAAATTTAGTCTAAAAATAATGGTGAAAATTTATTTTTATAAGTGATTTCTTGAATTTTGGGGTGCCTGGGCACCCCTGCTGCCAACGTAGCTCCGCCCCTGCTAGGTGGTAATAGGGGTGTTGGGTGGACAGGGAGATGGTAAAAAAAAAAACTATACGTACTAAAAAATTTTATAAAAATCCATAGAATATTTCTCAAAGACACAAGCCTAACCATATAACTTTCATGTCGTCAGAGAACGGCAAGATTTTCAAAAAAAAAAAAAAAAAGTTTCAAATTTTGGAGAGTTTTTGAATGGTACCAGATTATGCATATGACCGCAATAAAGAAACAACGGAACCGTACAATTTGTTTTTTTTCTGAAGTTAAATTTCTGCCGAGTCCTGATTGCTCGAGATTGCATATATGCAAGCATGTTACGTTAATGATTGAATGTTTTTGGGTCAAATAGGCTCAAGATATCTAGCCACAGGATTGCGCGCATTGGCCCTGGTTTAGCTGAAAACATGTATGATAACGTGGCCGTGTTGGTCCTGAAAATAAAACACAAGCTTTTGTACATGCAGTATGGGCTGCACGCGGCATGTGGGCACCAAATTAAATTAAAAGGTTTCCGTAGATAGCTTGATGGCCACTGAGTGTCTTGGTTCGATGTGTATATATCTTGGATATGGTAGCAAAAGGAGACTTCACGTTACCTGATAACACGTTCTTCTCCACACGAATTTGTCGTCTTGGTCGGTGCACCGCACCGCCGCCATGACAAAATGCATAGCATTCCTTCGGTTACATGGGGTGCTTGCATGGTCAAAAGAGAGGAAGATGATAGATGCCCTTGTCATTGTCATTTGATCTCCCTCCGTTCAAAAAAAATGAGGTATTTTAGTTTGGTTTTAAATTGAACTTCTCTAATTTAATGCTCTATGTGTTGGTGTCTCTGCTTTTAATAAACAATAGTCAAATTAAGTTACAAAGTATGTTCGACTTAATAAAAACTTAAGCACCTTACATTTTAGAGAAATTATATATATTTCCTAAAAACAAACTCATCTTAGTGACTTACTCCGTAATCATGTGCGTGAATCAGCGACACACTCATGTTAATGCTTTGGTCGCGGAGTATTTCTGCTCTCAGTTTTTTTTTTTTTTTTTTTTTTTTGAGCGGGATTTCTGCTCTCAGTTGAACTTGAACGTATATAATGGGTTCTTTAATCTCCTCGAGGCCTGTTGATTCCGGCCCTGTCCATGATTCATCCACACGGCCCAGTTGAAAGTTGAACGTATGTGCCCATGAAACAGTTTGCACAGCTCGGCCCACTTTGCAAGTTCTATTGCACGGCACTTGATGGATCTAAGAAATACTCCAAACTTCATCCAAACCATGTCATTGTGAATAGATGGCTATTAGAACTTGCATCTTTCCAGAAACCACATCATTGTGAATTGATTTTGAGATGGAGGGAGTATATCCAAAGTACAGACGGTGTGTTTATTGCACGATACATAACAATAACAAGCAATTCTTAATCATCACCACAGAATATCCAGGCTGATCCATGAATCACATATTCACATGTCACCCAATCTAACAATCTAACTCACCCCTCTACAAAGATGTCCTTTGACGCCAGTGAATCGTCATGACAAAGATTCAAAGGTCATTGCTGTTCACGCGCCAGTGAAATCGTCATGAAACAGATTCAAGAGTGCACAGTTTTGCTGCGTCACCTGTAAGAAAACATCCAAGAGATCAATCAAACTGAGACGAGTAATAGAAAAACAGATGCTACGATTTGGAGGGTGGGTGGGTTGGGGTTGCAGCAAACCTTATTCAGGACATCTCTTGCATCAGTTACATCCTCCCCTTTCTTCAGTTCAATTAGAGCTTTCATGGCATTGTTAAGTTCTTCAACCTATGTTGTCGTGAAAAGGAAACAACTTACTAACCGTATTTAATATCTTTACCCAAACAACTTACAAACAGTATCTAATACCTTTACCCAAACGAATTAACCATACTTAATTCACTATAGATGGAACACCTGAAGGTTTGAAAACTTTGAATTAACACTACCATGCTACTAATGCAAAGGTTGATCTTAATTAAATCATCAGCATGAGAACAGGCTCATAAATCATTTTAGAAGAAAAAGATATTAACTCTTTTCTCTAAGCTCTAATTGAAAACCAAGGACAGAGACTTCCTTAGGTGTACAGTAAACATGAAGAGTAAATTTTAATAGAATCAATCCATGGCTACAGACTAGATCATTCACAGCAGGAGCTTCAGACCATGAAAATTCATGTTCTTCAACAATTTGGAAAGCCTGTAAGATAGGAGTACCACCCTACATCTTTCTAGTTATCTTAAGGGACTGGTTTGGCAGACATCATGGCCCAAAATCGAATGGATCAACAACTGCACAGATTATGGTCAGCACACGATAGGCAACTTCTAAAATCCATATCAACCAAACCTGCTGGATTAAAAATCATGGGATTTCATAACAGCAAAAGGCGTCGATATCCCCTGACTTTTTATTATCAAGATTAGAAGGAAAATCCGTTTCATAGACAAAATTATCATCAGATTCAGAACTGAGAAAACTGAAATTTCAGCATCCAAGCTAAAACGTTCTTTGCTTTTCTTTATAGGTCTTCCCAACCACAGCACTATAATACCGCCTATATGTTTAGTGAGCAGGAAACATCACAAGGAAATTTATACCTATGGATTTATGCCAACCACTAAGTTATTAATTTTCTCAGAATTTATTCAGGCTTTATTATCGTAAAGCAAACACAAGGGAAATCACTATTAAACATATTTCCTACATACAAGCTCTTTCTCATGTAGTGTGCAACCATACAACTTTAACCAGATTGTCTTCTCCCAAGTTTAATGAGCTCATAATAGCCTTGGTGCATCATAGAAGGACTAGCTACTGCACAAACACGTCCTAAGATGTACTGATCTATCACAAATTCAAGTAGCAGTATTAACACTAGATAGGACATGCTAAATGAAACCCGTTAAGTTGGGGGGCACCAGAGAGAACTAATTACTTAATTTACCGAGTAAAAACAACAACTCTAGACGATTACATGCCCACCCAAAGAGCTCACATATTTTAGCACGTAGAGGACAATGTCACGCAACTAGAAAAATACAACTCTCGTTTTTAGATTTGCATTCATTTATGTAGAAGTGTCACACTCATAGTCACCGATTCAATACCTTTTTCAATAAACGGGTCAAACATTCAATTTCATCCTTCTTTGCTCTTGAGACCTTTTCTTGGATTTCTTCAAAATTAATCCTACAATCAAATGAACTATATTGGGTAGCTTTAAACAAAAAAAAAGTGAAAAAAAGGTGTGCTAAATTTCACAAAGGAATATATTCATGTACTTATATATTACTTCGCAAATATAAAAGGGCACTGGATGCATCATAACCATCCCAGCCTAGTATTCAAAACCCTGATTTTTTTTTTTTTTTTTAAAGAAGGGAACCCCAAGGGCATACATCACTTACTTCTCGAAGATAATGCATCCAGACTTTGCTCTTCAACAAAGTCATCTATCTTGTCAAGGGCAGCATCCACCTAAAATAATGAAATGATGTTGTTACACAGGAGAAAATATAGTACCTTCTACCAAGCACTACAAAAGTACAAAGGAGTATTACATAATGTGGCCCTTAATATACCAGGGATATGTTAAAGTGTTAAAACTTAATTACTTGTTTTCTAGAGACAATAAGAATTTTGTTCTAATTCAAGGTGTCCCAAATGGTAAGTTTTCCAGAAACCACATCATTGTGAATTGATGGCTATTAACTAGAAGCCCATCGTCAAAGTCAAGTTAAAATTGTCTGCCACATTTTCTCCATATCCTGTTCATTTCTACAGATGTCCCAGACACAATTCAAAATCCAATAACCCATTCAGTTTCATGTCCGGTCTGTCCAAAATCAGAAAACACGAAGTGCGCACCCATACTGCTTTATATTGATGACAAATTATTCCACTACATGTGTTTCTCTGTTAAATCAGAAGAATGCTTGTTATGTGCTAGGCTGCTAAGGCCATTAAGAGCAAGAATCCTGAAAAAGGATAGAGGGTTTGGCAGAGCTCCAGGTCCAAAAAACCTCCTGAGTTGTTTGTTTGAGCTATTTTCCTTCTATTTTAGATGAAAACTGTCTTAAGATTCATGATTCAAGCACAACAACTCCAGATTTAAGATGGAGCAGCTCTTCTAAACAGCGCCTACGAACATATGAAAGAAATTAAGAGACATGAAGACAACAAAAAATGGAGGGTGGCACTGGTAAGACTGTTAAAGTTCAAGCGTTGATGAAACCCGTCACCTGTCTGGATTCAAAGGTCTGCACAAACTTCTTACTTAAGGGAAAATTTGGGGAATATCTCCCTCCTGGTCAGTATCTTTTCTTAGGAAGACAAGAAAATACAAAGGAATGAAGGGGCAAGCAGTGGTGTGTGAACACTACTTACAAAGGAAGACAAGAAAATACAGTGTGCGAACACTACTTGCTGATTACATGATTGACAAAACCAGTTGCTGAAGGCTAAACTTCAAAATGGTAATATTTTTTGTTATAGCAGTAGAGGCAGAGGATAAGATGCATTTAAACTATGGATTTAACAACATATAGCAGTCGTTTCAACCCCTTCATTCTGATACCCACATATACTTTGTGGTAAATTACAACCAAATCGCAACACGTCAAAACCATTGAATTTAAAAAAGAATTCCCATAGTATTTGGTGGGCAAGAGCTCCTTTTATATTTATAGCTGGTACAACTATAAGTATGAATATGAATATGAATACAAACAATAATATCCAAATGGTAAATATGTCTCGCTGCATTGAACTGTTAATTAATCAGAAACATATTTTTGTTGAAAATCCACAGATTGTATGAAAATCTGTCAAAATGTTTGGGAAAATACCGACTTCAAAGTTACCTGTATTTCTTGGCAGAAGTCGTTAAACACATCCTGGCAATAAGAAGAGAAAAAACTATAAACATATTGAGTTCAATACAATACTCGCAGATGCAAAGAAAGGAAGATAAATATAAACTAACTGCATCAAGCTTGGGAAACAGAAGATATATAAGAATGCATGCTTACATATTAGATACACGTGGTAAACCGTGCAAGGGAGGCAGCAGAAAACATAGTGAGAGACAGGAACAAAGGCATTGAATAATAAACAGTTAAAATTCAAAAATAAAATAAAATAAACAGTTAACATAACATAACCCTTAGCCCGGGTTTTGTTTCTAATCCACAGAATCTCCCCGTTGCTAGTATGAAGTAAGCTAGGAATGTAATGCCACTACAAAATGGAGGTGTAGTTAAGAAATCAATGGTAGAATGGCATGTATTTGAACAAAATCTGAATGCTAAACTGATATTATTCAGGAATGGGACGCTTCAGTTCAGGGGAAAAAACCTATACCAGTATGTTGCCATGCAGATTCTTCATCACCTGGAAACAAAAACATAAAAATGGATTAATCTACATGAGTCACACACCGACACACTCACACTAGCCGGATACAGAACTGAACTTTTGCCCGCAAAAAATAGAACTGAACTTTTTTTTGACGTGGCATTCAAATTAGTAGGTATTGCAAGGATGAAATAATTTCCAGGTTCATTGCAAATCGTAACTACTGGATAGGGCATAGATCAGGACACTCACATGGGTAAGCATTCGGTGCATAGGCTCCCCTCTCGGCATGGGCGAACGACGAGAAAGCCTCATTGACATCCTGAAACGCTCAAGAGCACGAGTCAATCCTCGAATCCTGATCCCCACATTTCTGTATCACGAACATATGGGAAATCGAATCCCATCCAGGTTATGTGCTCTTTCCGCTGGCTCAACCCCTAGCGAGACCAGCGTCGCCATGGGAGAGGAAACGGGAGTTGAGGAAGAGCAGGGGAGCGAGCCAGCGAACGAAACCAACCAAACCAACCTCGCGGGAGAAGGCTGTGAGGAGGCACTGGACGGAGAGCTTGAACGAGCTCTGGAGCTTGTCGAACCTCCCCGGCGCCGCGAGATCCATCGGTGGCGGAATCCGGCGAAGGTAGAGACGCCGCGCCGCCCGCTGCCTTTCGAATTCGACGAGCGGAGAAATGGTTGATAGGAATTGGTGAATGGGCTAGTTGGGCTAGGCCGTCTGTCACGATCCGTGCGCATTAGTTTGGGCCAGATCAAGTCCAGCCTTTTTACTGTACAGCACAACTCAATTCAATCCGGCCTTTACCTTTGTTTAGTTGTTGGCCTAACTAGGGTAAAAAAAAAGATTCATCTCCCAAAGTACATTCAAACTATCCTATTAGTTATTTTATTTACCTACATTTCATACTATCTCATCAAAACAAAAACCTACATTTCATACTCCATGCATACGTCTAAAGATTTGGCGAGATAGGAATTCTTGACAATGTGATGGGAAATTCAGGTCAACTAAACACAACATTTGTTTTCACAGCAAATCCCCTGGATAAGGGTGCTTTTGACAGTGTGCATGCGAGAGTGCGAGACATCGATCGTCTGCCAGGTACAGTAAAAAGTACACTTTGCTGAGACGATTACACCAGTCGAAAAAGATTAGACATACATTTTTTTGTTAATTAATTTTGCATTTACATGTTGATTTTAGTTTCTAAATTATATTTGTTTCTATATTTGTGATATATGGTCAAATGTATATTTGACATATGTTTAAGGCATTTACATGCTGATTTTAGTTTGTAGATTCGTGTGTTAAGAAGTTCAATTCCTAAACCGTAACATTGAATAAAAAACTTGCAAAACTTGCATCCTACATTATATTGTTCGTTAATTTTTATTTTTGGATAACATTTTAATTTTGATTTCTACTCGATCATCGCACCTACTTTTATACATCCTCCTTTGATATCTTATATGTTGGTTTTCAGTACACCCATGCCGCCAGCAATTCAAAGTCGAGTCATGTGGCAATGCGTATGGTCACAGGCACCTGTTTTCCCTCCCCACTTCTCTTACTCTCCTTCCCTCCCACACTCTTTCTCTCTATTTGATCAGAAGCATGGTGGCAACCATTGATTAATTAATTGGAGCAAATGCCACGTCATTTGAGAAAACAAGAGAAGTTAAGAGTTCATCATTTTGGTTGGGTGAAGCAGTCGAAGAGGAAGAGGAGGTGGTTTTGGGCCATTCTTTTTCGATGGCGGGGAGGCAAGATGGTTGACGTCGAGTTCAATGGATGGGTACCTCACTATTTTGTCGTTCAAAAATTGCTATGCAAGGCACATACACACTCTTGTCGTGTTTCTATTGAAACCAAGGAGCTAGGATGCGAGCTCATTATTGTCAAATAGTAGGCATTGTGTATGCCCTCTGCTTTGTCGCATTGTTATCGGAACAGAAAAGTAGCGTGCAAACTCTTTATTACCGAGAAGTTTATTACATTAGTGATACACAAAAGCCCTAATTGTCATGTTGCTCTTGGAACATCGGAACTAGCTAGCAATTAACTCATGGTTTGGTACAAGCTACTGATGCTACACACTTGCTTGTCATGTTGTTCTTGAAGCTCAAAACGGAGGACTTCACCAGACAAAGAGCAAGATCTATGTCATCAAAAATTGACAGGTGTTGTGCTTACTTGTGGAATAATTGAAAATGACTCTCACTTTTTTACTGTGATTTTTGAGGGCTGTTTGGTTTTCAACCAAGCTCCCATCAAATCATCCCTGCTACCCTTTGAACAGGATGGAGTAGATGAAGCCTTGGAGCTTCTATTTCCTCAGTCTCGATAACGACATTCATAGAATTGTGACAACTTTATGGTACATATGGAGAGCCGGGAATGATAAATGTTTCGATCCGAGCAATGGTCTGTTTTTGCAGGTTCACATGGCGTCCACAGGCCGGCATGAAGGTGATTGTTTCATTGATGAAGGATGCCACACCTATCACAAAAAGCAACAAGAATGACCAAATCCCTTCACAGGTAATAAATTCTGATCTTAGAGGTCTACCACAGAAATGTACAAGGCAGTTGACATGCGGATCGCCGCTCCATGTCCCTGGTGTTAGGTGTTTCACAAATACTTCGCTTCTCGGATGGACCCATCCATTACCAAGAAAAGCAGGACTTGGTATATTCATTCTTGACCCTACAAGCAACCTCAAAATCCTCATCAAGGCACATGTCAATGATTGCACTACTGTGCTCATGGTGGAAGCGGCTGCTTTAGTGCTAGCTGCCAGCATAACTGAACGTCTCCAGACGAGCCAAATCTCCTTCCTCATTGCCAAGTTCTTGCCAATTTCCTTGCTGGCAACAAGCTTGACTCTCCCCTAGATTGGAGGATTAAACCTTTCACACAAAGGTTCATCAACTCTATGGGCTATAGGAATGGGCAAGTGATCAATATTGATAGGAAAACAAATGCAATTGCACACTTGCTTGTGATCCAGGCTTTCAATCAGACGTGTGACCCCTCCAATAGGTTCTTTGTGACCCCTCCAATAGGTTCTTTGACTCTCCCCTAGATTGGAGGATTAAACCTTTCACACAAAGGCTTTCATGCATGCTATGCATGATGTATCTGTTGAACTATGTACCCTTAATTCGGCAGAATGGTGTTAAATAATATATAGTATGTTTTCTTGTAAAAAAAACAGAGGACTGCATCTACTTTGTCATGTTGTTGTCAAAACTCAAAATAGAGGATTTGCCGATCTGCTCGTCATATGTTTTTTTGAGGAAAACAACGGCAACCATATAGGCTGCCTGAACATTTTGAGTTTTGACTGCTTGTCATATGTTGCCATATAGGCTGCTTGTCATATGTTGCCATTGGAACATGAGGGCTAGCAATGAACTTGACATTTGGGTATGGCTAATGATGATACACGCCACTCATTTTCCCTTGTCACTTCTCTTTCTCTAACTCCCTCCCACACCCTTTCTCCCTATATTTCATCGGAAGCATGGTGGCAAACTGTTGGGGACCAAAACCTCCCAAGCGGCCCTTTGCTTACTCTCTGGCACAACGCCATTGTGAACCCAGGAACCACGGCGTGCGAGGATACCCTCACCCGGAGATATCCTCTCATGAATTCCTATATGGATGAATGAATAACACGAAATCCCCATAACTCGTCGTATAATAATTCGTAAATATACTCGTACAAATTACGTTAAAAAACAAGCAGCTACAGAACGTCGGCACTGCAAGCTTGCACCAGCCCGGCGGCGAGCCTGCTAGGCAGGCGAGGAATTAAGCCAGCTCGGTCCCGACGTCCATGGTGGCCTGCAGTCTCTGTCTATCTCATTGATCAAGTCCCGGTCTCGTTGCCACCCTCGGTGTCGTCGAGCTCGTCGGCTTCCAGCGGGAGAAGAGGCCTGTCGTGGCTGGCCGCTCCGATCATGTCCGCGTCGTCCCGTGTCTCGTCGCCGGCGTCGGCGCGGTGGCTAGGCTTGGAGATCACCTGCGGCCTGGGAGGCATGACCATGAGGCACGGCACCGGGAGCTGCGACGGCGAGGTCGTCGTCATCTGCACGCTCTTCTCGGTCGTCGTCGTCGTGGTCTTGGGCGGCATGGAGACCACCCCGGATGAAGACGGCGTGCGTGTGCCACTGCCACCACGGCGAGGTGCGCCGTCTGCGCGCGCGCGCTACCGGCCGCGGCTGCCTCGTCGCCATGGATCGAGGGAGAGAGGACGCACCGGGAACGCCAAAACGAACATCGGAAGCGCAGGAGGGTGATCTGGGATCGACCGTAGCTTTGGTTGTGTAGCCAGGGATAGTAGTGTCCGAACCGATCACGACACGAAGCTGCTGATCAACATTTCCTGGCACGTTTCGGTGTGCTTTGACCCAAAAAAGAGAGCGAGCATTTGCAGCCCAGTAGCGTGGAGTCGCTTCCGTAAAGGCCGAGCATTCCTGCCATGTTTTTTTTTCTTCTCGAACACAACATTTCCTGGCACGTTTCGGTGTGCTTTGTAATCTTTAGAGAAAATTGGTTCCTTGGCCCTAAAAAAGTTTATCTTAGTGGCTTATTTTTGTTAAACTTAGATATTTGGCCCTGAAACGAATTTCATTTTGGTATTAACTAGGAAATATGCCCGTGCGTTGCTACGGGGGAAAAATCTATTAAATATTAATGTGAAATGGGCGATAGAAATTTTATTATTCTTTAACAAAATGTTCAAGTTATGTATATTTAGATATGTAACAAAATCTATTGTATTTTAAAACGCTGTAACAATCTTCAACTCGAAACAGGGGAGACTATATATAGTTTATTTTTTTAGAGTTTATATAGTTTATGTTTTGATGACCATGATTTCCATAATGTAAAGTATTGCTGAAAACAAAATGGCAATGTCCTATAGTTGCCAACATGTCAATAATTGCTTTGTCCATCTGTAGATAAATATGATAGGAAGACTTATCTCGATTTTCCAGACGGTGATTGTACACATATATTTTATTTGAACTCAATTAGAGAACAAACTATTTAAGATCAATTCCATGATTTGATTAGTTAGACTATGAGCTTGTAGAAATATATCTATTTATACTCAGAGGGTGTTCACTTCCCATGCAAAGGCAAAAAGCAAACCCAAAAAGTGCTACAAGACCACCCGTCACATCGAATCTTTTAACGCATAAATGGATCACTAAACATAGGTAAATAACAAAACTAATTGCACAGTTTAGCTGAAAAATAATTCAATCTAATTTTTGAATTTAGTTAATGCATGTTGGGACAATAATTACCAAATACAAACGAAATGTGCTTCAAATAGCTCCAACCCAAATTTTTAAGGGTTGCATGGCAACTTAACGCCCCCTCAATTGTAGTTAATAAAATACTAATCACGAACGTATGGACTTGAATCGGACTCCAACTCCTATTGCCGATGGTAGGCAGGAAAAAGAGGTGTAAAAGAGGTGAAAAAAAAGGTGGACAAGAAATTTTCTCTCTTTATTAGTAGGTATAGATAACCCGATATTCATTACATTATATTGCTATTGGCTTAGGACCCATAAAATCTATAATTTTAATCTTTGATTAGTTATAACAGGGAGTAGGAAGGACGACATACAAACATGTTACAAAAATAATACCTAAACTTTGTTCTCTTTCAATGGACTCTTTTTTTTATTCTCAAAATAATACCTACACTTTGGTTTTGTCGACTTCGGTTATCGGATCCTCTCCCCACGCCTCTACTTCCAATCTCCATCAACGTCTCCATATAGTCCACACGTGCTCCTCTGAATTTTTCGAGTATGAATTCAATGAGGTGTTGCTGTCGGCGGATCACGTCGCTGCGGTGCAATTTATCCACTTCCTCTCTCCGGATAACAGTCACACATCTATACTGACTGATCGATACTGCATTGGCAAGGATAAGACAGTCACCATGTACGTACATCGTGCCATAGCGGCAAGAAAAGTCTTGCCGCTGTTTACGCTGGCGCCTGGGCGTCGATCGGGTTGTTCATGCAACTATTTTTCTGTGTGTCTACAGCCGATGAGCATCGTCTTCACGGCCGCCGCTGACATCGCGCATGCAGTCCGGCCACGAGGCTGGCGGCCTTAGCGAAAAAACGGCAAAAACAGGACGACCCAAAATAGACTATAGGACTATACGCGGGTTTGAGTCTTATTTGGATGGGATTTGGACAAGGAAAATCGGAGTCTATTTTTAGTTCTCTTACTTTGTTATTCGATTGAGACTTGGAGAAAGGGAAGGTGAAAGAAAACGATGGTGAAAAAAAAGTGGCAGAAATTTTCGTACTTTAATAGTAGGTAGGACGCTGGCGGGCGTCGATCGGGTTGTTCATGCAACTATTTTCTGTGTGTCTACAGCCGATGAGCATCGTCTTCACGGCCACCGCTGACATCGCTGGAGAAAGGGAAGGTGAAAGAAAAACGATGGTGAAAAAAAGTGGCAAAATTTTCGTATTATTTTAATAGTAGGACCAGCGGCCTGGGCGTCGATCGGGTTGTTCATGCAACTATTTTCTGTGTGTCTACAGCCCGATGAGCATCGTCTTCACGCGCCGCCGCTGACATCGCGCATGCAGTCCGCCCACGAGGCGCTGGCGGCCTTAGCGAAAACGGCAAAAAACAGGGGCGACCCAAAATAGACTATAGGACTATCTGACGGGTTTGAGTATTATTTGGATGGGATTTGGACAAGGAAAATCGGGAGTCTATTTTTAGTTCTCTTACTTTGTTATTCGATTGAGACTTGAAGAAAGGGAAGGTGAAAGAAAAGCGATGGTGAAAAAAAAAATGGCAGAAATTTTTTCGTACTTTAATAGTAGGTATAGATTTGGCCTTTCCCTTATTTTGTTTCTTTTACCACAATCTCCCCGTTATAAAGTGCTTCTCCCTTGTATACAAAAAAAAAAAAAGATTATAGGAGAAGACTCTTCTATAACTTTTAAAAAATAAGGAGATGTCAAGCTTCGAACCTGGGTCAGACAGGAGAGTCCTGTGCTTCTCCCTTCTATATATGAAACTCTTGCCGACCGTTTCAAATAAAAAATTAAAAATAAAAAATGCAGTAGTGTAATAAGAAGGTATGGATCACATCAGACGATGATCACTAGTTCACTACACATCAGTAGTTCATGTCGCTCGAGTCGTTCTTGCCGCTGATCCACGGTACATGAGGATAGCCAGGAATCATTCAGCCGGCTTGGGTGCATTCCTCTTCAAATTTCACCTTCTCAGAGACTACGGCGCCTTTCGTTGCATCAAATAGGTTATCCATTTCATGCTCATCTTATCTGGACTTCACCAATGCAACAAGGTGATCAGTTTTTCCACGCTGCACTTTTCCGAAAGAGATGGTCATTTACGCCCACCGATCGATATATGTCGCTGAGTGCGTGCTGAAACTCTTTTTACAATAAACCACCTTTTCAACACTGAAACTTGGTACGATACGCCCACGCGTAAGTCGTCATTTTCATGTGATGGCGACGCAAACACCTGAGGACTTGCACTATCCTATCAGGTTCGTTTATTGTTCCATTCCATGAAGTGAAACCCCTAGCTATCATGGCCAGATCTTTTGTTCCCTACAGGTCAAATATATGAAAAGATTCGAAGCAGGCAAAGTACAACCAGTTTTCTTCCTACTGAAGAATACAATGAGCACACTTTTCTACTATTTCTTTGTGACTTGTTAACAGACTTAGTAAACAACTAGCTAGTCAACTAACTATACTGTATAAACAGAGAGATTATTTTCTTAATGCAGAAGGATACTTTAGCAACATAGTACATCAGCCTGAATGCCTGTTTCAGCAAACCACCTAGTTCATGTAAAATTGACACATAAATACATAATCAATACCTAATACCTGTTTCAGCAAACCACCTAGTTCAAGTAATTATTTTTAATTATGTATTTCTCTCTTATATATAACATTGACTGCATGGGGCATGGATGAATCTGTAAAAGCTATATGTAAACTACAAAGTTCAAAAGGCACCCAAAAAAAAAGAATCATCAGCTGCATTGGACTGTGGACAATCGTTAAAGAGTATCTAGTAGGGTATCTCTGAAGGTGCAACTAATTAAATGCAAAGCGTTGTGCAGTGGAAGTGGAACACATACGCCTGCACTCACCAACTGCCATCAGCACCACTAGGATTTGGTCTAAAGAAAAACAAATGCACCCATTGCCCGTATCTAAAATATAAAAAGGCGATGAACACTTGCCTGAAATGGAACCAAACGACGCTCACCATTCTCCTTTGTCAAATGCCCAGATCGGATATTATAAACATCTGAAAAGAAGTGTCGGCAAATGGTGCCTACTGCCCATGGGACTGAAATTCTGTGAACCAATGCAAATAGAGCCTGTGCCGTTGCTCTCACTCTCAGGCTGCATTCCATTCTCAGTGTTTTCAGTTGGGTGGTGATTCGATGGCGGTGGAAGAAAACTTTCCTCCATGCAGCCGCCCTCTGCTCCTCAGTGCATAAAGGATTTGATTCTCGCACTGATAGATCGTTTCGGAGACATAGAGAATGAGTTATCTTGACATCTGGAGATTTCACTTTCTTTTTTTTTCTGAAAGCACAAAACAGGTTCACTGAGTGAAATTATTTACAGATTTATAGTAAGATGAAAGTACTAATGCCAACTCATACATACCTATTAGCAAAAGCAATTCTAAAACGTGACAGTATTGGTTTGCATAATGTCATCAAACAGGCCATACGTACGGACAAGGAAAATGATAGGGAATGACTCGTTATATTTTGTTTCGATATATACATGTCAGATGCCACACTCGTTCGCTTTTATTAATTGCGACTAATCAAGGTGATATAGTCATGTGATGTAAAGGAGAAATGCAAAAGGAAGTCCACAAGGTTGAAGAAAGAACAAAAAAAAAAATATTCAGGCTTTTTATCGAAACATGTAGTACAGTGGGTAGCACAAACAAAAATAAAGATGCATGTCTTGTGAGCGAATTATTGCCACCAGCTGGACCAACTTTTTTTCCCTTCCCAACAAAAGATAACTTCAATTATGCTCTTCAATCCTCATCAGTCATCACCCAGGCCTACCTTGAGTTGTTTTTCTGTGGATGAAAAATATTCAGAGAGCAAAAGCACCAGATATATATGGGACTACAGAACAGTCAGCAGCAAGCATTATATTGGGCACGCAGTGGCATCACATCCGAATTGCAGTAGTGGCAGCACTTCTTGATCCTATTTTTTCCTCCTCTACCTACCTGATGAAAGGCTGCCTGTCTGTGCGTGCCCTCACCTTCAATATCATGCACATTTATATATATACAAACACAACATTGTTGCAAACAGAAAGCCATTTGTAGACACACAATGTCGAATACATATAGTGTGCAGTGTAGTTAGACAGTGATGCGAGAACGGCAATCCACCCTTTTCCTTTTCCTTTTCCATTTCCACGAGCAAATGTTTCAGGTGCGGATCGGACCAGATTTTCCACGAGTCCTTTTAGCAGAATCCAACTGAAAAGAAACGCAGGTTTGGCTGATCCACACGTGCGATGGATCAGGATCGGGAATTCAGGATCATCGCGTCGGCCGGGCTGGACCGTACGTGGCGACACAAGATCGGCATGGGAAAACGATGACGATCCGGGTAATCATACGCCGTCTCCACCATGGCCGGAGCCGGAGTGGCCGCCGCCGGCGTGCTTCCAATGGAGCGCTAGCTGCGTCGTCCCTACACTACATGCATGTTCTGAAAGGCAAGGTTAATGGAGGTCGCCATCTGCTCGTGGCGAATGTATGTATGAGCAGTGCGATCGTGGGGATTTGGATTTGTGCTGATCTCAGGAGGGGATGCCATTGCACTGCCCAAGTGGAGATGCATGCAGTGCGCGGGAGGAGCAGAGGTACATGCTCGTACGTGTAGCTCCTTCTCTGATTGTGGATGCCCTGTTGTTTTAAAGCGTCGGTCTCATCTATAGCTTTGAGAATGTGCATGTTTTTTTAGACAAAGAATAATCAATATCCGGCTTCATCTATCACCTGATAGAATCGACCAATTATTACGGGGAGTTTGACTCAAGAACAACGACGAGGACTGCAAAAAAAAAAATTACAGCCCACAAAACGGGTAACCAAGACAAATAAGTTTTGACGAAACATGACCAACGTGTCTAGTAGACAACCGCTAGCTAGGATCAGTTGTTCCCACAGGTAGTCATGCCGCTACAATCTTGCCCACTGCCGAAGCCAGTCCTTCCCTTGAAAAGGACCTGCAAAAAAGTTTTTGGTCTACATTTGTCAAAAACCACCTCATTCCTATCCAAATTTCCTATTAATAACAATGAATTATAGTTTTTGTTTGACAATTTTGAGTTTTGACCACCTATTAAAAAGGGGTGGTATTCCAAAAAGTATATGTACAGCGTGCCACAAGAATTTGGCATAAGCACAATCTAAGAAGAGATGTTGAATGGTTTTACGGACAATGACGAAACAACATCTTTAGACCACCTATTAAGAATTTGGCATAAGCACAATCTAGAATTTTTTGTTGTTTTAAAGCGTCGGTCGGCTATACACGTGAGTAGCATTTAGCTTTGATAAGATGCATGTACATGAACCTGATGTTGACCTTCAAAAAAAAAAAAAACTGATGTTGTTGCACACTTGCACGTGTATAGTAAAGGCCTATGTGTAGGGCAGCTCCCGCGTGAGAGCGATGCACATAATATGAGCATGGTTAGGAAGAACAGCCAGATGAAAGGCTGCCTGTCTGTGCTGTGCATGCCCTCACCTTCAATATCATGCACATTTATATACATAGAAACACACACATTCTTGCAAACAGATAGCCATTTCTAATTCTAGACACACAATGTCGAATAAATATAGTGTGCAGTGTAGTTTATAGATTTCCATTTGGCCCGAAAGCACGATGGGCGGCCCAAGCACGGCAAAAAACGCGGTCGCGGGCCCGCCCGTATTTACTAGTATAGTGCCGTGCACCTGGCACGCCCGGTCGTAGTGCGTGCACGGGCGCTGTTTCGCCCCGCAGTGCCGCCCGTGCACGGCACGGTTAACGGCGTGCACGAAGTGGCCCGTTATATATCAGCCGTTGGATGACCTCATGATAGATTTTAGCCGTTGGATTCAATATAAATGATCATTCCACATCAAAACCCTAGCTTCAACTCTTTCCTCTCCACCTGCTTCCCTCTGTGACGACGTGCGTACACGGCCACTATGACGACGGCGTTCGCGATCTCGGTTTTTTTTAGTTTTATAGTGCCCGGGCGGCCCTAGCACGGCTGGGCCGCCCGGCACGCGGCACGACTAATTCTCCATAGGGCCGTGCCTGGGCTGTAACTTCGGCACGGTGGCCCGGTAGGCACGACCCGATAGGGCCAACGGGCCTTATAGGGCCGAGCCTTATAGTGCCGGGCCTGATAGGGCTCGGGCTAGTGCGGGCGGGCGGCCCGTTTGGCCATCTATAGTGTAGTTAGACAGTGATGCGAGAACGGTGGTAAAAGTCGTCCATAACCCTTTTCCTTTTCCATTTCCACGAGCAAATGTTCAGGTGCGGATCGGACCAAATTTTCCACGAGTCCTTTTAGCAGAATCCAACTGAAAAGAAACGCAGGTTTGGATGATCCATCCATATATATCTACATGCACGCGTGCGCGCGGTGGATCAGGATCAGGAATTCAGGATCATCTCGACGACCGTACTTCTCGCGACACAAGATCGGCATAGGAAAACGATGACGATCCGGGTAATCATCATCATACGGTGGCTACTACTGCTGGGGTGTAGTGTAGCGTTCACATGGCCGGAGCCGGAGTGGCGTGGCCGCCGCCGGCGTGCGACCAATGGAGCGCTAGCTGCGTCGTCCCTACATGCACATGTTCTGAAAGGCAAGGTTAATGGAGGTCGCCATCTGCTCTGAAAGGCAAGGTTTATGTATGAGCAGTGTTCACGGCGGCGCGATCGTGGAGATTTGGATTTGTGCTGATCTCGATCGTGGGGATTTTGATTTGTGCCGATCTCAGGCCAGCCCCAACGGTTGACGATTTCACTAGCTATTTGGTGACGTGGAGGCAAGAGAAGGTAAAATGCATCTCGCTAGCGAGTCACCAAGCGATAGTCTCGCACAGGTTCCCAGGGAGCATCTCTCTCGATTGCACGTACTCAATACTCTTCAATCCTCCATCACACAAGCTATTTTCTCTTTTTATATTCTTTTACCTGCCACGTATGCTGGCGATTTCGCCCACACTGTTGCGGACGCCCTCAGGAGGGGACGGGGACGCCATTGCACTGCCCAATTAAGTGGAGATGCATGCAGTGCGCGGGAGGACCAGAGGTCGTGTAGCTCCTTCTCTGATTGTGGATGCCCTGTTGTTGTTTTAAAGCGTCGGTCGGCTATACACGTGAGTAGCATTTATAGCTTTGAGAATATGCATGTACACGAACCTGATGTTGACCTTTCAAAAAAAAAAACACCTGATGTTGTTGCACGTGTATAGTCCAGGCCTGTGTGTAGGGCAGCTCCAGCGTGAGAGCGAATCTTGTTTGACAACTACAGCTTTCTCAAATCGATTTTACCATGGTCCAATGCACACAATGTGAGCATCGCTAGGAAGAATAGCAACTGGGACCTAGCAGAGTAGAAAATAGAAAAGTAGACGTTGTTCACTGCGGTAGGAAGAACAAAGTAGCACTATGCACCGGCTTTTTACTCTCTTGGTTCAAACCATACACAAGAGCCAATTCGAAGATTCCATCAGTACTGCAGTGTGGAAGCGAACCATCCTCGTTCTCTCTCTTCCCTCGGTCCGCTTTCCACAGCGCACTAGAGGTGCTCTTAGCAGGCTACATCAACTTTGCTACTGTTCATGTAGTGTCTCGCTATCTTGAGTTTCTATCTGGTTCGTTTTGTTGCAAATTGTTTCAACGGCTTCACGCTACATCACAAATGTAATTTCCTTGTGTATTTTTCTCTCGATTGGGCAATTCATCCGTGTTTCTTTAAGAGCAGAAATTTTCTTGTGTATCTACTTCACTATCTTGATAACTAAATTTTCGAAGGAATTCATATCTCATGGATTAAGTAAAATCATGATATTGATCATGGGTATTGATATCTCAAGGAATTCATAACGACTTAAGTACAATCATGGCATTGATCAAATCGTCATCTAACATTCACTGGTAGGGGGAGGGGAGCAGGTGTGCAGCAGTCAATCGTCCGATGCTGTTTCGAATTTCTCAACATTTTCGAAGGAATTCATATCTGGTTAAACATCACAAGATCTCTCCTTCCTTCCCTGAGCATATACATTTTTCATCTTTGCAAAGTTACTGCAGAATACATATCTGTATCTCAGTATTTGTTCTTGCCTAATTCCTTCGGGGTATATAGTATATGGTTTATATCACCCACTCCTGTTAGATTCTTGTCATAAGTACGACGAACGTGTCAAAAATAGCTACTGAATCAGCCACGATGGATTAGGATTAGTCCGTCTCTATGAACCACACTACACCGTGCAGGCTTCGTCCTGCACCTTGCCACCGCCGTCGCCGTCGAGCCGGCCGCTCTCCTCGGCGTCGTAGCTGGCGTGCACACTGTAGAGCACGTAGACGAGCAGCGCGGCGGCGGAGAAGATGGCGAAGCGGACGTAGGAGGGGCGGTCCAGCGACCCCAGCAGGAAGACGTTGAGGAACACGGACGCGGCGGGCACCCACGGCATCCGGGGACGCCCCACAGCTCGGGGACGCGCGCCTGCGGCACCAGCGCCTGGAACGCGGCGACTGTGGCCACCGCCAGCGCCGCGCACGCCGCCAGGAGGCCCCCACGCACGCCCCGCGGCTCGGCCGGCGCCAGCTTCCACGCCAGCGTGAAGGCGAGCGCGGTCATGGAGAAGACCACGAGGAACGCGAGCGTCGGCCATCTCGCGCCAACGCCGCCTCGCGTGGCCTCGGAGACGGAGCTGCCGACGTAGCGGCGGTACACGACGGCGTTGGCCACCATGTAGAAGACGAAGAGCGTGCCGATGCAGACGAGGTTGAGCAGGATGTCCAGCTCCGTGAACAGCGCCAGCGCCGCCGTGAAGACGCCTGCATGTATGCAAGCGAGTCAGCCGCCGCCCGCCGTCGCCGGCGTCAGAATGCCAAATTGAAGAGCTGCAACGGACGGAACCGCGCACCGAGGAAGGCGGAGGCGTTGACGGGGGTGGCGGTGCGCGGGTTGACCCTGGCTAGCCACGCCGGCACGACGCCGGAGCGGCCGATGACGCACAGGTACCGCGCCTGCCCCAGCATGGCCACCATGAGCGAGGTGAGGATGCCGAGGCTGGCGCCGGCGCCGATGACGTTGGACACCCACCCGCACCGCTCTCGCCCCTTGAACGCCCCCGAGAACGGCGCCTCCGGGTCAATCTGCAGTGCAGAAACATTCAGACAACAGACGATCGAAAAAGGTAGTGAAAAATCAGAGTGCTTTTCCTTGTGTTAACATTTACAGAAATTAAAGTGGATTCGATTCAACCTAAAGCTGAGGGGCCGGGAACATGGAACAAGCAGAAGCCGGTGCCAAGAATCAGATGCACCAACTCCTCTATGAACTAGCCCAATTGACCATATATTCCACAACAAGATGGAATTGGGAGGCCTCCAAGGTCCGTCGTGTACTGTAAATCAGTACGAGCAGCACCAAATCAAACGTGTTGTGTGCAACCATAGCCACCCAATCGACCTTTAGAGGTCATATCCTCATTATTCTCTCTCTGATTCTCAGATGCTGATATGGTAGAAGGAATCTTGAACTAGGCAGAATTTTGGCATCTTGAAAGTTTCATAGACTGAGGAGAACAAGGTCCGCCCGGCAAAACGACAGAGTACGTACCGCGTCGTAGGGGAGGAGCATGGACATGGATGCGGCCATGAGGCAGTAAAGCACGGTGACGACGACGACAGACCCCGAGACGCCGACGGGGATGTCGCGCGCGGGCCGCTGCACCTCCTCAGCCATGGTGGACACGGCGTCGTATCCGATGTAGCTGAGGTACACCATGGCTGCGCCGTTGAATACACCCACAGCGCCGTGCGGGAAGAAGCCTCCGGCGCTGCGTGACGGGTCCGCGGGGCGCGTGAGGTTGCGCTTGTCGCCGTGCCGGAACCCCATGCCGATGACGAAGAGGATGAACGCCACGTGCACCGCCGTCAGCACCATGTTCACCGCCGAGCTCTCCTTGGTGCTGTAGCAGATGCACACGGTGATGAGGAGGATGACGGCGACCGCGACCAGGTCCACCTGGTTGAACCCCTCGGGCAGGACGTGCACGGTGATCCGCCACTGGGTCGGCGCGTCCACGCCCACCGCCGTGCCCAGGTACGCCGTGAAGCTGCGCGCCACGGCGGCGTTGGAGAAGACGTACTCCATGATCAGGTTCGCTCCCGTCAGGAACGCCGCCAGCTCACCTGCAGAAGAAGTCGCCGTCAGTGAGCCCGAGGTCACCGGAACAAACTACAGCTACTGACGGATCGAGGACCTTGCGAATTTGCACGGCAAATGCAGGGTGATTTACAGAATACTGACGGAGGAAATGGTGGCTGCGATCCTGTGAAAGTGACCGTGACCTTTGTCCTTCTCTTTGCGTCGGTGTCCGTCTCATGCGGATGTGGGTAAAAAGGGCAAATCGTCTGGGCCCGTGATAAAATCTGTTGGACGTCGCCGTCGTCCCAGTCCTTTACCGTTCAATTCGTGGCAGGTACAAATAGCAACCAATTGACGAACCGTTCGTGTTCCTCTCTAGTACTTTTTATGTTTGATTTGCACTGGAAGTGCATTATTATGATGATAATTTCGCCTTGTTTTTTTTTATAAAAACATGGCCAAATATATGTTTATTTGCCTAGTGCCGCGTAGTCTCGTGCCGGACAAATTGGGCATGCCAAATACCAAAAAATGGGTCCAGCTTGAGCAGCTAGCGGCTAGCGCCTAGCGGGCATAAAGATCGAGCAGCAACACGCCTCGTAGCAAAACAATTGGATAAACCCAAGACGTATACAATCTTGCCCACAATGTTTGTTATAAAAAAAAGACGTATACAATACTATACGCCATGAGTTTATTATTTCAAGAAAGAAAAAGGTCATGAAAAAGGCGTTTCATTATGAAAAAGGCATTTTTAATCGATGGATGGACGTGTGTGTGCATGTCATCACTCATCACAGCTCAGAAGCATTTGTTTTCCCTCAAAACAACAGCTCACAAGCAGCTAGCTCGCGGCACCGCACCGCTAGTCTTTTCCAAACGTGCCGCACAGCACGGCACGGCACAGGCACGCCGTCGGCACGGCACGGCGCGGCACGACACTATGCGGATGCCGTGCCGTGCCTTTTTAGTGCCGCCGTGCCGAGTCCTCGGCCCAGGCACGGCCCTATGGCCGGTTAGCCGTGCCGTGCGGCACGGCAGCCCGGCGTGCCACCCCGTGCCTCCGTGCGGCTTGAAGCTGCGCGCCGTGCCGTCGCCGTCGCGCCGAAGCTCGAGGACGCGCCGCGCCGTCTTCGCGCAGGTGCTCGGAGACGTGCCGCTGCTGCCACCCATGTCGCGCCGTCGTCGCCGCTGCACGGAGGCGCCTCGTACGGGCGCCGCCGCCGCCTACGACGCGTCGTCGTCGCCGCGCGGCCGGAGCTGCTCGCCGCAGCGCAGCTTGCTTGCTTGCTTGCCAGCGAGCTCAGGTTGATATCCCTACTCACGGGTTGCTAGCTACCTTGCTTTGCTTGCTTGCTATGGCCGTTCTTGCGCTGATGGACGGACTGACGGAAGGGGAGGAAGAGAGGAAGGAACTGCGGCGGCTGGGAGCGGAAAAAAAACTAGAGGAACTTGCTTTTTATACCTTAGGTTAGACATGGTACAAGTGATCCAACGGTTAGTAATAGGAAAAAGTCCACATTCCCTCCCCCCAACTATCACAGAAGTTCACTTTTCCTCCCTCATTTCTAAAACCAGGACAAATCAGCTCCCTTAACTTTTCAAACCATGCATTTTTCCTCCCTCGGCGGTTTTGAGGGCGGTTTTCTTCTGATAACCGCGGTTTGCTACAGTACCAGCAACTTTGCCTTTTCTTTTTTAAAAATCTGGTTGAATCTTTGAAAAATCATAGAAAATCATAAAAAATCATAAAATAGAAAATCCAATTTTGTTAGACTCCACATGAGTAGATCTACACAGTGAATATTTAATATGATATGCTTTAGTACAAAAGTTCTACACGGTGAATATATAATTAATTAAAATAATTGTAGTTTGTAGCTTCTATAATTATTTTGTTGAACTAAAAGTATACCATATTATATGTTCTGTGTGTAGATCTACTCATGTGGAGTCTAACAAAATTAGATTTTCTATTTTTAATTTTTCTGTGATTTACTATGATTTTAAAAAGACCGATCGGATTTTTTAAAAAAAAATAGGAAAAGGCAAAGGTGATGGTACTGTAGCAAACCATGGTTACTGTACCAAACCCACGGTTACTGTAGCAAAACCGCCCTCAAAACCGCCGAGGGAGGAAAAATGCATGGTTTGAAAAGTTGAGGGGCGCTTATTTGTCCCGCTGGAGAGTGAGGGAGGAAAAGTGAACTTTGTGTGATAGTTGGGGAGGGAATGTGACTTTTTCCTTGGTAATAACGAATCGATCCCGTGCTCCCGGAAGGCCGGGCCCACCATCGATGCTGGGGCCCAAAGCCGTGCCGTGTGCGGCCATGGGCCGGCGCGCCGCCGGGGGCGCGGCGCGGCACCGCGTGCCGGCCGCGGGCCCAACGCCCCGGGGCCGTGTCGTTCTCGGGCCGTGTTTTCCGGGCGCGCCGCTCGCCCATCGGGCCTGGCCCGTTGGAAAACATTACGCGACCGCAATGCACGCGATGCCGTGTGAACGGGCGGAACGGAAGCCAACGTAGCGGCGCGGCGAAGTGGCGTCCGCCGTGCGCATACCGACGGCGAACAAACCGACTCACCTCACTCACCGAAGGTGACAGCGGAGGTAGTTGAGGGCGCCCGCCGCCATTGCAAGTCGACGCTTAACTCGGTGTAGCAGAAGGCGGAGAGCAGCGCCTTGAGAGCCCGCAATGGCGTAGGACACGCAGCCAGCGGACCAGCCGTACGGCCAGCGGCGCGGCCGTGCCTTGAACACCCCAGCGCCCACCATGCGCCCGAGCCTACGGGCCCGGCGAGTCCCGCGCCGCTGCGGCGGCGTATTGCCGGCGCCCGAGCGGCGCCCGCCTGCGGCTTCGGCTCCTCCGCGCCCGGCGTCGCGGCGAAGCGCCGCAGCGTGATAGCCCGGCGTGGTATGCACGCGGCTAGCCCAGCAGCGGCCATCTGGCAGCGCCCGGCTCGCGAAGCAGCGGCGGGGGGAGGAGGGTAGCCGTGTTGACGATGCCGCGGCGGCGCTAGCGCGTTATCGGCTCGCCGGCGGGTGGTGGTGGTGGATGTCATCGACGATGCCATCAGCGCCGCGCCTTATCCATGGCCACCGCCGCCGCGGGCACGCCGACACACAAGGCGCACAGGGGTTGGATTGGGTTGGTTGCTGGTGGTGGGAGCGGTGGCGGCGGCGGGAGTGATCAGGGGGGTTTGGACGAGAAGATCGGGGCGGAGGAGATGTGTGGGCGTGTGGCGAGGGGTGCGCGCGGTATATAAAGAGGCCGCGCTGGGCGGGCACGGGTGGTGGCAACTGCCACTAGCACTTGCCACTAGCACTCTTGGTGCCTGAACCAAAATCGGCGTCACAGTACGCGTGCGGCGAGAAAACGGGCTGAAATCAACTGGTTTTCAGTGACACGTACGCACGTAACAACCAAAGGACTGGTACTTGCCTTACGTGGCTGCCCGGCCAAGTTTAGTTTTCTTGCATGGCGCGGACGGACTGAGCTCTGTAGTCCGAGAGGCGACGACACGGGCAGGAGCAGGACTCACGTGTGTGACGCCGACGACACGGATCTGCCACTGTCGTACGATGGAGTACTGTACGGAAACTGTGCCGCTTTGGTTTCGTTGCGTTCCATCTGGGGTTGGCTGGCCTCTCCCTCTTTTGGCTCCATCGATCGCCCGCGCCGCCATTCACCGGCCGGGAGCAGGCTGGAAGCTGATCGAGCTCTAGAGCTGCATGGGTTGCGCGGGCGGGCGGGGCGGGCGTTGGAAACGGAAGGAGCCGACAGGGACCAACGGCGAGCCAACGGAGTACTTAGAATTAGGACGCTTCTTCGGCTGGGGCCTACTTGCTACGGTAGTTGGGGAGAGCTCTCCGTGAGGAATCTTTCGCGCCGACAACCCCCCAGGTGGGCCTGCCCACAGCGGCCCCGCCGCCGGTGACGACAACGGAGGCAAAGAACGGGGCGGCGAAAGGTAGGGAGTCGGAGGAAGAGCCGGCGAAGATGAAACCACGGGCGAGCTCCGGCGGGGTTAGGGTTTCGGCGGGGGCTAGGGTTTCAATTTCCTTCCCCTCAATAAAGAATAAACCGGCCGGCCCGGCGGCAGTCGTCAACATGGTGGTGGTTGGCGGTTTGGCGGCGTGTGAGCAAAGGCGGCGGTGGCACCGCCAAGCTGGGTGGGGCTAGACTCATTCGGTTGGCTATGGGTAGGCAGCTGGTGCGCCATGGCCGGACTTTTGGAGCTCGGAGCTAGGATTACTGCTCGATGGAGGGGGAGAAGAAGAGAAAGGAGAAGGCGGCCCCGCCAGCGCTCTAGAGCTCACCGGAGCTCCGCCCGAGCCCTAGGGCAGCCGTGGGCGGGGCGGAGGTGGCGGCGGTAGGGGCGAGCCGTGGGAGGAGGAAGAAAAAGGATGGGGTGCCGGGAGAGGCCGTTAGGTAGGCCGGCCCAGCCCAAGTGGGCGGCAGATAACACGCCCTCGCTCTCCATCCTCTCACTAGCGACCCCGTTAACGATGCCAATGGGTACCCAATATTCATACCCAAAACCACATACACATTATTTTGGGAGGGTATGAATTATCTAGTTGCTAATAGGTATGGGTAGGTTATCCGCAGATATTACCTGTTTAATCACGAGGAGCTCTCCTTCGGCTTCGGCGAGCTGCGCGGTCCTAATGGAAGGGTCCCCGGACATGAACCGATGCATGGCGCGCGATCGTCCGTGGGCGGGGACACCGCGGGGCGGCGCCCACGACGGCGTCACACGGCGCGCCGCGTGAGCTCACGCCCGCCTTCCACATGTTCAAGACGTGGCAGTCTTGTGAAGCAAGCCTCTGCGTTGGTCCCACCTCTGGGAGTGGGTAAGAGAGGACATGAGCGAGATTCAGATGGCCTTGGCGGGTGGCGCGGTAGAGGCGGAGAGGTCGGCAAGGAGTTGCTCGGTGGTGGAGGCGCCGCCGCCGGTGTTGGCGCCGGGCGTTGGTGGGGAGTTCGGGTTGTAGTTGGGGTCGAGCCCGGTCCATGGCGCGGCGGCCAGTCTCGTAGGGGCTTGCGGACCATCTCGATGGTGATCCGGCCGAGCACCACCGCCGTGATCGCGATCACCGCCGTCACCACCGCCCCCATCGTGATGAAATTCCTCTCGTCCTCTGTGCGAACGGCGGATCTGGTGGCGTCTTTGGATGATGCCATGGAGTGTCGACAGGACTGGGGTAGAACCCAAGGAGGCCATAGACTTCTGCCCGAGTCATGACAGGTCAAGACACAACAGTAGGCCGCTCGTTCCTAATTACCCATGGGCTTATCCATATCCACTAGGAATGGGGAATTTTGCGAGCATGGGTGCGGGTTCACCCGTTGCTTCCCCAACGGCATCGTCGTTAATGAAAATGGATGCTTAATATATCTTCCTTTTCAAAAAGAACTTTAACCAATTTAGAAAAAAAATGTATAAATATTTATAATACCATATAATTCTATTTGATTAATTATGAAAAATGTGAATACTATTTACCTGCAACTTGGTCAAACGCGCAATCTATACTTGTGTTCTTTTTTCGGGAGAGAGGTACATAAAAGTGTCATCGAAACGAAACTTAGTGCCTTGGCCAACATACCCGCCGCCGGGTGCATGGTGCTAAATTTAGAATGAAAATCTTGAAGCAGCTGCAGGCAAGCAAATACCGAAGGTTTTCCACTGATTTCACGTCTGATTGGCAGCGGGTGGTGGCCGAAACCCGGAAATCAGAGATAACTGATGGATGGTGTACACACGCACCCGTGACATACAGAAAGGATCAACTTGAAGCTTTTGCTTTTGTCGTTTTAGACAGGAAAAGAAAAGAAGCTGCCAAGTTGGAGATCGATGCTCACGCACGTACAGTGTAGTACATAAGTAACTGTCTCCAATGGCGTTCTTGTGAAGCACCGGTTGGTACTCTCTACATCTTAAAAAGAGTGTCGTTTTTAGATTTTGTTGACTTGTTATTTGACCATTCGTTAAATTTAAATTATTCATATAAATTTTAGTTATTTTGTTATGATTTATTTATCACTACAAATACTTTAATAATAATATTTTATTTATTTTATAATTTACATAATTTTTTTAAACAAGGCGAATGGTTAAATACGATGTCCGAAAAACCTAAAACGACACTTTTCTTTTTTTTTTAAGACGGAGGGAGTATAAGGTCTCTTCTTTTGCGCCTTGCAACTTCTATACTTGTTCGATCCTCCCTACAAATAAT
The DNA here is from genome assembly GCA_015847255.1 of Hyparrhenia diplandra. Classification (NCBI taxonomy): domain Eukaryota; kingdom Viridiplantae; phylum Streptophyta; class Magnoliopsida; order Poales; family Poaceae; genus Hyparrhenia; species Hyparrhenia diplandra. Next base: position 189,176 of record JADLZK010009154.1, read on the forward strand.
GCATCGTAGGCATCCACGTAATGCAATGGCTTGATGTCACAAACCGGTTAGATGGGGCCGGCCGTGACACGTCTCCGGCGAAGTTCCTTGGGCGATGACGGGCGGGCGAGAGCAACGGGCGAGGATGCCGGGCGCCGGGCCCGAGGGGCCACCGTGCGGGTGGCGGGGGTTGGGGAGGAGGGAGAGGCGGCGGCGGTTGAGGCAGGAGAGAGAGGCACAAACTATTCTTTATTGCTTGTTCCCCAAAGAGATTACATACCTTTGTTTATATAGCCCAGCTAGTAGGACTTGTAATCTAAGCAATCTCTATAAGGTTTTCTTATATGATTGGAATACCTTTTACAAGAAATATTTATTTATTTCCTATTAAGGGTCTTCCTTATATGATTGGAATATCCCCTTTTACACACCAAAAAGTCCTAAGATAATCCTAACTTGATGACGGCGAGTTGAGGCGGGAAGGCGGAGGCGGCGGCGGGGGGTGGGGTGCCGCCCCCCCGGCGCTTGCCCCTCGTGGGCCGGCCGCGGCCGTTTTGGGCCCTCCTAGCCCGGCCCAAGGCTGGCCCAATTCGGTACATGACACTTGATGCATGTACCCCCTCCGTTTTGGAAACCACGTTACTATAGTCTGTGCTTTGACTTCATCTACTTATTTTGTCTTAGAAGTGGGTAGTTCAATTGCAAATTTATGGAGTTGTTTTAGATTACCTTTATAGTGGCCTATAGATTTTTTCAATAAAATGGTAGACACAACTAATTTTGAGAGTAACTTTAATTTAAAGAGTAACTTTAAATTGTCTTTTTATAACCTAAATAACATAGATAGGTAATTTAGAATAGGTTGTCATGGATCAACTTAGATTATTTGTGGCATTTATAGTGGCATAATGGCATTTGGGGATATACTGAAGATATTTGTGCCTTATATGCTAGCATAATTGGCACTTGTGGCCAATTTACATGAACACTATCAATCATGTCACTCATCCATATATATTGCTACTAATTGAAAGCCTCCATATCAATATTATTGAGAAGTATTCAGGAAAAAAAAAAAATAAATTCTAATAATTGTCACAAAAAAATCGAAATATTTGGCCATCATTTTCTCTATACTCTAAACAAAACTAATAACAAAAGCCACTGGACATGTCGTTTTTATCAAAACATCCACATTTCTTTACATTATGGAAACAACATAAATACCTATAAATTTACATCTAAATTACCCAACTATTTGCACAACAAAAAAAACATGTAAACCTCCAAAAAAACTACTTACCTTGCCACTATTAAATGATAATCTAAAAAACCCCCGAGAAGGTTTGTGTGGACCAAAGTTGCTTGCAAGCACTCTCTGGTATTTGAGAGTCTTTGCGGTAAACAATGATTATTAGAGATAATTAGAATAATATACTGTCCTCAGGTTAGCTCCCACGACCACTCCTTAGACCTCTACCATCTATTACGCACACATTATCACATCTAGAATATATGATAGGGGTAGCTCTTTTTTTTTTTTTTTCTACGTTTAGCCCATCCTCTAAGCTTTGGCTCTAGTGGTGAAATGAGAGGCTCAAGCCCATACCGCCCTAATATTGGACCCGCCCTAGATCTGGAGTCTTGTGTTGCATGTTTAAATGACTATTTACCTTGTACATAGTAATTTAGAGTGCAGTATGCTACCTAAAATACTAAATCCGTTTTAAATTGTAGTTCGTTTGACTTTTTCAACCCCAACTTTGACCACTTGTCTTATTCAAAATTTTTTGTAAAATATCACTTCTTTTTATTATGGATTGCTTTATTGACAAATGCTCTTTAAAAATGATTTTAATTGACTACTTTTGTGCAAATTTTTTGAATAAAGCGAGTGGTCAAACTTATCAAAAAAAGTCAAATGAACTATAATTTGAAACGGAGGGAGTACTTGTTTTAATAAAATGCACAATGAGAGTTTTGAATAAAGCTATCCCAGCAAAAAGAAGTTTTAACTTAATATGAGGCTCAATATTTGTAACACAACTAATAAGATCAAATTTAAAATTGAAAATTGATATGGAGGGTACACTCTAAAATTGTTTTATGCGGCGTGGTCGATTCTAAATCGAAATCTGAGAAGTTTATTGTCCCCCTGCTTTTGGGGAATCCAAGCAAGATGCGCGTGAAAGGCAGTTGGTTGAATATCCACCCTATCCAATCCGTTTATCCCGAAGACGAAGATCGGCGCCATTAACGAGGCACCCATACCCATACCCATCACACAGGCATGCTGTGACCAGCTACTACTATGGATGACAAGTGGACCTCCGACGGCGACAAGATACCCGTAGCCGGAGGCCGTAGCGCTCGAGCGGCGTGCCCATGCCCATTCGCCGTTGCTGGTTTTGCTTGCCGGAAACGCCCTCCTATCTTGCGCGAAAACCCGTGTGTTGCCCCTTGCGATAGGGCAACTCCACAACGCAAGCCCGGATGCAGCCGGCAGTGGCTCGTGCGACGAGACGTGACGGCCGACACCCACATTGCGGCGGGGCGGCGCCATATCTTTCCTTGTCCCTGTGCGTGCATGCGTGACCCCATTGGCTTTCTGCTCTCTGACACGACGGCTCGATCACTGCTGCCTGCCTGCGGCTGGATGCGAGGGTGGGCGCCGCCTGGTCGGCGAGCTTGGCCGGCCACAGAGGGACCACTCCGGCCGCCTTGCACGCCTCTCGAGGAGAAAGCCGGCCACCACACCACCGCGCTTGCGTTCTTGGTCAATCGTCGCCCCGTCACCCGTGAATGTAGCTTGCACGTCTGGTTCGTCCATTCCTACGCGTCTGTTCTTGTTCTGTCCAACAATGCAATGCAACAATTATATATAAGTAGGATTATAGAGTGATTGATACGATACGATGGACGTCGGCAGATCAACAAGTTGACGCGCATGCATGCAGCCAAAAAGGGGGGGAAAAGAAGAGCAACACGGCCATGCGCATGCAGAGTTTGTTGCGATCCTCATCCATGGCCCGGACGATCCGTGACGATCCTCGTCGGCCGGTGGTGGTGGTGGTGCAGCTTGCGGTGGCCGGAAAACGACGAGTTAGGTACTCCTGCTGGATTGGCCGGCGATGAGATGAGATTATGGAATTTATACGTTAAATTGAAAAAGAGAGAGATAAGATTAAGGGATGGGTAAGACGGGCCGCTTGCCGCTTCTAATCATGATCTATCTAATCCTTGTTGCTTTTCTCGACCAAAACCACTGTGCTGTGTCCATGTACAGTACGGCAAGTTAAAAGCAACCATGCCTATTGGTAAGGTACCCAGTGTTCTGTTCCGACCATGACCCTGCCCGGCCCTACTGTATTTATTAATTAATTACCTTATATTAGGCCAGTTTTACGTTGTTTTCAAGACTGTCATAGGTATTTGTGCCGAGAGAGTTTCACTAAGATGAAACTTTTTTTCTTCTCTTCTTAGAGTTTAATGCAAAAAAGTGAACTTTTGGTGATGTGGCTCCCTTTTCAATGTGCATGAAACGTCTATAAAACTTCATTGAGACATGGTCTTATTATTAATACTCCTACATGCACTTTCTCTCTACATACCGTACCTAACCTCTTTTTATTTTAATCTCACTACATACTACTGCATTTATTCATTTATTATATTAATTGTTGCAATTTGAATGTTTAGTACGTATATATTGCACACTTCATTCAATGTACACGCTCTTTTTTTATGTGTTTCTTGAGATTTAGCATGGAGACTCCAAAATGATGCTCGAGTTAGTAATAGGGAGATTGTTTTTTATGCATGCATATCATCTAGATGGTAATTCATTTTCCTGCGCTATCCAATCCTCAGCCCAGCCGAGCCTTGCATTTCTGCAGAAGATGTCATTAAATAGTATTTTATGAGAGCAACTCCAGCGGTTTGACATTCCAAATTTATGCCAAAATCTATGAATTGTCCTCTCCAATGGTTTGACATTTGGGTTGGCAAATTGGTGAGACTTAGCATTTGAGGGTCCAAGTCAAGCATATTTGCCAAGTGAATCTCAACTTGGCAGAACTCCGTTGGAGATGATGTTTGATTTAACTTGACAAACATCTAGCGGACTTGGCAAATTGCAACTTTTGCCAAGTACAATTTGCCAAACCATTGGACATGCTCACGAACAAGCTAAAACTAGAACAAGAGAACGGGCTAACAACTTTTTGGTCACCAACCTAATAATAGGATTGTATCGTCTAGATAATGGAGAACACTACTCTGAGAATTGTCCATCTTCTGCCGGGCTCCACCCCCCTTCACTGCGAAAAACTGAACCGGCGAGAACCATAGCGGTAGTGATGTGGGGTTCAAACACTACCGGGTCAAAACACCGGCGGTGATGCGAGGAGAGACTGCCGGTTTGATATCGAACCGGCGGCGCCGACCGTCACCGAACACCGTCGGGTGTTCCACGACCAGCGGCATTTTTGATCCAAGCAATGCAAAGTTCGAAAGTCACGGGGCGAGAGTTGATATTGGGAGCACCGTCGGGCTTTAACGAACCGACAAAGCGGTGAGGATAACACTATCGGGTTAGGCGAGCCGGCGATGTATCGAAGAGCTAACAATGGCGGCTTACTTTGAACCGTCGGCTGAACTTTACGTGAACACGCCGGTGATCTCAACCCGGCGGCGTTATTAGAGTGGAGACTATCGGTTGGTTAATGCGGTAAGACGGTGATGTTTCGTCGTCTATGACGGTTAGTAATTCAAACCGATAGTGTTTGGTATAGTCACACTACCGGTTTGTTGCTCATTCAACATCGGGCCCATGCCACCCGGCGTTTTTTGTTTTAAATTTTGAATTTATTCGTGGAATTCAGCTCTTTTAAATCCGAAAAATCATCATACATTAATATCGTCAAAATATTACGAGGATTTAATGGTTACATACAACAAAATCCACCTAATGTTCTAGAAACTAAGCCTACATGAACTTCTAAAATAAAAACACCAATGACCATAGAGTCATAGACATAAATAAAAGCATGACATCTTTCCAAAACCAATTAGCGGCAATTCTCGCAATCTTCATAAGTATGTGGGGTGGCTTCTCTTCAATCTCCGGGGGCGGCTAGTTTGCACCATTGTAGGCGATGGCGGCTTCACCTTCGTACACACCTAAAGGGATAATTAGTTCTCACCGTGGAAGGGGCGGAAGGCGAGGATGCCGGTAGCGACATTGGGGACATGGAGTGGAGGAGCGCGGCGTGGGAGAACGCCATCAAGCCTCGATTCTCTGGCTGGAGTTTTAACGGCCCAGGGGATCTTGTGAACGGACGGCCCGGGCGGCGTAGGGGCTAACGAGCGGCGGCGTTAGGTTTGGTGGTGCGCCCGTCGCCCGAATAACGGGTGCTCTTCGGCTACGGTGGGGAACGAGAATGGCGCGGTGTTCAAAATGGCTTGCCAAAATTTCGCTCGAGCCACTCACCGTATATATATAGGCAAAAATTTGGTTTGGGCGGTGGGGAATGAAATGGCGGGGAGGTTGAGATAGATTTGGAAAATTTCACCCCAATCCTATTATTTTGCTTAGGTTATTACACGCTAACCGGGCGGTGAAATAGAAATGCCGCCACTTCATGGATGATCATGTACCTTTGTGAAGGATGTGTAATCCTCCATGGTGGAAATGGCTTGAATTTTTTTTCCAGTCATGTACACCCAAAATATGACCCCACACAAGTTCTTAGGTTTTTTTCGATAAATATTTTAATTACTATGATTTTCTTCTACCTAAATCAAGGCGATAAGAAGGCTAATTAAACCATGGAAACATAAGAATATGTCTTGGACCTCCACGGTGATTTGCCTCCTAGGGCACATGAGACCACCGTGGAAAAGTCTAGCAACATTCGGCTCTTTTCGTAGGTGCGCTCGGTTCAAACTATAATTACAAGGTGGCGTCGTATGAGAAATTCAAATAAACTGGGAAAAGTACCAAACCAACTCGAAAAATCTCAAACTTAGGTGGGTGCTTCCCAATTTGCATGTGAAAGGCTCATAAAAGTTTGAGACCACTACAACACCCGCAAACATATGAACCACATGGAGCACAAGAACTACAATCGTATAGTCCCGGTTCGATGGTAGGGATCATGTGCCTCTGTGAAGGATGTGTAATCCTCCTTGGTGGAAATGGCTTGAATTTTTTTTCCCAGCCATGTACACCCAAAATATGACCCCACACAAGTTCTTAGGTTTTTCTGATAAATATTTTAATTACTATGATTTTCTTCTACCTAAATCGGCGACAAGAAGGCTAATTAAACCATGGAAACATAAGAATATGTCTTGGACCTCCACGGTGATTTGCCTCCTAGGGCACATGAGACCACGTGGAAAAGTCTAGCAAGCATTCCGGCTCTTTTCGTGGGTATGCTTTCAGTTCAAACTATAATTACAAGGTGGCGTCGCTTGAGAAATTCAAATAAACTGGGAAAAGTACCAAACCAACTCCGAAAAATCTCAAACTTCGTGGGTGCTTCCCAATTTGCATGTGAAAGGCTCGAGAAAAAGTTTGAGACCACTACAACACCGACAAACATATGAACCACATGGAGCACAAGAACTACTAATTTGTATAGTCACGGGTTCGATGGTAGGGATCATGTGCCTCTGTGAAGGATGTGTAATCCTCCTTGGTGGAAATGGCTTGAATTTTTTTTTTCCCAGCCATGTACACCCAAAATATGACCCCACACAAGTTCTTAGGTTTTTTCGATAAATATTTTAATTACTATGATTTTCTTCGAGCTAAAGTGGCGACAAGAAGGCTAATTAAACCATGGAAACACAAGAATTTTTCTTGGACCTCCACGGTGATTTGCCTCCTAGGGCACATGAGACCCTATAGAAAAGTCTAGCAGCATTTCTCGTCTCTTTTCGTGGGTACGCTCGGTTCAAACTATAATTACAAGGTGGCGGCGCGAGAAATTCAAATAAAGCTGGGAAAAGTACCAAACCAACTCCAAAAATCTCAAACTTCGTGGGTGCTTCCCCATTTACATGTGAAAGGCTCGAAAAAAGTTTAAGACCACATGGACCACAAGAACATTACAAATTAATTAGGAAGTAACCATACAACCTTACAAATAATTAACATAGTAAACACACTAATCATCATCGCCGCCGTCGGGATCAATATTGGGTCCAGCTTGTGATCCATGCACACGAATGTAGGATTGTAGAAATATCGGGTAATTGATGTCACGGATTAAGTATCCGCTTGAGTCGATGAAGGTCAATGCTCTTATGATTGCACACTCGCCCCTCGCAAGGGGGCGTAAAAATGCTCGACCATAGATATAACCCCTTGAGCGACCCGATTGCCTAAGTTAGTAAACCTTATGTAGTATTGTCACCCTTCCGTAGTTTGCTGGCCAAGGTGTGCCTGAAGTCCCAATCGCATGCGAAGTCGTTCCTCAGAGTTTGGTCGAGAACGGCCGCCAAGCCACATGCAAAGCATAAGTAAGATCGTGGAGCAAAATCGCAAGTGGGAGAATCAAAATGAATGAGGATGATGTGAATCTATCTAATATGCATTGCCAAAATGATGAATTTAATTTATTACCACATCATCATGGTTGTAACTCCCAACATATTCGCTATATTGCCATGGGGGTATTATCGTGAGACAAGGCAAATATCTTGAAGTCCGAGAAATCGGGCACAATGTAGCAAACACGCCGAAGAGAATCTAAGCACAAGGAAGCGGCATGGTACTCGGCGTTTTGCAGTCGTTCTCTCGTTTCTCCCTCGTGGATTAGGTGGTCATTTGTGTCCCGGAATCCTTGAAGGGATGTAAAAACTTATTTCACATTATATAGTTGATGACCGGTGACGATGCTCTAGATGTCGTGGTCTCCACAAAACCGAGAGATAGAGAACTAGCTAAGTCTTTGTTTCTAGCCATTGTATTGGGGATAAAGTCGTGAAACATATAAATGCAACAAAATGACGTTAAGTTAAACTAATTGTCCATGTATTTGTTATAGTAAAATAAGAAATAAAAAATGTTAGAAAAAATTACATCGATAATTTGGATAAGGGAATGGCCTTGTGTCCACACCGGGGCTTAATGGCTCATCGCCCAAAGATGGAAACCTGGTTCTTGTGGTGGCGGCAAAGGCGTAAGGACCGCCACCCGGTGGCGATAAAAAGGAAAAAAAAAGGACAAAGCTCATAAATATATATAGTATATATATATGTATTGTTTATATGCATATTATATAGGAATTCTAGACAAGAAAAAATATCCTTACCAATGTAATATCCCGGAGCCATGAACAAATCTCCTAGAAAGAGAAGAGAGAGAGTGAAAGAGCTGAAAGTGGATTTTTCGTGAGAGTGACCGGAGCTCGTGGGTGCGTGCTTGGGTATGTGTGTGGATGCGCGGCGGACGCATTTATTTATAGCAGATTGATCAAGCGGGTACATCAATGCGGGTATTAAGATATACCCGTAGTGATAAACTAACATGACTACCGGTTATTTGAATGGAGCCGGCGTAGTGAATACAATATCACTACCGGTTGTTTGTATGTATCCGCGGTGAATTCACAGTGTTGTCACTTCACTTTCGGTTGCATGCATGCATTGTTGCGATCTTCTTTGCATATGTAATGAGTAGATGCTTTTACTTAAATTTGGGGTTTTGGTTATCGTTCTTAAGGGGATATGGATGTGAATAAAATTCATTATCTGTTCTTTGTTTTTGTTACATATATAACTTTATTCCATTCACATTAGATTTGGATATATCATTTGAATTTTCCTCACAATATGCGGCATATTTCATTGACGAACCGTCTTTATTATGTTCGATGAACGGTAAAAAATGGGAACTCAAAGATATCGGGGCGACAATCAAGATTCATAACACGTTAAATAAATACAACAAATAAAAATTTGATTGCATATATTTCCATAACAAAGACCTTACATTACATATATTTCCATAGCAAAAGACCTTACATAGAACTAAATATACGGTAACAAAGACCAATTCACGAGATAGGTCAATGCTACAATAAAAGTGTACAAACACATTAAAATTTAACCACCTCGGTAAGTCTCTTGTAGCATCTCCTCGGATCGAAGAAGTGGTGAGGTCGCTCACGATGCACTCATTGAGGAGGTAGTGGCGAGGCCGCTACATGCACTCATTGAGGAGGTTGGAGGATGAGATTCACCGGGAGATTCATCTTCAGCCCAAACTTGACCATTGGACCAAGGATGAAATCCAAATAACTTGGTCCAATGAGGGTTGTTTTTCCATGGATGCACCATATGATTCGGATACTATATGCCCATGTGCCCGGGATATTGGTGAACACTAGCACCCCAAAAGCACAAGGACTCAGGACTCTTAATATGAGTCGAGTTCGATCTTGAATCATGGCACCCACGTGGTACGCAAGCCGGTGTGTCTCTCCTTCATCAAGTAAGACTCTTCTAGCACCTTTTTCGTAAACCATTTTCTTGCACTAGGCATATACGTATGTGGAGGGCTTTCTCCCAAAGAAAGGCCATATGTATGTGGAACCGAAAATCTTTGCTAGCAAAGAAGATCGGGGACGAAGAACAAGGAAAATAAGGAGAAAAAGATTTCCTAGATCCAAAACCCATGACACTAAAAATTAAAAACTAAGCCCTCAGTATTTTGAGGAGAGGGTTAGGAACTACTTTGGGCGAACCAAGAATGCAACAACAGAGAGGAGAAGCGGGTGCAAAACACGGCGTCCCCCTTGACGTTTAAATAGGCGAGATGGCGTGGTTGAGTCGACCGCCGCTAGTTGTTACGGAGGACGTGGCGGCAAAGGCGCCAAAGATTGGTGCGATGGTCGGCCCATCGAGTTGAGAACTGCGGGCGTCGTTGAATTTTTGAAATCAGCGTCGGGTCTAAGTTTTCACCGGCGGTGATGTCAATACCACCGGTAGAAAGATCCGCGACCGGCGGTGATCTACACATCACCGCCGGGTGTGAAACTACAATCGGCGATGATCTAGTACACATCTTTGCCGGGTGTGAAACTACACCCGGCAGTGTTTTAACCGACATTGATTTAACCCGCCGACGCCGCGGTTGGGTGCCACAGGCTTTTCTCATCGATTCGGAGACACCGCCGGTTTCCTAACCGCGCGGTGAATGCTACCGCAACGCTGTTCTCCAAGCGGCGGCATGCATGCAAAGATAGGCCATCGTAAACACGCTAAGTGAACATGACAACTACAGTATTGTGGTAAAAAAAAAAAAAAAATGGCTGATGGCTATCCGTTTGGGCGGTACAAAGTTTGATTCTTTAAATAGCCCGGCGGTGTTGTGGATGTGCTACGACTTGTTGAGTGTGTCATTTTCGTGCTCCGGCCGGCCAGAAGTCTCGTCCTCCTCCCTCCCTCCCTCCTCGCTCCCTCACCTATCGGCATCGAAGGTACATGTGGTTGATCTTGTAGCAATGGTAAACAATGTGAAGCATGCATTCCTTGTTTCAAAATAACAATGCTAAACTCGATCATCGTTCTTGAAAAATGGTCAAAAAGCGGCTTGTTGGGGATCGGGCTGGGGATTTCGGGATTGGGTGTTGGGAAACGCCGTGCGGCCCGAGGAAGCGGCCATTGGAAACGTAGCAAGAACGCGCGTAGCGTATGGTCGGCCCTTCGTGAGGAGGCGGGCCCGATCGCGGCGGCCATTGGATGAGCGATGCGGCGCCGTTGATCATTTTCATGGCGCAGCGTCTTGGGAATGACAATGGACCGCATGCATTCCATGGCTTGCTACTATATAAGAACGCTCGATTTGGTACCATCTCCATCGCTAATTAGCCTCTTTCTTTCCATAAACCCCGTGCGGCTAGCTTCTTCTTCATCGGCGATGGCCGGCGTCTACACCAACGAGGAGCTTTTGTTCACCGTGGCGCGCCTCCACGGGCGCCCTCCGAGCTCACCCACCGGGCCGAAGAACTCGCCCCGCCAGCGGTGCCTTGGCGTTGGTGGAGAAGGCGAACTTCTACGCCTTCAAGGTCGAGGCCATCGCCGACATCCTCGCTAGGGGATATCGGCAGGCCGGGCGGAGCTCGGCCGTACCGGCGTCGGAACGCTGGGCCGGCGGCGGAAGCGGCAGCCGGGCGGGGACGGGGGGCGGCAGCGACGACCCAGGCCTGGCGGCCGGCGGAGGAGGAGGCGATGGCGGCCCGCCCGCTTTTTTTATTTTTCGTTTTGTAAATATATTATCTAGTAATATATAATGACTCTCAAGTCGTTTTTAATTCATCTCCGTTCTCTGTTTCTATCGTTTGTTTTTTTTGTTCCTTCTTCATTCAACCCCATGAGCTATCGGTTCCTTTAATTTGCTTCCCCTCCCAAATCGCTATCGGTTCTAATTCAACCCGGTTTGTGTCAAATCTTTAAATCGCTTTCGGTTCTAATTCAAACCCGCGAAAGTGATCAGGTCCATCAAGACCACTTTGCCGGGGAACGATTCAACCCGGTGGTGATCTGAATCTTCACTGCGGAATTGGTCGAATCCGTGGAGTTTTCGAAGTTTCCCCGCGCTGAGCGGTTCATCACCTTTGCGGGCGAGGTTCAACACCGCCGGTGGATTAAATTCCGGCAGTGATGTCGGCGGTAGTGGAAGTTCCGATTTCAAACCTCTTCAAAGAAGAGGCGCATCAATCCACCAAAATACAATTCAAGAAACAACTAAACACAGTTTAACATTGCTATCCACAGGGAGTAAAGAAATGCAAGATGTGAAAGCCATCCACAGGGAGCAAAAGAAATGCATTGCTATGGTCTCTAGAAGTTGGCATGCCAAAACTAACCAATCCAAGGAAGGTTTTTTTGTTTATCCATTGTTAAACACAAAATCATTCCTGCTAAGCCAAATTGCCCAGCAAATTGCTGCGACAGTTCGATCTTGTCAGTAACAATGATCTAAGACTCTGACCCCCTAGTTTACACACCAAGAGTTAATCGAATTATTTGTACTCTTTGGAGGTTCAATGCCTAATACATAGTGCACCGCTTGCCACAGGGCTCTGGCATAATGACACTCAGAGAAAAGGTGCAGGATAGTCTCCGACTTACTTAAAAAGCAGCAAACTTTAGTACCACCATTCCATTTTTTTCTATCTAAATTATCCTAGGTAAGAAAAGGCTAACAGCTTTTGGGTCACCAACCTATTAGGACTGTGTGTCTAGATAGTTGCTACTGCTATATATATATAATACCCATGCTAATGATTCTTGGCTATATTTTTTTTTGATTTTATACTGAGTCAAAAGAGAAGACTAAATAAAGCGTGTAGCTAAACTAGTGTCATCCACATCAGAATGATACGTCGAAATCTTGTTTATATATTGATAGCAGCTTGTGGCATATTATAGTGATGGACCACCACAGAAGCCGATCTTCCACCTAGTCGCCATTATCTTAGGACCAGATTGTTGATGCCTACACTCCAAAAGCGACACTATACTATACTGCAACCGCCCACAGTTTTGCATTGCTCATATGATTCACAAGACATTTAAGCAAGTTTGTACTACAGTATATATAAATAAACCTAGCTAGTTCATCTGGTTTTGGCAGAATTCTGGTTTCTGGTATTGAGGGTCACTTTATTTTTAGTAAAAGCATAATATCGGTTGGCTAGGATATCTTGAACAATAAAGTATGTGCAAGAGGCGAATGATTTGTTTTGATTATTTGCTATATATGCAGAGGCTTGGGCATATATTCTTGCTATCATGGTACAAAGCAAATAAATAAATCGGCAGACAAATATTCTCCAAGATCTGGCCTATTTTTAACAACCTCAACAGATCGAGGTATTTATCCCTGTTCATGCATGTCGTTGTTGACAGGAAAGTAGTATGAGTACAGAGTATGGTTCCAGACTTCCAACCTCGACTCATCTCATGGGAATCAGATATATAGCTGATGGACCAACCAATGTTCTGCAGATACATTAGCAGCCATCCATTGATTTTCCACTGCATACTATACTATAGCAAATCAACATCTTTTAATTGTTCTGAGTGATGCTTAAACACATTAATAATTAGTATTTGAAATCTGATGCCCTACTGATCGGCCATTTATTTAGCTATATAGGTAGGAAAAGATTGGAAACCCCGGCCGGCCCACAAGGTTTAAGTAGCTGTTCGGCGCCGCAAGCAACAGGAACCGATCGATCGATCATCTTGTTTTTCAGTGACGGTCAAGCTGATGGTCCAGACACAGATGGGGACCGACACACGCTAATTAGCTCACAGCAGTCGCCCGTAAGTACACGTACACTTTCATCTTTCCCAAATGATTGTTAGGTCGGTCGGTCTTGGGAATCAGATCACACAAGGCATCATATCGGTTAGTTGGAACATCAGAACCCTTTTCACTTCAGTTCTTGTCGATGGATCGATTCCGCCGGTCCCCTTTGGCCGGCTGTGCAATCTGCAATATATATATCTGCATGCGTTCGTGCAGTTAGAAATGCTCTGTGACATGAGAGCCTGAGGCCATGCCGTCCAGGGCAGGCTCCACCACAGCATGCAGATGTAGATGTCTCTCTACAATTCAGAATAGTCACGCTAGCTAGCTCTAATCAGGCCGTACGTTTTTCTGCAGTTTCTAGATTATGTGTTGCGTCATGCTTACTGATTTGCACTGGCTCCAGAACCTTAATTAGTTTCTTCTCTGGATGGACAGCTAACGAATCATGCATGTATATATATACTGATGGATCCAACGGTGATGCTAGTTGATGGAAGAGCTATCAATTCACCATCTGATGCTAGTTGATGGAAGATCGAGTTATCAATTCACCATCGATCTGATGCATGATTTGCATATCAAGGAAACTAGGAAAGCGTTCATCAGAATTCAAAGGGAGAAGAGAAGATGGAGACCAAGATACTAGTGCAGAGACATTTAGTACTGGCGGTTTTAGAGACGTATTCGTGGTGCCATGAAAAATACTCTGTGTACTATATATTGACAGTATACAATTAGTGCAGTTTGAGGCTGGAGCTCCAACGTCTAACCTCGTGTGGAAGCAAAGCACCCCATAAATTGATGGTCTACTACTACGGACCATGAGCTAGCGATCGGAGGTTCTAGCTACTAGCAGGTAGATGGAGCCCCACAATTGTTTTGGAGCTGGAGCCATCAGCCATCCACCGCCGCAAACAGCCGATCATCTTTTCCGCGCGCGAATGCGAATGTATGCATACTGGTCCACGGCACGGGACCAGCAGCTGACAGCAATCACCCGCTATGTACGTATCCCTGTCCAAATGATTAGGCTTGGGGCCTTGCAATCAATCAGACAGAGAGGCTTGCATGGTTGGAACTGCACAACCCTAGTTAGCTGGGGGTCCATCTTCATTCGCGAGCTGCATTTGTATACTCCTCCTACTCCTGAGTAATGCATGGTGCAGTCAACTTGTGTGCATGGCATTGCAATGCTGTGTCAAGGGACCAGACTACAACCAGGCTCCACCCAGCCCAGGCACCCACAACTCAATGTCTCTCATCCATGCGAATGCGAACGGACACACACAGTTGTAATATACAGAGAGGTCGCTAGAGCTAGCCCGTATCTTTCAGAGGGACACTTTTCTTGCTTTCTCTGCAGAGATAGATGCATGATCTTGAGATCTTGTGCGTGTACTTTTATGCCTGTTGATGATGTAGCTCACGAACCTCCAAGTGCACACAGCGGCAGCAGCAGCAACAGCCAACGGATTAGCTGTCACACTAGCATACAGTCAGTGCTGGACGGATGGCCTATTCGGCTATTCATTATTCTAATCCTACTTACTTATATTATAATCAGTTAGGACCAATTAACAATTTAACACGCCGAATTGTTTGATCCACGCTCTAAGTAGGCATCATATGCTTGTTTATTCATCACATTCATCACAAGTATAGCAGATAATAAGAGTACTACTACTCTACTAGTATGTGTATACTCCGGCCAGGCCGAAGGCAAGAATGAGAGGGAAGAGCAGTTAGAGACTGTTGGTGGTTCAGTCGTCAGAGAGGGTAGGCAATGGCGAGGTGACGGCGGTTTGCTATGCAAAGAATGAATCGAAGAGGTGACGGCGGTTGCATTGGCAACATAGGATGATCCAGCTGAGATCTAAAGATGAAGGTGATTATATTCAAAAGGACAAGGTGGATCGCCATGGCCCAACACCATATAAGATGCAGTCAAGTTTCTGCACATGCACAGTCGCATAATGAGTAAACTATATTGTGATCTTGAGATCACTATATATAGTTCCTATATATATATACCTAGATATATAGCCCACAACACAACGACTTTCGCATGTAGAATACTTCAAATCACGACATCCATGAGAGAATAATCAATCAACGTAACTGACGCCGACATGCATCCATGCAGTAGAGACCCACATAGATATGGGCCAGATTAGCATGCATTAAGGGCCAGCTATGTACGGGTACAAACAGCAGCTTATATTACCAATGAGAATAATGATCGTTCTGGCTCTTACGGCCCGGCCTAGCGATATTCATTTTCTCATGGAGATTGCTTGTCTTCGCTCGTAGGTATACATGTACTGATCTCCCCTAAATAAAAGGGTGTCTCATTTCTTTATAAGAAAATCTGAACAAATTCGTAAAAAAAAATACACTTTTTTTAGGATATATGGAAGGTGGAGAGAGAGAGAGAGCGAGAGTATACAAACTTATAAGTCTAATGACTTAATAAGTTTTAAGTAGGGGTGTGTACCAACTTAACTTATAAGTCTTATGACTTAATAAGTCATGGTTGTTTAGCAAAGTAAGTCAATTATTTTACTTTTTGACTTAATAAGTCACTTGACTTATGGAAACCAAACAACCCCTTATTTGAGTTAGAAGTTGGTTACCAAAGAAATTTCGGAAGCAAGCTCTGGATGCTTTCTGTAGTGCCTCAACGTGAAAGAGGTTTAAGAATCCGTTTTCATTTCTATACCTACTAATAAAGAGAGAAAAATTTCTTGAGCAAAATTTCGGTCTGCCTTTGAGTCCGGCCGGCGCACGTACGCCTCGCCCATGTTTCCGTCGTCTGGTCGTCCAGACTTCTCTGTCCGCCTATTTTACCACAGTGCGCATAGAGTTGGAGACATATACGGAAAGGATAGGAGTTTCCGTATAATACTAATATTGGCACAACTGCATGGAGTACTAGATTGCAGCTTTCGGCGTCAATAGTTGTATTACCAAAAATATGAGTACTAGATTGCAGCTTTGGGCCTCAATAGGAGTTGGAGATGCATACGAAAAGAATAGGAGTTTCTAGAACGAAATCAAATTAATATCACCGCGCAATAGTTTTTCTATATTAAAGCAAGAGTACACATCAATCAAACTGGGTCTGAATCAAAACTACCATGAACAAAAATCAATTTGACCAGAGACCAGGCATGCGACGGGGACTGCGGCCCGCTGAGGCGAGCGAAGATGAAGGTGACCGGCCGGGGCAGCGACGAGGAAGGCAGGGACGAGCAGCCGGCGAAACGACGAGGAAGGCGTCCGGCCGGGCGGTCGACGAGGACGGCATCCAGAGCGACGAGGACAGCTGCTGGAGCAAAGGGGTGAGCGAAGATGATAACTCGCCGTGGTTCGGAGGTTGCGCCGCCATGGCCCCCGCTCGACGAAGCAGGGAGACTGCTCCGCCATCATGGAAGGTGACCTTCTTCGATCGATCTCCCCCGTCACACCACGCTAGCGAGAGCACCATAGGAGAATGGAAAGCTCTCGAGATGGAGATTTTGGTGGTGTGACATGCATAGCTCGATTTCTGGATTTGCAGGTGTGATTTGGGAGAGGAGAAGAGGATGTGTTGTCTGTATTTTTTTGTTCTTTGCAAAAAACATGATGACTGAGTCACCGAGGAGAGAGAGGAGAGTAGACTAGAGAAGACATGTGTGGGTATGTTAGAAATTTCTGGACTGCCACGTACTGGACTACGTACTCATATCTCCTGTTCTTTTTGAACATTATTATATTCTATTCTTTGATTTTCTTGAACTGACTTCCACAGCTTATCCACAGCTTATGAAGTTAAGATTTTTTTTTTTTACACATGCATGTAACCAATTGATTTAATATCTACATGAAAAAAACATGGTATTAATTGAAATAGCTTATGCATACATGGTGCATAATCTGATCGGATTAGAACACATCACTCTGCATACATAGCTTATAATCTGAGATGGAAGGAGTAATAAAGTATATATTCTTTTCATCGGAAAAAGTAGTTATTTGTCCCGTTGCAACGCACGGGCATATTTCTTAGTTATAATAAAGGCTAAAAACGGTAGCGTTTGGCGGGCGATGCAAAGTGAGGTCTGTCAGTATTGTGTTTTTGCACCGGTGTTTTTTTTGCAACCTCCTTCGTGAGGATGTTGTTTTCTTTCTTTAGTTTATTGTATATCGCTTTTTCTCTGTTCTATCAATATATATATGGCGGCCATGTTCTTAGTTTTCGCTTCTCGGAAAAAATAGACTGAAAGTTATACTAAGACATGTATCAGTTGTACAACTATATTCAGGAACATATATAGCCGGCACTAGAGAGCTTGCGGCTATCCTGCAACTGTTGCAATTGGCCCTAATTTGATTTTGATAAAATACAGTTTATTGGGCTCTTCGGTCATTTGCTGCATTTGCTGGGCCTGGGGAGATCCAAAGAAGGTGGAGCCCATCAGGACCTTGGCTTATACAAAAAAAAAAAAAAAAAAAAAAAATCAGGACCTTGGCTTGCACGAGACCGACGAAGCTTATTGGGCTCTTCTGGGATGAAGAAAGGCTCGCATATTTCGTTTTATTTTCTTTTTACATTTTTCAAATTAGTTTTTTAGGAAAACAATCCCAACAAAAGAAAAATTGCATGTCTATTATACTCCCATCTGTAGAAGAAAGCCGTTTGATATCCGTATAGGTTTTTCTTTGTTGGCTGTCAAAACGCTATAAAAGATTCCATTTATTTAATATAAGGCCTTGTTCGGGCCGGGTCTTTGATTTATTGTGAAAAAAAAGCATCTTTGTTATTTAGTTGGTGGCGGTTCTTTGGTCTTTGGTTTTACGTGAGAGAGGAAAACACCGTTCTTTAATTTGGTTCAACCACCAAAATTTAACAAGGCCTAAGTCCTGGTAGTTTGGAGGTTTAGAGATAAAGTCTAAGTTGGGATTCTTGATCGGGTCGAGATGCACTACGTACCATCTACGCCAGCTGATTCTTCTATAAATTTATTCTTATTGATATTTATTTTTATGGTATGAGAGAGGGTTCCTTATTTGACAATTATTACAAGCTGGGAGGATGTGGACAGCTCCTGTCACTTGTTATTTACGACATACTCGTATACTGTGATGAATCGAGAGCCTTTTAATTAAGAGCAACTCTCCGAGAGTTTTTACACACTCTTGTTTGGATGCTAGTGTATTCACCTCATTCTACGAGTATTGAAGTGGATTGAAGTGGAACTTAACTTAATTACTCTCTAATTCATTCTAACACGTGAACAAAAATGAATACACTTATATCCAAAACCACGCCTCAATCTTTACACCTAACTGGGTGTGTTGTGTTGTTTGGTAACCTTGATGTTACTCGGTTGTTTGTTTGTCACAAAATTCTACCCGCTTAATGAAAAACGCGCCTAAGTATTTTTTGTGGACAATTTTCATCCCGGGGTCTTGAACATTTATACCATCCGTCGCTTGACTATTGTCCACATTAGGCACATGATCTGGCTAGCCCTAGTCACAACTACGAACCACATGCCATCTTTTAGCCGCCCTTGGCCTTTCTTGGCGGTTGGAACCAATGCGGCCTGGATAGAGTCAACTTGGGAAGGTTGCTCCAAGGTGTGTTTGTGGTGGTGTGATCGAACCAAGAGGAGGTAATACGGTTGGAAAATGACGAAGACCGTGACAATCATGCATTAGGTGGGCTATATGGGGTGGAGCAAAGAAAGGGTAATTGTTGAAGGGAGGTGTTCTTTACTTCACCAAATAGTTTTTGAAAGCATCCTAAATATCTTGTAGTCCTTGTGGATCCAAACAAAGCCCTGTATGAGTATCTTTTACCGAAAAACTAATGCTCGTAAGCCGTCCAAACAGATGGATCAACCTCCATGCCAGCAGTCCACTATAACACACCTTATATTGGACGACGTGAGGCTATGTCCCTTCTGCTTGGACGGTGTGGATGACACAACCCCCACCACTTTTCTATCACCTTGGATGAGGATGCGGGCACATGGCTCGGAGGTTCAATCTAGTGCAGAAGGAGGCAAATGCTTCATCTCCCCCTGCTACACACTATTGTTGCTCGTCTTTCCATGGCTGGCTACCCAACCACCTCTGGCACGCCTCCCCATGGATTCTTTTGAGCCCATTTAGTCATAGTGTTTGAAATAAAAAGTAACTAGATTGGTCTAAATTTAGTTGACTAAATTTTAGTTACCTCTTGGTCTTTTAACATTGTCCTTCCCTAAAACCTCATGTTAACCCTCCTTTCTACCCATACTCCCTCCATATAAAAAAAGAAAGTCGTTTTGGAAAAGGCTTCGGTCAAACATTGGGAACATAAATGATTAATAACTTTTTAAGTCGTTGAGTTTTGAAATGTGAAAATCATATCAATAGATTTGTCTTGAAAAATACTTTCATAAAAGTATACATATATAATTTTTAATAAATATTTTGATAGAAAAGAGAAGTCAAAATTGCACTTTAGAGGCCGTGTCAATGTCTTAAAACGACTTCCTTTTTTCAATATGGAGGGAGTACACTTCAATGTAAGATGTTATTCTTTTTGTTAACTTATATGAATCTTTTGTTTAATATTTGGAGGCCTAAATAATCCGAAAAGAAATTACAAATATAATTTTTATATCTCGTTGAGACTACAAATGTTTCACAACGCCATTTTTTTTAATTAGTGGTAGTTTTTCATAAACTCGTTAGTTATCCAAACAAACTCTCAATCTGAAGCCCACTTATGTTTGAGTTAAATTTCTTGTAGCACTTTTCGTTTTGTATTTAGTAGAACTAAGCTCAAAAGATTATTCGCCTCGCGACTTTTCAATTTAAAACTATGTAATTAGTTATTTTATTTAACTACATTTAATACTTAATGCATGCGTTAAAAGATTGGAGATATGACTAAAAACCGTAGCACTTTTTGGAACTAAACACCCCCTTTATCGTGTGTCTTCTGGCTGAGGTACGAGTACGATTTTTGCTGGGACGGTGAGCTCGTTGCTGGGACGGTGAGCTCGTACAACGACTGACGGTACGAGGAAAGACCGCAGCTAACCACAACACACGTGTGAGAAAAAAAGGAAACGTCACGTGCCACACGTGGCCAGCCTCACGTGTCAGGTACTAGTACCATCCGCCTGTACCCACGCGGCACACCGCCGGCAAACCAACGCGCACGGCACACGTCATCGATCCCCCGCTGCTGTCGCCGACCGTTCTCGTCGCCGCGTGCCGTGCCGTACCGTAGGGTCCAACCACGGCGTACGGTGAACGCTTCATTTCACCACCAGAATTCCGTTTCTGCCGTTTTTCTGCACAAGCTGCACGTACGCCGCCATCCATGCCGGCTTGCCGGCTGGGTTTTTCTTTGCAATTCCACAGGAGGAGACAGGCGGCGCAGCCGGAGCCGGTGGTCGGTCCCCTTGGATTTGGACGACGGTGACGCGTCAGCCAAAGCGCATTACACGTCCATCACCCCGTGGGTTTTGACCAAACGCCATGTGATTACGACTTGTTGGACTTGGCTAGAGTCGGCTGCTGGCTGTTGCTCCGTGGCTTCTCATGCATCTCGGCATCCTCCCGTATCGTATCATCAACAGTTGAACACGACGAACACGAAACCGTCGTGTTCCGACAGCAAACCACTTACCACCCTACTCTACTCGCATCATCAAGAAGTATATATATATATATATATATCTCCAACCAAACACTGATTCGGTCATCGGTCGTCGACATCGACTACTTGTCCACTTCTTCCGTTGCTACCAGACTCTGATCCTATCCATTCGCGCGCTCAACCGCTCATGGCGATCAACGACTACGGCGGCCCGGCGTTCGCGGGCGACGACCTCGGCGTCGCCGAGAGCGCGACGACGTCCATCGAGGACCTGCCCGTGGACGTCCTGTCCCTCGTGCTCCGCCGCCTCGACGGCACGTCGCTGGCCGCGCTCGGCTGCGCGTCCACCGCCTTCCGTGACCTCGCCAACGACCCGGCCAACTGGCGCGCGCTCTGCCTCGCGCTCTGGCCCTCGCTCCGCGACGCCGTCGCCGACGACGACACCGGCGCCAACAAGGCCCACCACCACCGGCGCCTCTTCGCCGACGCGTTCCCGTTCCCCGCCGTTCCACTGGCGGCACAGCCACGGACGCCGGCCGCGCTCTGCGACGGCACCAGCAGCTGTCCGCCGCTGCCGCTGCCGGCGCGCCTCGTCTCGGCCGTCGACCTTCGCCAGAGCGGCACGTGCGTGATGTCCCGCGCGGTGGAGACGGACGCGTCGTCGGCCTGGTTCCTTGGCGCGCCGTTCCGCGTGGACGCGCTGGCGCAGGAGGGGCTTCACGTTGCCTTCGGCGCCCATCGTGCCCGCGGACCTCGAGCTCAGCTGGGTGCTGATCGACCCGGACTCCGGCCGCGCCGTCAACGTCTCCAGCCGCCGGCCCGTGTCCGTGGACCGGCGGTGGCTCACGGGGAGACCGTGGTGCGGTTCTCGCTGGTTCACGGCGGCGTGGTGCTGGACGCTGCCGTCACGTGCGACGAGCGGTACGGACACGTCAGGGAGGTCAGCCTGTGCATGGAGGACGCCGAGGGGCGGCGGCGGCGGCGTCAGCGGCCGGGATGGGTTGGCCGTGGTGGCCGCGGCCATGGTGGGTGGCAGGCGGGGACGTGGCGCTGAAGAAGAGGCCAAGGTGCGGTACCAAGAGTTCGTGAAGGAGGGGCCGATGGGAAGGAGCGCAAGGCACGGCGGGAGGGCATCATTGACCTCTGCTGCTCCGGCGTCGGAGCGGCGGCGCTCCTCGGGTTCCTGGTCATGCTCACATTCCGGTGACCGCCACCACGAAAGGGTAATTCAGCACGTGCTATGTAAATAGTGGAAAATGGAGCTATCGTTGAGAGTTGACACGCAACAATTGTAAATATATATAGTATGTACAATTGTGCAATTTACAGGAAACTATACACGATTTAACAAGAACAGCATTTTACTCGAAACAGATTTATTCATTTTTATTTTTTGAAAACCTTTCAAGCAAAATGTCAGACGACAGAGCCAATATTTTCCAGGAACCACCAAGGTAAATCACACGAAAAATATGGCATTTAAATTCCCTGCACAATTCCTGCTTTACAAAATCCAGATGCCCCCGAGGGCATCGCGGAATCCAACATTCTTTGTACTCAGTTACATAAATACTATATGACAATACAGTTATTTGGAAACCAGCAGGATAAATGCTTACACGCGCTGCTATAAGCACTCTACATTTGAGACAAGCTATACACAAGTTTTAAGAAACAAATCATACAAAACTCACAAGAACAAAAACAATGGTGGTAATCTTTTGTCGCGGTGAGCAGCTCCATAAGACTACCGTTGGTTTTAGATAAACTCCATAAAGACTAGTGAGCAGTCTACATGTGCGCGTTTTGCAACTCACGATATACCAAATCGATGAACTCGTCATTCTACATGTTGGACAAAACAAGAGTTAAATCATATAGCAAATAAATATTGTGAAATTGCACAGTTTTATGCGAGGCATACCTGAACAAGTCTCTGGAGGGCGTCCTTAATGTTATCCCTCGAAATAATAAGTCCACTGCTGTGTGCAGGGGTCAGGGAAGGAGGTGGAGACGGTGGGGGAAAAGGTTGGAGTAAGGGAGTGCCATATGGAGGACGTTGAGCAGCTGTTGAAGTTGGATGAAGAGGCGGAGCTGTAGGCATCATGGATGAAGCAGGTGGTGCCACAGATGTTGAAGAGGGTGATTGAGGTGCAAAGAAAGCTGGTGTTAGAAGATTTGTAGAATGGCTGGCATGGGGATTTGTGTCATGGAGGGAAGTGGTAGTGGTGGAGCTGATGAACCCCCTAAAGGATGAGGCATTTGATGTGTTGGAGTAGCAGATGGAACAATCAGCGGCACATGAGAAGATGTGGACGGCCTCAGTCGATGGATGTGCTCGGGCAGCCATTTGTGCACTTGATACACTCCCAATGCTAGCAGCAGCCTGTGGATTGTTTAAAACAACAGGTAAGTAGGCATTAAGCTATGGAAGAAATAAAATAATAGCCCAAACCATATAGAACCATGATAAGCAAGAAGCAGTCCATGAACTATACTGGTAAACATGTATCAATCAGGATGAGGCAATGGCCATCATTTCGAGACTCCATATACATGAAGAATATTTACTATTGACCACAACTTAAGCTACTGCAAAAATATATCACATGAACTGAAAGGTACTTCCTCCGTTCTAAATTATAAGACATTTTGGCTTTTCTAGATACATTTCTTTTGCTATGCACCTAGTTATACACTATGTCTAGATACATAGTAAAAGGAATGTATTTAGAAAAGCCAAAACATCTTATAATTTGGAATGGAGGTAATATCATATAAGGAAACAGAGCTTCACAAGGCTGGACGAGAACATACGTTGAAATAATTAATCAGTGATTCTTCAGGTGCATCAGAAACTAGAACAGGGGATGACAGCGGAGGTTCAAGGGGCCATCTATAGCAGCAGATGTCGGAACAGCCTCAAGTTCTTCAAACTCACTGTTGCACATTAGAAGATATTACATAGGTGAATCCAATATATTGATCACAATAGAGCACAGAAAATACCTTTTTGTGGTAGGCACTTTTGGTTTTGGAGGCACTTTTGCATAAGCATTTAGTATTCTGCAAGAAAATGTAGTGAACAAAATTTTAGCAAAAGAGAAAAGTTTCCATACAAACACAGGTCATATCAGAGTCTATAATAACTCTGACCCTCATGTACCAAATGAGCATCATTTACTAGTAAAAAGTCTGTAGCAATTGCATTTATTTTCTTTCCAAACCCCTCTGGTTTTTCTTTTGAGATGGGCATACCACCTGCTCTGAGGATTGGAGGACAACAGATAACTAGAATGTCAAATAAGAATATGCATTATTCTTTATTTACATATCAAAATGTATTAAGATCCTCTAAATTTATGATAGGATCCAGGATCCTACCACGGCTGTGTAGGTTGTAGGGGTAGGTGACTGGTGGCTGGGGCTTGAACCCGGCGGCATACGGGCACCGTTGGCGTGAACAGGGGAGCCAGCAAGACAGAGAAGGTGCATGGGAGATGTCCCTTGAGGCCAGGCAAGATAATTGCCTTGCTTAATTATCTCAGTATATATCATCTCTTAACAAATCAATCTAGAACCTATATTAATGGAAACAAATTAAAATGTCTAAGAGGGAAATCCATCAAGGGCCATGCACCCCAATTGTCCTAGCGCAGCCCTGGCACTTATAGGTGACGCCGGTCATAACACCTTACATAACTATTTATTCACAAATCAGTGACAGCAAATATTTTTCACTTTTTTAGAGGCATAAGATTGTAGTAAATGAAACTGAGTAGTGATCAATTTTCAGTTATGAAGTTACAAAATATCCACATCCCAAGTTAGGTCCTAGAAACTGTATATCCACACGGTAGTTCCACCTAGAGAAGTTGCCTTTTGTTGCATTGTTTGGTCCTTAGTGAGTTAAGACTTAAGATCCATCAATTTGTCGGATGATAACAGTCTATCCACTTTTGAGTTGAACCGCTTGAATTGCACCTAACAGCTCTATACCCACCAGCACAAGTGGAACAAGCAGGAGAGAATCCTTACCTTCCAAAAAAGGCTTGCTACAGCTTCACAGTCATGTTGGTTATAAAACCAAATACCATTTACTTCTTGGGCAGCATTTCGGTACAACAAATATGGTGGCTGAAGTTCAGTATTCAAAAATCGCTTAATAGATCCTCGACCAGATTATCTGTTAAGAAGACACTAATAGCTTTTAAAATGAGGAATCTGGCACAATGATCAGTTTGCCTTTAAATGTACCACTTAAACAGCATAATATGAAGATTGAAAAACTCAAGAAAAAAACAGGTGAGATGCTAAGCATCAACCCACAAAGAATGAACTATCATAATCACAGAGCTTCATTCTTATCGTGCAGAATAAGTAGAGTTTGGATTAAAGAATATCAGCATTCTGCTGCTCAGAGGTCAAAGCAACTTGATCGCAGCACTGTTTTCTTTTGTTTTTGCCAACCCTGTGCTGAATGTTAACATCTACTTGCCAAAAAAGAAAGGAATCGATGCACAGGTATCTGGAGTACTTATTGAAAAGTTTCTCAAATGGATCAACTTTTTTAAAAAGAAAGAGTTACTTGCGCTTATTCATTGTTGTCCCTAGTGCCATTTTTTTCACCTTTCCTATTTGTACAAATTTTAATTAATAGCATAAATAAAGAAATAGAGCTGAGGTGGTAAGTAATGACCCCCAAAGAATTAAAGATTATACTCAAGTTCAAAGCACCTAGATCCCAGTACCCTTTTCTTTTGTTTTTGCCAACAGCGCACATTTCTATGCTGAATGTTTACTTCTATTAGCTAAAAAGGAATTGATGCGCATTATCTGCCTATGCCTATCTGGAGTAGTTATTAAAAGGTTCCTCAAATGGATCATTTTTTTAAGAGTCACTTGCCCTACGTCATTGTGTCACCTTTCCTATTTGTACATGCTAGTGGTTGGAAGATCCAATGTAGTCAATAATACCAGAAGCTACAGCAGTCAGCCAATCAACGAAACCTTACATTTCTGAATTGCAGCAAAATTATTTAGTCTGCTTTAACATTTAGAGTTCTTATTAGGATACCCTGAAGGAATGTTTAATCATGATCCATACTCCATAGCCTAAAGTTCCCAGTGCACCTGCGACCGATCCTACAAGCACAAAATGTACTAACCAGCACCCAAGCTAGCTAACGACTGAAGCAACAGGCGAGCAAAATCAGTGGAGATGGCAATGTGCGTACGTACCAGTGTTGCGCCTGTTCATGACAATAAACTGGAACCTCGGCTGGGAGTTCCTACATGCGATCCGATCCAACAGGTTGCAGAGGCAATTAGATCACAGACGCAGCGATGGAAAGAAACCCTAGACTAGACAGAACCCTCGATTCGATTCCGAGATCCCCGTGACTCACCTCTTGACGACGAACAGCGACCCTTCCACGTCCTTGCGGCTCTGCACAGCGCAAGCAGAGAAGAGAAAAAAAAACAAACAAATCGCGCATCAGATCGGGGTCGGACGGGAAGGATCACAGGGCGGGCGGGCAGAGGAGAGGAGAGGAGAGGAGGGGGAGAATCGGTGGCTGGCTCACCCACTGGTTGAGGTCGATGTTGAAGTCGTAGAGCGTGACGTGCGCGGCGGTGATGAGGATGTCCTCCACGGCGGGGTCCAGGCGCTGGAGGACAGTGAGGTTGAGCATGCGCGTGGCCTCGGCGTCCATGGCCAGGTTCGGGGTCACCTTCCCCGTTCGCCGGCGGCGGCGGCGGCATCGATGGACTGGGCTTGGTCTCCGCGTGGTGGAGTGGATCTGAGAGTGGTGGGTCTAGCTCCAGCCTCCAGCAGAGAGAGAGAGAACTGAGCAGAGAGACACAGCAGACAACAGGAGGATGTTTCCGGGACAAAATTTACAGCACCGTACACGGCAATAGATCCTAGACAGACGTGGCAATGGATTAGTGAATCCAACTAAACCAATTAAAATAGAACTAAAAATTTCTAGTCTACTCTCTCCATCCTAAAAATATAAAATTACTAAATGGTTCATGTTTAACCAAGTTACCATACTTGGAACAGTATGACAATGTGTTTTGAATCTTTTGATACTTAATCTGGTTCATAGCTAATTCATCGTGTCCTACGAGTACAAATGTGTCGCTGAATGTTGCAGTACCCACAGCTCTCGCCTAGAAGACACGTCATTATTGCTTGAGCATCTGTAGTGTCTTGCGGTTCTAAGACGGGTCGATGCAACAAATGCGAACGTCCGACCCGCTCCTATACATTGTGATGCCGAGTCGATGAAGAACCGGTTATGATGAATCAAACCGGGTCGAGAGAAATAAAGAAATCGTGGATGGTTTCTCACCCTTATTCTCTTTCTTTGTCGCTTTTTCTCTCGCCCAAAGATAGGAAAACCACCGTTGTCTCTGTCGCCGTCCACCGATGTTGCCGCCACCCCAATCCGTGGCTAGAACCCCATCTCTTCGGCCCAACAACATGGCCCCCCATGGCCCCATCGTTCTCCCCGGACCCTAGATCTAGGGTGTAGGAGCCATGTCTCGACGCCGGAGTTGAAGGACCTCATGGCGGCGGCAACCACCAAGGGTGGGGACAGTGGGGTGACGACTGCTCCGAGACACATCACATGCAGGAGCTCACCTTGAGGCCGAATATTTATGAATTATGAATTAAATATTAAATATATACCATACGATTAAGTACCAACTATAGATAAAATGAGTAATTTCTATTTATGAATACTATTTTATATATTCATTCAATTTATTTATTGTATGTACTACACTAAAAATTGTATTCTTTATTGAACGAAGAGAGAAATAAGTACATACCCCTTCGTTAAATTATAGTTTGTTTTGGCTTTTTTTAGATCCATTTTTTTTTTTTATGCACCTAGTTATACACTATATCTAGATGCATAGAAAAAAAAAAAATGCAAAATCAAAACGACCTACAATTTAGAATAAAGAAAGTATATAATATATAAAATGACTAATGCTATTTTAATTGCTTTTGAGTCCATAACTAGTATACGTTGATCCAATGTCAAAAGATAGACACTAAAACTGAAAAACTCGACAACTTAGATTTTACCAAAATTGACTAAAACCTTTGTTGGAGATCACTCAATACGATTGCTTCCTACTTTACCAACAATTTCTCCTTCTCTGTTCGTTGTCCTTGTCCATCACTCCACTTCGGACTTCGTTGTAATGTGTAACGGGCCCACACACAGACCGCGTAACCGGGCCCAACCAGCCCACACAATATGACCGAAGGCATGGATCGCAGCCCATGTCAGGGTAACGGGCCTAAAGATTCTCCAAACGGGCCACCTGCAATTTAATTATTTATTTGAGATCAATAACCTTTTTATTTAAAGAAAAATTTTAAGCGTAGCACTCTTAAACAAACCACCGAACCAGTTCAATACTCTATCAGCCTTTTTTCAAGCACTAGTGACAGAGTAATATCAGATAGCTAATCGTAACCTTTAATAGTTACATCCCATCCCCCCCCCCCCCCCCCTTTTAAATATGTCAGCAAATTCAAGGTTGACTAAAATCCTATTTGAGTTATTTTTTGGGGAAAATCCTATTTGAATTAACTGAGATCATTTGCTAGTTGGTAAAAGCGACTCTAGCTGATCTAAATACAACTTATAGCCTAATTTAAATTTTTTTAATCATCTAGCTGATCTAAATATAACTTATTAACAGTCGTCAAGTCTACACTTTTTTTTTCGCGAGTGTGTGTTTTTGTATTAGAAGAAATAGAGTTCACACAACACGCTTAACGAGCGCCCAAGAAGGTCAACGATACACTCTTCTTGATTGTTTGACCAGTTTGTGTTTTTTGAGAAATTCAAATCTTAGAGCCGACAACACTCCTCTTGATTATTTCACGCATTCCATATATAGTATAGGAGCATAGTATAGTTGGTAAGTCTACACTCTTCTTGATTGTTTGACCAGTCTGTGGTTTCATGAATTTCAAATCTTGAGCTGACACGGCCCCCTTGATTGTTTGACCAGCTGAGGTGTTTTCGACAATTTAAAATCTTGAGCTCAAGAAATCAGCTCTACATCGTCTACGTACTGCTGGTGTCCATTCAAATTTGAGAAGCAAAACTTCGATAGTCGTTGGGGGCAACCCAAAACACACATGTCCTACGTTCGTTTCTAAATAAACACACATCCTCTCATTTCTCGAGAACTAAAGTTATAGAGAATAGTAAGGATATTTGTATCTTTAAATAATTTATTATGAAAATTATATTCCACCCTAACACGATGCTTATTAATTACACGTCATATATAAATTTTAGTATATTTGTATATATTCGTTCAAACTTTTAGACTTCTCGACAAACGACGTTTGTTTTGAAATGAAATTAGTTGCTCAGGAATTGAAATGAAATTAGTTGCTCAGGAACGCACACCACAAGCTTTTTATTTTGAGTTGGAATTAGTCTGGCTGATAAGCTGGCTACTGATTGTTGTGAGAGAACAACTAATGGACACACAACATAAGCAGTTCAAGAGAAGAGGATTTATATATGTACTAATATAAGCCATGATACAGTTGAAGCGAACAAGTTGACCAGTCATTTTCTCACAAGCTCGGCTAGTCGCTGCGAGAGAACCTGAGAGAACCGCTTATGATACAGGTTGAAGCCATAAAATCGTATCATGGTTAACAAGCCGTGCCTGATAAATTCAGGCGAACAAGTTTGATAATTGACACACACCAAAAGCGGTTCAAGAGGATTTATATACTAATATACTGTACTCTAAATAGAAACAGCCATGTGGTTATATCCATACAGATGTCAGAGCAAGGCACAACCGAAGCAATTCCCAACTAGGCTAGGTGTACGATGCTAGTACGACCCAGTGAAGGGCGGTCATGTGGCTACCTTGCAAATGAACAACTGGAGGCCGGGACAGATATTGCTCTTTTTCTTTTGGAACATGCTAGGCCTCTGTTTGTTTAATTTGGCCTAACAACGATACTATATATAATAAAATTAGATTAGAGAAGCCGTGAGGCAGGGGTTTACAATAAGCAAATCTGTCCATCTTGCATCCTGCTATGCTTAGAATAGCGAGAGCGAGACGTGGTGTGCCTGCGCTTTCAGCTGCTCGTTCATCTCTTTCAGTGAAAGATACTCCTTCATCACCACGTCCTTCTCCTGCACCAATTTTAGAGTATATATTTTATAAACACAGAATTTTATAAACACATATATATGTCCATACCATACCAATCCGTTGGTACACGAAAGGTACTCACTTACTAGACGTAGCTAGCTAAGCGTCAGATCTGATCTCAAGAAGGCTCACCTTTTTCATGGTCTCGTTCTGTGACGACAAGTCTGCAACTTTCCTTGCCAGTTCATCTCGAATCGCCTAGAAACATGCATAATAATTTCAGAAAAAAAGAATTCCTTTTTTGTTCGTGCAGATCGATGGTGTAGCAGCTAGACTGAATTCGTTCTGCAGGAGATGGAGAGGTGGCCATGGAGATGGACATCACCGTACCTGACGGCGGAGGATGGTCTGCCGCGCCGACTCCCGGTTGGCGAGCACACGCCGCAGCCGCTTCTCCTCCTTCTCCGCCTGAAATTGAAACCAATTGTTGCACCCATCAGACAACCGGCCGCGGCACAACAATCGCTCGCCGTGCGGCGGCTAGCTAGCTGCTGGCTAATTAAGTTACCTCGGTGAGCAAGTGCCGTGGCCTGGGTCCATGACGAGTCGCAGCACCTGGCGCGGCGGAGGGCGGCGCCAACGGGCGTCCGGCGCCGCTGGAGCTGCCGCTGGAGCAGGACGGCGACTGCTGCATCCCGACCCTACCAAGCTGGAGGCTCAGCCTCGTGCTCGCCATCTCCTCCTCGTCGTCGTCGGCGTCGGTCATCTCCTGGTCCTGGGTGGGCGTGTTCAACCTTGCCGCCGGCGCCTGCGCCTGCGCCTGCGCCTGCACGGCGGCGCTAGCGCTACTCCCAGCAGCCGCCATGTTGGCGAGCGCCAGCGCCGCGCCGAGCTCGACGTCGGGCGTGATGCCTCGCCGGCATTGCCGGTGCTGCCCACCGTCGCCGCCGCTGCTGTCGGACATAGGGGGATGGCCGGAGCCGGATCCTACTAGCATCGATCGGAAGTGTGGGCGGTGGTGGTGGGGTGGGTGCCAGTCGTGTACGGCGGCGGGGACGGGTCGCGGTCGAAGCTCATAAGATATAGTAGGAGTACTCCTGCGCGGCGTCTGGCCCGTGGCGCGCCGCCACGTCGTCGCGGGCGCCACAGGACGTGGCCGGAGCGGGTACGCGTGGACGGAGAAGGTCAGAGGGCACGTGGTGGTGCCTGTGCCCTGTGCCACCCGTGCGTGCGCGCATGCAGGGAGCAGGGCTCTGCAGTGGAGCAGGCGCCTCGCCGCCTCGGGGACCGAGATGGATGAGGAGGGGCATGG
Source organism: Hyparrhenia diplandra (assembly GCA_015847255.1). Classification (NCBI taxonomy): domain Eukaryota; kingdom Viridiplantae; phylum Streptophyta; class Magnoliopsida; order Poales; family Poaceae; genus Hyparrhenia; species Hyparrhenia diplandra. The sequence goes on from JADLZK010009154.1 coordinate 220,610, forward strand.
GCTCTCGCGGTTGTGGGCGCCCACGTGTCAGCGGGCCGTGTGGAACGGATTGGCCCAGGGTGGGCTGCGCAACTGACACCGTCACAATGGGCTGCGGCGGTGGGCGAGTCCGTTCTGGTCTTCTGGGCCTGGAAAGCTAACCCAAGTGGCTGGCGGGCGAGTCTGCGTGCGTACAGTAGCAATGCACGGTGCTCGCTATGTGGTATGATGGATTCTTGGAGGCATTCGCTGATTGAATGTAATTTGGCCAAGTGCGTTTGGGCTCTGGAGCGTGAAGAAATAACGGAGTTCATATGTCAAGTTGAAACTCCTGACGCTAAAGCTTGGTTAACTGAAGTGATGAAGGGGCTCAAGCATGAGGAGCTGACGAGGGTGGTTGTTCGTTTATGGGCAATTTGGTTTGCTCGTCGGCGCGCTGTGCTGGAGAATGAGTTTCAGAGCCCGCTCTCGACACACAGTTTTGTAGAGCGGTTCTTGAGTGAGCTGGAGGTAGCTGCCCCGAGGTGCACAATGAAACAAGCTACAGAAAGACTAGCAACTCGCTGGATCAAACCGCCGGGTGGCTGCGACAAGATCAACGTGGATGCTGCGCTATCTAAAAACTCGAGAAGGGCTTCGATGGCAGCAGTGGCACGAGATGAGGATGGGAATTTCCTGGGAGCGTCAGTGTTGGTCCTTGAGGGATACTCAGATGCGGAGACAGCGGAGATAATGGCTTGCCGCGAGGGGTTAGCACTGGCAAATGACCTTAACCTTCGGTCAGTTAGGGTGGCGAGTGACTGCATGAATGCAGTAAGAAGCATCCACGGCCAGGGTTTCGGTGTGTATGGTCCTGTGGTTCAGGAGATCAAGCATGGTATGGCCAGACTTTACAAGAATGGAGTTCATCCATGAGAATAGAAGTGCTAATTTTGATGCCCATTGTTAGCTAGAAGCCATGTAAATTTTTCTTTTTGGTCGATATGTTTGTTTTGGTGAGCCTCCCGATGGAGTTTGTAACACATATAATGTGACGTAATAAAGGCAGGCTCTGTTCTTCTCAAAAAAAAAAAAAAAAAAACTGACACGTTCGTCGCTTGCCGCCGCTGTGTTTGTTTTGTGCCCGAGCATCCATGCAGTCGGCCGTTCGGCGAGTGGATATAGATAGATCGATGGCCTGTCACGACACGACACTTGATGCATTGGATCAGAAGATGTGCGCAATGTTCATAAAAAACTGTTATCAAAAAAAAAAAAAAAAAAAAAAACGCAATGGCCATCACCATAGCGTGAGCTGGGGCCTGCAGGGAAAAGGAATGCTGATGCAGTGACGTGTTTGATTTAATTTCAAATAAGTTTGATCAACTTTATATCAAACCGTGCCAATATTTATGGGCTTAAACCAAACAGGCCATCGGCACGGCACCTGACTTTCTTTTTAAGCAGCTGACATGTTGATACACCAGGTACTAACTAGCATTGGGGAGATTTAATGGGTCTCATCATAGTTGGGAACTTGGGATGATCCATGAGATATGAACAGGAAATGTAAACTGTAATATAAACTGTAACTTTTACTAGCACATACGAAAGTGTACACGGAAGGAGATGTCATTCATAGGAAAATAATCAAAACGCTGAGAATTACAGTTTAGTTTCATTCATAGGAAGATACCTTGCGTTAAGCAGCTACGAAATTTAAGTTCGAAAGTGTCTTCCGCCATCGCCGAAGGTTACTACGCCGTCCCTGGCCCGGCTATTTAAGTTGGTTTGGCGAACTCGAATTCCCGGAGGTGGTACTAAACATCCTCGCTATTTTCGCGGTGCTACAAGAGCTCATCGCTACAAGAACCCGATTGTGGCCAAACCCCATCATCGGGCCCAACCGAGTCTCACAATCACCCATCCTTAAGGACTCGACGCCCTCGCCGAGGGTCAAACCAACCTACCCAAACTCGCTACAAGAACCCGATTGTGGCCCCCCCATCATCGTGGCCCAACTGGGTCTCACAATCACCACCCTTAAGCGACTCGACGCCCTCGCCGAGCCTACCCAAACGGACAAACGCCCGTGATCAACTCGTGGCCCAACCGGGTCTTACAATCACCCACCTTAAGCTGACTCGACGCCCCGCCGAGCCTACCCAAACGGTACCGGGTCTCACAATCACCCATTCTAAGGACTCGACGCCCTCGCCGAGGGTCAAACCAACCTACCCAAACCGCGCTACAAGAACCCGACATTGTGGCCCAAACCATCATCATCGTGGCCCAATCGGGTCTTACAATCACCCACCTTAAGGACTCGACGCCCCGTCGAGCCTACCCAAACGGACAAACGCCCAGATCAACTCTTTGGCTAAACGCGATACTGCCCGCCCCAAGTGCCATGCCCTCTACGAGCCATGCGCAACTCCGTCCGAGCTCCCGATCCATACGTCCGTGAAACCGCGAGAGTTGGCTCGATACCATTTGTAACGCCCTGCACTCCGGACACACGGCCGCACCCACTCTACCGAGGGGCGGACCCCACCTACGTAGCAACCCGCTTGAGTTGCCTTCGCTTCGCTCAAAACTAACCGAAGGTTACTACGTCCTTGGTCCGGCTATTTAAGTTGGTTTGGCGAACTCGACCCCGTGGTGGTACTAAACATCCTCGCTATTTTCGCGGTGCTACAAGAGCTCATCACTACAGTAATCCGATTGTGGCCCAGCCCATCATCAGGGCCCAACTGGATCTCACACTGCCCAAGTTCTTCTGAAGTTTGAGTGGTCCCCTTAGAAATGCAGAGTTGCAGATTTTTTTTTTTTGTTTTCCGTTTTTTTCTATAAAAAAATAAACTAATTTCTGCAAAATTCCCAAACGATTTCGTCAAAATTCTTGTATCCAAAAAGAGCCCTAAAGCAGAATTGTTAAAAATGTGATCGATACACATTCTCGAATTCTTGGAACTAACTTATGCTGTGGGTTCACATGATCTCCTGCAAACATTACGACTTACGGGGATTACTACTACGAAATTCAACCGTTGTAAAGGTTATACCTACAAACTGTGTATAATTCAGTAGGAGGTCACATGATATGTAGCTGCGCAATTCCTGCTAGGAAAAATCCTTGCAGCAACACAAGATGGCAAGACGTTTCTAACACCTCAGCGGAGGACCACAATCAAGTTCATAGCATGATAGCAACAACCCCGGCAAACAGAAAGATTCCATGACAGATCACAGATCTCACATGAAAGTCTGGGCCAACAAGAAGTGCAGCATTAAGGAATTCCCAGATGGGTCTCCATTCTGCCATTTCAAAAGCATTCATTCCACAATTGATACAAGTGTACAATCTTAAATATTATAACCAGTCATGTTCATGCCTTATCTCCATCAATAGATTACAGTTTACAGCAACAGTAATCATTTTGGGTATCATTGTCGCAATCATACAGTATAACAAAAGCTCACTAAATGGAGGTAATTCACTACAAACACAAAATAGATGGGGAAAAACCTTGAAAGCTGAGCAGTTATGTGCACACGTAGCCATACACGGCTCAGAATTGCAACCACCAAGGCGGGCATATCTCATGCCGATATTCACACACATGAAGATGAGATCATCACATATTGAAAAGGAAAAACAAACTCTGAAATACACTAGGAAGTTGGAGATCTATGAGATTACATGAGCAAACCATTCAATGGGCCTGAGCCGTGGTCCCTCAAAGTTCCATCACTATGCAACCATACAGTAACAGAGCCTTTTAAATTCTGATGATACCAGGATGAAAGCATCCAAGGCTATTATTCTGTACCAAAGAGATGAGCTGGACCAATTCAAATAAAAACTATGAGCTGGACACTGCATATGCTCATCAAATGATTTGAGGTCGCCATCCCAGTACAGAATGGAAGATACATTGCATATTCAGAACAGTTGGGTTCATAATGTAAAGAAAACAGGGCAAAGAAATTGAAAAACATAGTTGCATGACGGTCTCGAATAAAGGGAGATTAGCAGTGGACCAAATCTTGCAAAGCTATTATGAATGGTAAAGCATAAAGGCAGTGTCACTTTCAGGTCGGCGTCAATTCCATGAACCACCAAAAGCATGAGCCTCAAATTGCAGTAAAATAATGCATCTAAATGGTGGGTCACTTTCTGCAATACTGTTCTCGTGATCATGATATCCGAGAACTGATATGCCCAGTCAACTATATTCATAAAAGAACATGCAATTGAACCCACTCCAAATAGATTATGTATTCGGCAATGCATCCACGAAGGCGGCAAGTGGAAAACAGCCTGACAACCAAGTATAGCTGTTGATTTTAATCTTCAATACTGTTAATTGTTATGCTTATTTATGTATTCACTAAAGATGGCCAATTTATTTAACCAAATTTCAACAGAAAGACTTTGTCATTGTGTTGGAATCGTCTTCTGCTATAGCATGACTTTGTCATTGTGTTGAATAACCATCTGCTACAGCATTACCCAATAGCATAAGATATTATTCAGGAGTCTGAGCACAAGTGGATCATGCAACACTCAATAATTTGTTGGTGGCAACATGTCATTTTCAGAAATCTAACAAATTCCATTGTACATTTGTACTCACTAGTAATAATAATTTAAAGCCTTAACACAAGCAACCTTTTCGTTAATGTACTATCATCATTAAGTGGCATAATGTTTTGAAATGTCCCGAGCAAACAACTTTATTACACAGGACACGGCAGCAAATGCATGTTAGCTGTATCTTGGTTGAGATAATCCAAGGACATTGCACACTTTGAATCTCTGAACAGTCCATCACTGCGTTTAAATCATGGGACCATTTCATAAGTAGCGCCACAGTTGCTCAGCAGCACAATGGTGGTTCTCAATGGATTCTTGGGATAAAATTAAGGTGTGAACCCTTCTCAATTAACAAACGTTCTTCCACTATCAACTTAATCTTTTTGACTTTGCACCACTACTGCTGAAAAGAACTACCAATTATTTTTATTTTATGCATTTTTAAGATAACGATTTTTCAAAAGGAGATAAATATATCTCTGTCAATTCATCACATTTCACCTTAAATTATTTATCTACAACCTATATATGAACATGATCAATGCTCAACAAGTGGAAGTCTAAGCTAGCAGCCAAGTTCACATTCAGTTTCAGCTTTTAGTGTGTTCGGCATGAATAAAACTGAATGGAACTAGCTGACATACTACTTAGCACTGCATGGCCAATTTTGATATGCTCTAAAATAGGGGAAGAAAAAAGTTTGCATCTCAAAGGTACATATTACCATTATTCAGCTTAACTTTCAATATCAAAGGCTACGAATGGAAACAGGATATAGAAACCGATCTACTTTAATTAGAAGGTTATTATCAGAAAAAGGAACTAAACAAAATCCCGGAATAGATTAACCAAGCAAGTAAAGTATCCTTCGAAATCTAACAATTTCAGATATTAATGGTCAGTTAGAGTACAGATATTAATCTACTAACATTTTTGACATCCATCCTGTGCATAAATCACTCCAACAAGTTCCCAATTCAGGCATTAACTCCAACAAGCTCCCAATTCAGGCATTATTAGCAAGTAACAAAACACGACAAGCTTAGAACTGGGCATGAATTATGAGAAACCACCCTCTTAGCTCATGTAATCACTAATTTCTTAGTCAACACACAGCATACGGATTGGAACAAAATATAGGGCCCAAAAATTTCCATATATATGTGATAGATCAACACGGTAATCATGTCCTCGCTCGTTCACCTCAACTCACCTCATGCTTTTCAAATTCCAACCCCCTCTCTAGTCAGGGGAAGGAAGGAATCAAAAGTAGCCGGACCACAAACACATCGTCGGGAAACAAAATCGCTCGAGAGAAGAAAAAGGATGGTCAAAACTTTTATCACGAAAGCGACGTGACGACTCGCCTCCGCCTCAGTCGAGGAAGCCAGTGCGGCGCAGGACGGCGTTGCGGACGCGGCGGAGGTCGCGGCCCTTGAGCGTCCTCCCGGCGCCCTCCAGCACCGAGCTGTGCGCCGCCGCGCGGCGCGCGACGATCTCGTGCGGCGGCACCACGGCCTCCCGGCGTCCTCCGCGCTGCCGCCCGCCCCCGCGGCGCCGGCGTGAGCCCACCTCCCCCCTACGCGCGGGCTCCGACGGTATCCGCACCGGCGCCGACCTCGCCATCGCGGACCCCGCCGCCGCTGCGGCGGTCTCCGGGACGGGGCGCGCGGCGGATCGGGCGGGGTGCCCGACCCCAACCCAGCCCACGGCCGCGGCGCGCTTCTTCTTCTTGCCCTCGTCCTCCGGGAGCGCGGCGAGGAGGCCGAGCCCTACCGCGGACGGGGTGGCCGGCCAGAGCACGTCGAGCTCGAGGAGGTCACCGTCGGCGTGGGTCGGGACGGGCAGGGGTGGGCGGGACGACAGCAGGAGGCGGTCCATCGCGTCTGCTCGTGGGTCGGGGATCACCAGTATGGCGGATCTCCGGCGATGCGGCGGCGCTCCGGCATGGGAGGTGGAGGCGGGCGCCGTGGCGGACTCGGTGCTTTGGGCTTATAGCGAGGGAGGGCAAGTTGTTTTCCGCTGTTTTGCATCTTGGTCCTTTAGCTTCTGCTGAATCAAATTCTCCTCCTGCGGCTGCTTGGGCCTTTCTGAACCAAAAAAGGCAATTTAGGAATGGGCTGAGCATCCGATCAGGCAATTTGCGTATTGGGCTTGGGCCGGTGCTCCCACACAAGAATTCTTGAGGAGAAGGGGTTGCAAATTTGCAAGCTCTTCCTGTCTCTGCTGAGTGTATGAATTGTTTTCTTCCTCAATCGAAGTGAGGGGCGGTGGCTCTGAACCTGAGCCTGAATCGCCTGGCGGTGGCGAGGTCAAGCACGGCTCTTGCTATATCTCGAATCCATCGATGTTGAAATTCCATCCGATCCACCTAATTCGACCTTAGATCGAGAAGTTCCGCTTGTTGTGATTGTTGCATCAAATTGCCGAGGTTGGGCTGCAATCCATCGAGATGTCGTCACCTCCGGCACCGGGCGACGAGGGTGCTGGCACAAGCAAGCGCCGCCGCCATTTGCGCCCCGGATGGGCGTCGCTGCCCGAAGATCTGGTCCGTCTGGTCGCGTCGTGGTTGCTAGCCGCCGGCGACCTGCTGGACTACGTCCGCTTCCGGGCCGTCTGCCGCAGCTGGCGGTCCGGCACGGACTCCCCGCGCGGCCGCGGCGTCATGGACCCGCGCTTCCACCCGCGGCGCTGGATGATGCTCCCCGAGGGGCACTGCCTCTACCCCGGCCACCCCGACCTGGGCGGCTACGCCCGCTTCCTCAACCTCGACACGGGGCGCATGGTCCGTGCCCAGATCCCGCTCCTCTCCGACCACACCGCCATCGACTCGGTCGACGGCCTCCCTGCTGCTGCTGCGGGACCTGTACAACGACAGCGCCGTCCGCCTCCTTCACCCTTTCACCGGCGACGTCACCGACCTCCCACCACTTGCCTCCCTCCTCCCGCAGCTCGGCACGTTGCTGCTCAACTGCCCTGCGCCCTACAGGCTCAAAAACTCACAAACATGGCCTGCGCTGTTGCTTCCTTCGGCACTGCAGGAGCCATCACCATCGTGCTTGCACTTAATCAGGTACACCGTGTAGCATTCGCTACTTCCTTGACCAGCAATGGACTCTGGCAAGCTGGCCATTGCCATCACGCAACCCACCTTTCCCGTTCAAAGGCAAGCTGTACATCCTGCATACTCCCAGAACCAGTTCATGTGACAAAAACGCACACCAGGTTCTCCAGATTGACCCACCTGTTCAGGATGGGGCAAACTCAGGCTTTTCACTAAAACCACCCAAGTTGATTGCCACAATCCCTGTATGCAATCTTCTATGGCCCATGTGTCTGGTAGAATCTGATTCAAATATCCTGCTGATTGGCCACAAGGATTCCTCTATGCCGCGGATTTTAGTTTACAAACTTGCTGACCTTGTGCAGCAAAGGTTCCTCCCAATAAAAAGCATCGGAGGCAATTCTTTGATTGTTGGAGAAAGAAGCATGAGTGTCTCCTCTAGGTTGCTGCCTACCATTGAGGGTGACAGTGTTATTCATTCAAGTACAGTACAACCGCCGTATGTTGCACAATACCACCTCAGTAGTGACACTGTCTCACCTGCAATTGATGATTGCAGCCTGTATGGCCTTGCACAGGGACCTAGCAATCTTGTTCACTATCTCTTCAGCTGCGGCACCCGCAGCCTATGGTATGTAGATGTATTTACTTTTTTTTTTTTTCATTTTGGTAAAGCTATCCTTTCTACTGCCATTTATTTTATGTATGTATTGGCTTAGCTGTTATAATTTTCATGTGTCTTGTAGGAACAGAGGAATAGTATTTAGAAGGAAGACACAACGTGGGTTTCGTACAAGGTGAAGAGCATGTGCCAGGATGAGGTTACTCTCCTACATCGCTTGTTAGTTGTTTACTTTAGCAATACGATAGTACGGCAAAATCCTGCCCACATTGCGTCTTTTTTTTTTTTAAAAAAAAAAATTCTGCCAGGTTGAGTTGCACGTGGGTTTCAACAAGGATAGCCACACAAGAAATCCTTTTGAATTCAAGAATATATGCTCTTACTTCTGCCAGTAGAATTCCCATGTCGAACACTTTTCTAACAAGGCCCATGGCAGAGTTATGTGATATTTCATTCAGATTTTTCGACCTCAAACAGTGGGACTATCAATGAAATAACAAGTCCTCGTTGTTGTTCAATGGATACAAAGGCCAGACATACTTTTTTAACATTTTAGCGGATAAATCCTTTGGGCATATGACATCCACTTCCCACCCAATAGAGCTATGGACCTTTAAACTTTCAAATATCTCCTCTCTGTATTCTTCCTTCAAGGTCTTTCAATCTGTTTGAGAAGATAAGATTAATAGGCCATGCTAATTGTCAATGTGTTAGTAGCAAAAGTACTCTTGAACTTTTCTGTAGCCCATGGAAAGTAACATGCTCAACCAACTCTACCACTGAAACATTATAAGATAAGCATAATAACTGCCAAAGTACAAAGACAGATTCAAGATTACCACTCCAAAGGCTGAATTCATGCAGTTTTTTTTTTTCTCGAACGTGTGTTGCACAGATTTCATTAAGACGGAGAGAAGGTTCAGTACATAATACATAAATAAAAGACTGGGGTAATCCGCGGATTACTTCAACTACGGCCCAATTGCAGCAAGAGATTGTGATTACAAATAAACTATTTTGCAACTAGGGAAGCTAGGGTAGCTCCTCAACACATCAGTGTTGCGGTAAGATCGCAACCAAGTGTCGGTAACCCGCCTGGCACCACTCGGAGGCCTCATCTTCTATTTTTCGGGCTAGCTGCACCGGCATTAAGTTGTTCCCTGTAAAGGTCCTTGAGTTTCTCTCCTTCCATAGCGACCAACCCACAAGAAAGACCACAGTATCAAATCCCTTCCTTGCTTCTTTGTTGATCAGCTTCCTGTTGCGCAGGCGCGCAGCCACCAAAGGAGCACATCCTCCTCCTGGACCGTCAGAGCAAGGTGCAGTCGAGTAAGGAGGATATGCCAAACCTGGCGACTGTAGGTGCAGCCCAAGATGATGTGCCCCATCGTTTCCGGGAGCTGATCACGGAAGATGCAATCACCTGAATCCAGGAGGCCATGGCGGCTGAATTCATGCAAATGTCAGTATGCCACAGATAAATGTGTCAACACTCAACTCTATGATGTCAGAAGCTGATGGGCTTAACAAAATGTGGAAAATAATAGTTTGCTGCAAGAATAATGTACATGGAAGCACCTGCAGCGCTCATGGGTTCATTAAAAGAGACTAGAGAGGGGAATATCGAGCAGAAAAGGTAAACAAGAGGTGGACAGCAATTTAGCAAAAGCTAATCTGGCTGCACCAAACTCCTGCCCGTTGTCTGGAAAAAATCATGATGTACCTTTTGTCAGCTCTTTTTAAAAGATACACTAGCTTCTATTATGCAATTCAACCAAAGTACTTAACTACTGACAGCATCTACTTAATGAATGAACACAAACTGAACATGGTTGCACATTAGTCTATCAAACATTATGTGTTATAACTTCCAAGCTACCCCATTTCTATTTTGACGTAGGCTCATAATCACAGCATCATTCAGTATATATATCACTGAAACAAAATTACTTAAACATGTCTGTAGAATTAAAACTACTCTGAGAATATTGAGCTGTGCATCGCGAAAGACTAACACAGCAATCAAGTAAATCAGCTTCAACAAGCAGATGAAGAAGCTGTGAGTGAAGAAGACCTGCGAATTTGAGGGTGGCAAGAGTGTTATTGTAAGAGCGCGCACAGTACATACATCCATACACCATAGGTCCTGCACGAGCAGTAACGGGAAGTGAATTTTGCAGTTGCAGCGCTACCTGGCAGTCGGACTGGGCCAACTGGGCTAGCAAAGGCTGAGGACCATCTACTGGTGAGAATTGATCCGTCCGCGAATGCCACAGCCCACGGAGAAGAGAGAGGAGATCCCCAGCTCTAGTCGCTGTCACTATCAGTGCCAGGTCATCACTCGAAACCCTGCCACCCGTATCTATAGGATTTACCCTTGCCAGTTGCCAGTCTTATGGTTGCATCCACGTAAGGGTGGATAACTCGTTAAGATAACGGCTCGGCCGTTATCTTTACGAGCCAAAACTCCGGCTTCGATTCGGCTCGTTAAAAGCTCATGAGCCAAAGATAAAAAAATATAATATTTATATTTATCTTAAGTTTAAAAAAATATTAATAATACAAAATGAAATACATCTAGCCTCCCTAAATTGGAAAAAAATGTGCTAACATATATAATTTACGATATAAAGTAATACAAAATTAATATAAATTTTACTATTTTTTTAGATGTGTGGCTCATTTGACTCGCGTGCATTTCGCGAGCTAGGTCGAGTTGGCTCGTATAACTAACGAGCTAGAATCTTGGCTTAGCTCGGCTCGTTATCCTAACGAGCCAAGTCGAGCCGAGCCAACCCGGACCCAAACGAGCTAATCCTCCACATGTCACAGTGCTCAACTTTGTCCTCCAAGGATCTATATATAAATGCATGCATGCATAGGCGTTGACGCGCCCTTTTTCTAGTCTCACTCGAAAGCTACTACCGAGTGCCCAAGGACGAAGCGTCCACTATAAGCGGTCAAGCTACGGCAGTTAGGTTCGGCAACGCAATTTAACCACCACCTGGAACCTTGGCCTGAGGAACTTACTAGCTAGTCGCAACATCGACCGGGCCAGGGGAAGATCTTGCTGTGATCGATTTCGCTGGATTCACTGCAAACACAAACCAGAGGTTTACCTACTGATTCTTCTCTTCATTAATATTTTTCTGTACACTCCATAGTTCGTAGCCATATTTCTTGTTCTTAAATGTTTTTTTTTGTGTGATTCTTGTTCTTAAATGTTATTATAATCACGAACTATGCATTTTTCTGACGAGAAAAGGAAGTACTACCACTATGTTGGGTTAGTTACATAGGGATGATTTCTGGATTGAATGTTTGTTATGCCTTAACATTTGCAGGTATAACAAAGGGAATGGATTTCTTCCAACTAGACAGTCGGACTATGTTTGCGCTGTTACTGCTAATCTTTTATGGATCTAGCAACACCCATTGCTCATCTAGTGTCCCTGAAGATAGCAAGGACATGGCTTCATTGGTTGATTTCAAACAAGCCATCACCAATGATCCAAATGGAGTTCTCAGCAGCTGGAACACCAGCGTTCCCTTTGCCAGTGGATGGGCGTCGCATGCAGCCTCAGGCACCCAGGTCGTGTCGTCATGCTACACCTTGGTGGCCAAAATTTGACCGGCATACTAACCCCATCACTTGGGAACTTGACGTTTCTCAGGGCACTCAACCTCTCCTCTAATTACTTTTCTGGCCATTTACCACATCTTCAACATCTCTACAGACTGATGTTCCTCGATCTGAGCAGAAACCTGTTACTAGGGGAGATTCCAGATACCATCACCAACTGTTCAAATCTTAGATTAATATACCTAGCCTACAACTTCCTAGAAGGTGAAATTCCCCTAAACGTTGGCCTCCTTTCAAATCTAGCAGCACTATATCTTTCGAAGAACAATCTGATCGGAACCATTCCACCAACTTTGAATAACACTAGGTTGAGAGTAATTGCCCTTGCAAATAATAAGCTTACAGGAGGCATTCCCCACGAGCTTGGATCTTTGTTGGACTTGTCGATTTTATATCTCAGTGGAAATATGCTATCAGGTGGACTCCCATCCCCCCTGTTTAACCTGACCTCCCTCGAAGGTCTTGATTTGGGTATGAACATGATGGACGGGGAGTTGCCATCATACATTGGCAACGTCTTCCCTAATCTGGAAGTGCTTAGGCTGGGTGGCAACATGTTTGATGGTCCAATCCCAGCATCATTAGGCAATGCTTCAGCTCTGGCATTGCTAAATATATCATCAAACAATTTTGTTGGCCAAGTCCCGGCTTCTGTTGGTATGCTTCCCATATATTACCTAAACCTTGAGGACAACAATCTTAAGCATCTGACATGCAAGGTTGGGAATTCTTAGCAGCCTTGGTGAATTGCACTTCTCTGAGTAAGCTCTCACTAGCTAAGAATCAGTTAAGTGGAGATATTCCTAGTTATATTGGTGACCTGTCCATTGAGATGGAAGAACTATTTTTGAACGACAACTACCTAACAGGAACAGTGCCCCCAAGCATAGCGAACTTGATTGGCTTGATTAAGCTGAGGCTAGATAACAACTGTCTTCGAGGTACAATTGGGTGAGGTTTCAGAGTGAAGTCTAAGATCTACAGGCAACTTCAACTGAGCAGCTTCAATGGCCCATGCTAGGGCCTTCTATAGTTTTATAATATTGTAATTTCAGCTTCTGGACCGAAATATATGAGCAAAATGTTTGCTTGTTTTCAGTCCCACAGATCGATCCACTTAGCTTGTGTGTTTCAATAAAAAGCTGTTAAGAGAGCCCAAGTACTGTAGCTCGTCCGGCAATTCCCAAGAATTGCAGGAGTATAGCTCGTCTCCCTTGCATGTTCTCCCTTCCTGCTCTTCCCCTTTTCTCCCAATTCCTCACTGTTAAGTGTTAACAACCTGGCATGCATACAGAGCTTCTAAAACAGCGCTGAATCAGTGTTAGTGGACACCAAGATGTTTCATTGTCCTGTTCTCAGTTTTTAACAATGCTACTATGCACACTCATCTTGTAACCCCAGTCACTACCGGAAAACCGGGCTATGCCGAGTCGGACTCTTTAAGCCGAGTGCCGGACTCATATCGGCACTCGGCAAAGATGTGAAATCCGGTTGTGTCCACGCTCATCTGACGTGCCGTGCATTACTCTGTCTTGAATAACCTGGTGCATGTGCGCCATCAAAATTTTCTGTCACGATTTGCTTATGGAAGCTTGTTGCTCAATGCTGAATCATGCAGTGACCAAGACAGTGTCAGTGGAACTTGGCATGAAGGACAACATTGCCTGCATCCTGCTACATCCTGCAACCGTGGACACTGACCTCTCACGGCCATTCCAGAGAAATATCCCCAAGGATAAGCTCTTGACGAGAGAGTTCTCTGTACAGAAACTTCTCTCCATCATTGACAACATCAAGAAAAGCGACAGCGGCAAGTTCTTCGCGTGGGGTGGCCAAGAAATCCCTTGGTGAATGGTGGTCACTCGTTTAACTGTTGAAGTCTACAGCACACAGCAGTCAACCGCGTCCTTGAACTGACAGTGTTTTTTGGTCAGTATGTATCGTTTTTACCGGTCCTTTTCATGTCATGATCAACCTAAATAAATTGTTATAGGCATGGAAATTAATTTCCTTCCATTCAATTTTACTCCGTATATGTGCTTAGCATTTGTGGGGGTGCTTGCTGATGAGTGATGAGACAGATATTATTGGAAGTCCTTTAATTCCGATAGGTTTTCTCACCCATGATCTATCAATCTGATCCTGATGCATCTGGCTAAATGTCTTTCAAAAACAAGATAATTGCTATTATATGACTCCAAACAATTGGCTTCACAAAAAAAGGATTTCTAACGTTGGTTTCGCTAAAATATGACTCTAAACATTTTTACTTCAGAATACATATAATTTTGAGTGTTTTAATTCATCTGACATCTGAATACACGTATTTCTTCCGGCTGGCTGTACTGTGCATGCCTGTGCTGGTCCAAGGGCGCCGCCTTGCTGCCCGTACGTGATCTTGGCTTGGCCATGCAAAATGTTCCTCGACGACGCCTTCGTGCCATGGCTGCTCCTATGCACGCGGCTGTGGCATGACTGCTCCTCGATGCCCGCCGCGCGCGGCTCCTGCTCATGGCAGGACCCCTTGGCTTGGCTGCTGGCCGTGCCCTGCACCAGCCGCCTTGGCCATGCCTTGGCTGGTCTGCGGGCGAGATGAGGGAATGACTCGAATGAGGGAAAGAGGGGCGGAGCTGCAGATCGCCGCGGGAGTAGAATGGCATGGCCCAAACGAATATATTAGATTTTACACGAGGGTTGAAAAGTCAATACGGAAATATACTAGATATACATGTATTTGCAATTTCCAAATGAACTAAAACACTCAAAGTCATATTATTCCGAAGTAAAAAACGTTTGGAGTCATATTTTAGCGAAGCCAACGTTAGGAATCCTATTTTTACGAAGCCAATTATTTGGAATCATATAATAGCAATTATCTCTTTCAAAACAAGGGGAGTTTAGTTGGTGAAATATTTTGAGTTCGGCTATTGTAGCATTTTTCGTTTGTATTTGGTAATTATTGTCCCACCATGGACAAACTCGGCTTTAAAGATGATCTCGTGACTTTCCAAAATTAAACCGTGCAATTAGTTTTTTTACCTAAAGTTAATATTTCATGCATGCTTCAAGAGATTCGGTGTATGGATCTTGAAGCACTTTTTGGTTCACTTTTTCGTGAACTAAACAAGGCCCAAATCACTTTCCGACAGGTTGCACCGATGTTAAACCAGCCTACGCCTTATGAATGTTGATGGGCAAATACATTGGTGTTGTCTTATAACTAGTCTCATATAGTGCCACGTAATTTAAGACGACTTAATAGACTCACGCAGTATAATGGTTGCCTTTCTAAGTTGTCTCAGTAGCAATGCATATTTCCTTAATTTATGGAGAGAGTAAAAATAGGATTGTGAGGTGCATGACGACCACAACTCATACAATGGTAAAATAGTTGTTTCATAGTCCTAAATTTCTAGCTCATGAGGTCGTTGTTTTCGCGGAAGAACTACCTCATTCTCTCTCACCTCTCTTCTTCCACATCATCAAAAATCCCATGTGACAATACATGAGACGACCCACGAGACCACCTACGTATAGCAATGTACTTACCTTAAAACAAATCACTTCCCCATGACCCACGCCGCCAACAAACACCCGATGCTTGCGCACAAGCTATAGTTCCTCCCGCAGACTGGATGCTGTAGAGCATCCCAATCTCTTGTTTGCAAATGTGCCGTCGTTCACGTGGACTGGTGTCGTCCTCCGACCTCCGTGGCTCCGGCCTCTGCTGCCAACCTGTCGAGCGCGGCTATCCTGCAAAAAAAAAAAAAAAAAAAAAAAAAACGTCCCGATAGGGACATGCTTGGGCCAAAGGCGAAGCTCGTGGCCCCAAGAGACACGGCCCTGGAGGCAAGACATGTGCCGGCCCGGCTAGCCCGTTGTCTATAATTCCAGGTTGTCTAGCAATTATTATTTTAGATTTTGAAATTCAGAAGTTTTGAATTTTAAAATGGTCTTGATTAGTGTCATCGTATAAACTATTTTTTACATGTTTTAATTTTTTTAGACGTGTTTAATATTTAATTGAATAACCAGCACCTAAATTATACATGAACCCTTTCCCAAAAACAAAACTTTTAGTGCGCGTTTAAATATAGGTAAACTATTATTTGGGCGTATTAGGCAAAAACACGGAGTACTAGTGTAGAAAGTTTGGGGGTGGTGGGGGGGCATGGCCCCCTAACATGTCAAAGCAATTTTTTTACTAGTATAAATTTACGGTGTGCAGCGAGATCAGAAGGTAGACTTGATTTTTGAAGTACCTGGAAGAATACCCTCTTGGGCCAGGGCAGCAGCATCACGGCGACCACGTGCATGGTGTAGTTGGCCAGGATGTTCGGCCTGTCGGGAAACCGTGCCACATTACTCATCAGGTCGAACAATCTGTATGTGAGCGGCTTCTCCAACAAATCGGATGGCTTGTTCGCTTTCCACCGCCAGCACCACACTATTGACGGCTTGACTCCCCTCACTTTCACTGGCAAGTACCTGTTTCCTGATGATGTGAGACACCCAGGGTTGTCGCACTTGCCCATCAGCAGGCATGAAGCCGTCTGTCACCTGGAGATGACGAAGAGAACCTCAAGATACCGCTACAATTCTTCATCTTGTTGATCAGCTAAGCCGAGCGCTTCATGCAGATTCGGGAGACAGTCTTCGATCCATGGGTGCAAATTCCACAAAGCCCATCTGCCGCAAACAATCGAGTACACAATCATCTGTTTGGTCGTCAACTGGCGCCGAATCTCCTGTGCGCTCTTGAGCTAGGGATCAGTGGTGGAGGGGGGGGCAGGTGGGGCCATGGCCCCACCCAGTGTTTAGTGAAAAAATTAGTAACTCTTCTCTTCTCTTGTATGTTTTGCATAATCAGGCACCAATATCAGTATGTGTACGTTTTTTTTTTTCCAATTGTTTACCTCCACCGGTTTGGAGCTAATATCTAATTAACTAGCTAAACTATTATTTTTTGTATTGAAGGATAATCATCATGAAATCTAAAAGGACGACAATTGATACCGCCCGCGATTGCAGTGGAGTTTATAACCGATCAACTTATTGATGAGTTTGATGCGTTTTAGAAGCAGAAGGCAAAATTTAATTGAAACATGTTAGTTCCCTTAATCATTTATGCTTATTGCTTATTGTTATATTTTTCATCGTAAATTTGTCGGAACATAGATAATTTATTATTTAATAGAGATTTTGGTGTCCTTTTACCCTCTTTATAAACCCTAATTGTTGTCCGCGACGTTTTTCGACGAATTTCGTTGGCGTTCTAGGTGGCTTTGCCGACCCTAGAAGACCCTTCGTGCATCCTCCCCACGGATCCTTCCGTGGTTGTTCAAGCTCGTTTCAACCGAGATCAAGCTCTACATCACCTCTACCGGTCTCTAGATCAGTTTAGGTGGTCAAGCTGTGAGTCTTGCTGCACGTTACAAGGTTGATCGCAACCTCGTGGGTGTCCAAGGTCCTCCCGGTGTGTTGGTACAAACCCTAGTTTATGTCAACAGTGTCATTATTCACTGTTCAAACGGTAGGGAGAAATGGTGAACTATTAACACGTACGCGGTTGATGTCAGGAGATACAAGGACATGGTAGATGAAACACATATTTCTAGGTTTTGTTTTGACTAGCTACAACATTTAATTCCATACTCCGTACTAAGCGCGTTTTATTCGTAAAAGCATACGTTACAGATGGTAAATCGTAAACGCAGCTGATGTCAAGATCGATTGCTTGGTCGTTTACAGTGAAAGAAAGACTGGGGCGATCATCAAACTGTACGCCCAGCCTGAAGAATTTCAATTCCGATCGATCTAGTGTGTACGTGTCATCGAGTGCGTCAGCAGCTGCAGGCAGGCAGATAGGGATCGGATCCCTTTCACTTGCCGTCGCCCGAGCGATTGGATTGGCCATCGACGAGGACGATCGATCGAGATGGTCATCGGTTGGAAGATGGGCCGGGAGAGACGACGTACATTTGGATAGAGAGAGGGGTGGAAATGAGGAAGGATACAGCGCACAGTAACTTCGGCCATCGTACGTCTGGTTGACTGAGCCACAGGACGAGTAAACGCTTTGACAAATTCTGGTAAACGGCCGTGAGATCATCCAGCTAGCATCCATTTCTGGAGGAAGAAGAAGAAAGCTTGGACTTGGAGTCATTGCTAGCTAGCTAGTTCTCTCAGTCTCTCTCCGTGCCAATTATATTTTATTCTAGCTTCATTTTAAATCAAAAGTTAGTAATTTTTTTTTCATCAAGCTTGTACGTCATGACAAATAATATCAAATTAGTTTCAATAATTTTTTTCATAAAATGCAGTACTCTACTGCATAGATGCATGACTTTTTTTCTTTTTGAGACGATTGTTCTTTTTTTGTGATGAGAGATGATTGTTTTAAAAAGTATACTTGTTCCACTATTATGGTTTTCTAAAAAGTTTAGGTCCAAGAACGCAGAGAAGTTTGTGATTTACGCCCAAAGTAAAAAAATGGTATAAAATGGACAAAAAATGTCCGGGAATATTTTAGGTAATTGGGACGTGTCAAAAGGTCATGGGCATACTAGGAGTACAACAACAAAGCCCGAAAATCGAAATCCGGCAAAGGAGGCGACACCCCGCATCGAACACGCGCCAGACGCTGAGGTCTGCGCGCGAGGCGCCGTCCGGCGGGTTGGCCCCCACTACTAGAATTGACCCTTGGCCAACGCCTATATTTGGTTGCAATATGGCAATTTTGGTTGCACCGGAATCAATTGCAACTAAGTCTTTTGGTGGACGAGATGGTTGCAATTGGAACAATGCAATAGCCTCGAGGCAACCATTAGATGTGGCGTTGCAACAGATTTTGTTATTGCAACGAACAAAAAAGCCTATTGCAACTAATACTTGGTTGCAAGAACAAATATTGCAACGATTAGATTGGTTGCCTAAGATTCTATTGCGATTTAAACACTTGGTCTGCAATATTTCATGATTGCCACGAACGAATATGTTGCAATAGAAAAGTATTGCCACTCCAAAACTACATGGGCATATTGTCATATTACCATGAAGTGTTATTCATTGCATTATGGTGCTTTTGCAACATGTAAGATATGGTGGCAATAGATGATGTGATAATGCAACGAACTAATCTTCGAGGCAATATGCGTAGGTTGCAACGATTTTGTGTTGGTGGTAATAGTGGTCACAAGCAACAAACAATTATTGGTGGCAATAGATGATATGATAATGCAACGAACTAGTCTTCGAGGCAATATATAGAAGTTGCAACAAATTTATATTGGTGGTAATAGAAGGCACTTGCAACAAACAATTGTTGGTGGCAATAGATGATATGGTAATGCAACCGCATAAAGTTCATCGCAATAATGCATATTGCAACCAAAATCAATGGTTGCCTATTATTCTATCGCAACCACTACAAGAAACAATAATTATAAATCACAGAATCAATTATATTATTATAATGATCATACAAGAGTGCATGTCCGAGAATGCATGTTTTCATCCAAAAGTACAACAAAACGAGAAAAGAAATGATCTAGCCAACTAGACAAGTTCCAATAGCTAGAGTGGTTCCAACCAATAGCTAGCACCAAGTTCCTGTATCAAACAAGTTGCACCAAACAAGTTCCATCTTGACAGCATCCGGTGCCAAGTTCCAGCCAGCATCCTAGTAAACAAAAAAACAAAACAATTGAATCACTATACTTATCCAGGAAAAGATGTAATATGCAAATAATGTCACTGCCTAATATATCTTTCTTGGCTAAATAAAACAGTAAAGAACGTGCTTGAATCTTTTTTTTTTATTTTGGCTAGCTCAAAGAACAAGCAATAATTAGGCATTGTAGCTTGAAAGTGACGCCATAAGAATTTGAGAAATCAGAGCACATTTAAGCTTTGCAATTGCTGCAGAAAGAGTTGCCTGCTGTTGACAATCTGCAGTAGGAAATTGAAAGCACTGAACTTATTTTTTGCAACTCAAAACAGCAGTACATAAATTGGAAAACAAGAGCAGTTGCTCTCTACCGAACTGCAGCTTGGGCACAACAAATCAGCCGTTGTCAAGGCACCCCACGATCCTTTGTCCATATACACGCATACAATAAAGATTATTCTTATTTATTACCATGTAAGACAAATGTACTGCATAGATTGCTACATACTATTGAACTAGGATTTTTTTTTGCGATGATATTGAACTAAGATGCACGTATACAATAAAGATTACTTTTTCCACACACAAGAGTTCTCATCAGTTGCAAGATGTCTCAAACTAGTACAGTAACTAAAGATATCTCGTATATTGTTTAGCTTGCATCCAAACTAAAAGTAACTTGCTTCAGCTATAATTTGCTTCAACCTGATAATTTAACTAAATCTGATGGAGGATAGCATCACCTTATTACCTGCTAACACTTTAACACAAAAGCTAATCCAAGGTTACATACGGAAATTAAACACTTAAGAGCTACAACAGCTACTTCAAATCACAAATCAACTTATATCTAAGCTACTATTGCACATATGCAGCAAAAATTTCAGAGATAGTTGAGCATCAGAAATTAGAGATATTTAAGAAGTCAATTTAGCTTACCTTCACTGCTATTTCAAGGGTGCAATCTGACCAATCAGATCAATGCTCCACGTGCCCCATTTGGTACCTGGTTACTATGACAGGACAAATCATCTTTGTGAGATACAAAATGACTAAATGGATGAAAGCAACACATTAATATCTATATTGCTGGACATGGACTGAAATGTATTATCTGTCAACAGGGCTGTAACTGAAAGTACTTGCCTAGAACTCACCAAAGATTGAGAGAAAACCAAGGTTGGAGGTTACAACTTGTGGTCCACTTCACCGCCTCACTGGAAACAAATGTTACAAGTTGTAGTTCAGACTGCAGCATCATATATACAAGATGTCAATAAGAAAACCAATGGAATATATTCACATGTAAACCTACGAGGTTAATTTTCAAGAGCTATTTGAGGTGTTTCTCTTCTTTGTGAGAAGAAAGCTAGGCTTTTGCTATATCTATTAGTTGTCAGGTTGCACTAAACCATATATGACAATTGTTTATCTCTTCTTTTGTGAGAAGAAAGCTAGGCTTTTACCGATTCCATTTCCAGCATTCAACAACTATTTCTGAAAACTTTCTTGTCATCAAGAAACATTCAATGTTTGGTACTATGCAAACGCTAACTAAAAGAAATTTAGTACAGATAGCCACTTTTAGCTCGGTCATGAATATAGGGACACTTGCCACCAGATTTTTTACACTTGCCAACATCAGTAACTCATGAAAAATATAATTACCATGGAGAGAATGCCGTTCTCTGTTCTCTTTTTTCTTTCTTTCAACTTCAACAACTGCCTGTGTAGCTTCCAGCAATGCAGATTTCAGAGGATCAAAGAGGACAATGTGAGCTGCTGCTCAAATGTACAGAACACAGTTGAAAATTAGTTGTCTAGCCTATATAAAAACCAACGTTAGTTGTCGAGCTATATATAAAATTAACATTGGTTTCTATAGATGTTTTGTAAAAAAATTACTTCACTGAATATGAAAAAGAAATGGAGCATAAAAAAATACAGATTTTCTCAACTCCTACAATTCCCATCAGAACTACAAATGCAAATCGTGGGGCAATCACAGGCAAAATTGGTTTTCATCTCCCACAGGAATGATTTTCATCTCCCACGGGCATTTGTACAAACAGGTGGAGTGCATGCTACTGAATACCTTGGAGCACGAGAGCAGCACCACGAATGCAGCCCGCTGCCGGCACGGTCAAGCGGACGCCGGCAATAGCAGGGGTGTGGCCATTGGTACTACCCGCTTCAGGTCCACGAGGCATTACTGGCATTGTCCGCAGCGCCGGGTAGGAAGGAAGGGCACGAACTATCGGAGTCGCCGTCAGGGGAAGTCGAGCCACAGCTCGAGCCGCGAGGCCGCGTCCCGCGCGAACGCGACCACCTTCTCGATGACCCCCGCCACTGCGTCCGGCTATGGGTGCACTCGCGGCTGGGAGGCGCAGGAGAAGGGTTGCTCCCCGACGTGGGCTGCCATGGTGACCCCGATGCCGTCCCCCGGCGTCCCCGACACTGCGCCAGCTGCGGATCTCGGGGAGTGGCCGCCCGCCGCTGTCGGCCGTGTCCGACGCTGGGGACGGCGCGGGGGTGGCCGCCGCCCCGGCCTGGGCGCCGTCACCGGCCTCACCCACGGCGCTGGATGGGAGGCAGCTCGAAGGGGAGGCAGCAGGGGAGGGAGATGGACGCGGGCGGCGGCGTGCAGGCCCGCGCGCGCGCTCCTGGCAGAGGGGCGAAGGTGGGCGCCGGTGGTAGTGTTGCTGACTGCTGAGTTAGAGATGAGCAGAGAAGTGAGAGGGAGGCAAGAGCGGCAGCAAAGGGTGAGGCTAGGGTTCCCACAGGTATTTATATAAACTAAAGTATATCTTGGCCATCCGTTTCGATCTAACGGCCATGATGAGGCGGGCTTTTTGATTTGGGCTGCAGTGGGCCGAATTTAGTTATGCTTTAGGACCATATACTGCCTATAGTTTTTATTTTAAATTTAAGTATATTTTTGGAATTGAATAGAATTTTGTGATTAGTGTTTACAAACATTTCCCCCAAAAAAAAATAGTCTATTAAAAATTATAGATCTTGATGAAAAGTTCCCTCTATCGATGCCATGTGAGTCAATTAGACTTAGAGAGACCATGGATAGGTTGCTAGGTCGGCAAAGTGATGGTAGGCACGAGGTTAGGATTTAGGGGCTTACCGACCAAGTAACAAACAAGTTGTTTGTTGTTTGGCCAAATGTAGAGCAAAACTTTGGACCAAAACCAAAAATATATTCTTATAATATTGTCTCCAATAGCACGAACCCAAACGAAAAGACCCATTCCATGATTTGGGTCATGGGACGGTAATAGCATCCCACGCCTAAAAGCGGCATTCTCCCAAGCAATGAATGTGCAAAAGGAGGAGAGCTAGGCCCGCAACTGCCCGCCTCCCTCCATACATGCGCCGCTTGCGCCTCCCTCGCATGCGCGGCCACACCGTGCTCCTAGATCCACTCGGCTTGGGTGTCATCCATCGCGGATCGAGCTCCCGATCTAGTCCCTAGATGGCGACACATGCCCGCCTCCGACCCCGCACGCTTTGTCCTAGAGATGTAGGTGGGCGTTGTTGGGGTCGGCGAGGGCAGGTCCGTTAGAGCGGTAGGGCCCCACTGGAGGAGTGGTGTGAGCATCGGTGGCGGCCCGTGAGTCCTCCTCCCCTAGTGTCTCTGTCGAAGACGCTTATTTGCGTTTTCGCTTGGGTCGTGCCCAAAATGGGGTCTTTGCTTTGGGTCCTCTATTGGAGCATGATTTCAAGTACAAAACACTGTGCAAGATGTCTTTTGTGTTTGAGTTGCCCTCTTAGGGGCGGTTACATAACATCCCCATGGAAGCACGAATGTCTCACACATGTTCATGTCATTTAGTGAGAGATGTGTCATACTTGTGTGGGATGTATAGTACCGCTTTCTTCAAATCATTTCAAAATTTAATGGGATGCTTATGGATCCACACTATGATGTTTTGTACATTTTTACAATTTCGGACAAAGTTTGCCTATTACTGTAATTATTTCTTGATTTAACAAAGAATAAATATAAAATACTCTAATATAGATAAAAAATTCTAAAACTTACATGGACACCTCCTTTTGGTGTATAATGTCGACAAAAAAGTTTCAATTAATTTTGAGGAAGTGGTGATGCACATCCTCACAGAAGCATAAATGTCTCACACATGTCCTTGTCATTTAGTGAGAGATATTCATGCTTGTGTGGGATGTATAATATCACTTTCTCCAAATCATTTTAAAATTTAATGGGATGCTTATGGAGCCACAGTATGATGTTGTGTGCATTTCGATAAAGTCTTGGTTTATAAGCATCTAAAGGCATATATATGGCTCACATAGTCCTATATGACTAAGCGAGAGATGTTGTTGGTAGTGAAGGATGTATAGTTCACACAGTGCTTTTTGCTAAAAATTTGCCAACTAAACAAGCCCCAGGTGATGCGCCTTGGCGATGGCGTGGCATATGTCGTCCCAACACCTGCCGTGCTTGTAGACCCAGGACTCGGAGAAGGAAGAGCGAAAGAAAAGGAGGTGAAAGGAAAATACTGGTAGAAATTTTTCTCTCTTTATTATTAGGTGTATGTATATATATATATATTATTGAATTATTAATGAATAAATGTATTTTAAAACAATTAATGAATAAATGTTAAAATACCATAAAGTGACTAGAATCTAGGGGTAGTTTAGTCTTTCAGGTCCCTGGAACTAAAAATGAGTGAAAGTCGGCACCTCCGAAAAGCTAGCGCGCTTTGCGCGCTTACTTTGTCTTTCGCGGCTAGGAATTGTGCGCGCGCGCGACCGCGAAGCCGTCTGGCCCAGATGGCAGAGAGAGAGTGGATGAGCCGAAATTATTTGGCCACGCACCCAACGCCCGCCCTGGCAGCTTTGACTCCCGTGACCTTATCTTCTAGTACACTCTTCCCTCCCAAAATTCTCTCTCCTCACGCACAACAGGCGCCGCCGCCAATCTCCAACGCCGCGGCCTCCAGCCACCTATGCTGCGCCCCGCCCAGCCACCTGGGCCTTGCGCCGCCCACCGCACCTGCCACCAACGGCGGTCGCCGCCCTAAGGACCGGTGAGTCTCGTATAAAACCATGTTTATCACACAGAAACCAGCAGCGCTGCCCGCTGCCCCCATCCACCACGACGACGTCTCTCAGCCAGAATACGACCAAGCCTCCGACAGCAGCTCCCTCCGACGCCTCAAGGTGCTGCAACTTTGATATCGATTTTACCATGTTTAGATCAAAAATCAATTTTGCATCTTGTAATTAAGTTGCTTCCGCCCTGTTGATCGATGCTCTCATCTGATTTAATTTTGCCTCCCGTTCCAATTGCTCGCCTGGGGGCTTGTTTGTTCTTGCAGTAGCGGACGTCTGGACTACCAACTCTGGCACCCTACAACTCTCCTGTCATTATCGAACAGCAAGTTCAGACCATGCCTTGTTTCTCCTTCCTGGTTTTCTTTCTCCCTACACGAATCATTATCTACCATATATGTTCTTCAGTTGTGCTAGCGTTGCTGTGGTGAATTAGCTGCTCTTTGGTATGTCAGAAATTCAAGTATATGATATTTCAAAAAAGAAATTAAATGATCTATTCCTCCATGATGAGATAACCAAATTTAAGCTTCCGCAACTTGTGCTATTGCACTATCATGACCATCTTGAATCCCTGCTGAACAGCACCACCATCTTCCCTGCAGTAGCAATTGAGATCTAATCACATGTTCAGGTAACTTGCTTGATCACCTCCTGTTTGAGAATATACCAATAATGTGTGTCCTGTGCTTGTATTTTAGGCTTAGACAAATATTAGATCGCTTTGGACAAGATCCCCACCTTCGTTGTCGACCCACTTGCTGGCAAGGATCTTGTATGTTAGCTTCATAACATTTCTCATTAACTCAATGCTACTTGAATGCTGACTTAGGTTTGTCAACTTAATGCTGTGTTTCTACTGCTAATGATAGATTGTATCTAGCCTAGGGGTTTTGGTATTTGCTGCATTAGCTCTACTTAGTTTAAATGTTTCATGTTAGGAAGTTATGCGATACCTTATTGTAACAGTGTCAATTGGTAATTCCCTAAGCGTACTAATGAGGAACTATGTTAGTAAATATTTTTATTGCAAATCTATACTATACATACTATTTTAAGTAGAAGCCTTCCGTTCCGCCACAAAACTCATTCTACTGTAGTTTCTACAGTAACCACCTCACACCGTCCGATCCGCAACCAAAGAACCACCACCGTCCATCTGTCCACATCCACACACGCCAGCGGCGCCCTCCTACTCCAACCACCACAGGGCGACGAACAGTCCGCCCGGCCTCCCTAGACACCGCCGCATGCCATCTCCCTGCCCCGCCGCCCACTTCCCCACCGCCGCATGACATCTCCCTGCCCCCCCCGCCCGCTTCCCCACGCCGCCCCTCTCTACCCCACCCCCCTTCCCTTCCCAGCCATCTCCCCATCCATCCGCGCGCCGCCCCGCCGCCACGCACCGCTGCCCGTCTTCTGTAAGGTCGTCGCCGCAACAACAGCCCTCCGTACCGATCCCACCCCGTCGCAGCTGCTACCGTCGTCCTCCGTCCATACGGCCCCCATCCAAAGGCGATCTCCCTCCCCTCAAACATCACGGGCGGTCGCGACTTCAGCTACGCTCCCTGCACAAGTAACATTTTTTTGGCTGTACAGAAATACCTCCTAAGCTATGCCTCTTTTTGTGTTCGATAAAATACCAAAACACTTGCATGATGCGCCTATAGGGCCTATATAATATGTTATCTCATACATCATTAGGCGACTTGAAATTCTCACAAATAAAAATCGGAGACAGAGAGTTAGCCACATAGGCACTATAGCTTGGAAGAAGTCCCAAATTTTACTATGATATGGAAGCTCCAAATTTTGAAGTTTTAGATTTTAGTAAAAATTTCAAACCCATAAATTCCCTGAATAAGATTTCTCTGACATACACTAACAACAAATTTCAAACTCAGAACAGTGCTCCATGTATGGTGTACACACACTGACTATAATACATACATACATTTTTTTTTGTTCAAGCCAATTATTTTCAGTAACTTCTCTTGGAGTCATTTAGATTTCATAGGCAGGATTATAGATTCCATTTGCACTTGAACATTACTTGAAATGCAATTGTTATTATCATTTCGATTTTGCTGATCATTTGGTTCATGCACATGCTTTATTTTAGTTCCACTATCTGAACTACAACACTTCATTTTCTAGGCATTACACAAAGCAAATATGCTATTTAGTAAAATTTTGACATAGAAATCATTTGTCTCATTTACATGTTGAGATTTGATGACAACCTGCTTTATACATACCAGGTTTATGGAAACAAAATATCACCTAGGGCTCATGGTGCATATCATGAGGATTCAATGTTTCAAACACCTGCCATAACCTAGGTGTGCTATAATTTGCGACAGGATCTATAGGAGGTCATGTGCTTCCATTAAGATCTCAAAGTACCAAACTTTTTTTTTTGTTATACCCATGCCTTAATCTGATGGAAACAGAATGGTACAGCATGTTCACCTACTGGACGAAAGATGCCATAACTCAGTATTCTAAAAACTTCCCTAAAATGGGTACCTTAGTTTCATTGTGGCAGTGCCGGCAATAAAAAATTTCATTGCTGCAAGGTGCTCTTATGCGACATCTCCTTCTATAATGTGGACACCTGCCATTCAAATGTGCTCAATATTGTAAGCAGATGCCAAATGCACAAGGCAACCAAAGCGAGGTAAAACACACACCCATACCGCATTATCCCTTTCTCAAGGTCTGAACCATTTACCTTCTCTGTATTGTAATTTCCATCCGACAGCGAAGAGCATCCAGAATGTTTCTGCTATTGCTCTACTAAAACATATGTTTCTGAACGTCGTATGGTTCAATGCCACTTATCATATATGCACTTTTTCTTCACTATTTGTGCTTCCGAACAATTTATGCTTCCAATATGGTTGGAATTATGACTCAATGCAACTTATCATATATACGTCATTGTCCATGTTCACAAAGATCATACTGGTCTAGTAAAACTGTAATAAGTTTGATCGGGACACAAATATTCATAAGAACTAACAACAGATAACCCAGCGCCAAAGCGCTGACTAGAGATGTGATTTCTTAGCTTTGCGAATTTTACCATACAAAAAAACTTTGCAAACACTTTCGGTTCAGCTTTTACCGATTTAAGTGCACCTACTCACTACAACTTCAGTTGATCTTACTACATAATGTGCATCTTTTTATTTCATTTACCTTTTTTTAAAAAAAAACCGTTCTTGGCAAACCTTTTCAAAATTCGCAAAGCTAAGAAATCACATCTCTAGTCGCGCTTTGCTGGGTTATCTGCTAGTGATATCCTGGAGTCAAGCTGAGGAATCTTTGTTGAGTTAGTGCTACTTAGTTCATTTGTTAAATGCTTGGAACTAATGCTTGCTACACCAAACTGAACTTGATGTACAACTTTCCATTTTGGTTTGAGAAATACCTTGTTTGGAGAAAAGGACTTTGGGGAACCTGATTGGTTGGGCTCTGTGCCCCTGTCATTGCTAAGGAGGTGTTGGCTTCTATGGCTAATGAATCCTGATATCTAACTTTCTGATCGTAGGATGTTACACCATCTCAGATAGTTGTGCAAGATGGAGATTTATGCAGCACAGTAACTAATCTTATACAGCCAAATGAAAAGGATGCGAAAAATACTAGTTAATCCATGTGTTTATGCTGAACTGAACTGAACAAAGCAGTTAGTAGCTTTGTTCAGTTAGTTGCAACCTGAACTGTGCTTGATTGCTTCAACCTAATTGCATAGATCCTTTGTGTCTAAACATGAACCACCAATTTGGAAATTTTGTTACTGTCAGAACTACATATTTCACCCAAAGAGTTCTCAGCTTAGTGCCTGTATTACTCTGCATATGCATCATATTTATGCTCCTTCAGTTTTCTGTAGCTTCATTCATTGAGTTTCTATGAGACACAAACCACACAAACCATCTGATGGTAAAACATGGAGGAAAACGGTCTGAGTTTGAGGCATAAAGCATTGTTTTCTTAAACAAAAAAGAGTAAAAAAAGAGTAACTAGTCCTGGCATCCTAGTCTTTCATCAAAGTGAAAACTGCTGATTTCCATTTCATTTTCCTGTTGATACTATTCTTTAGCAAGCTTCTTTGATTTGATGGCACTAGTCACTGAACTCTTCCCATCATTTTTGGCAGGTGTGTCATTTGTCTTGCAGAATACCAAGAGGGAGATGTGGAACGCTTTCTTCCTCACTGTAGCCATGATTTCCACATGGTCTGTATATAGATTTATGGCTGGAGCAGAACTCGAGCTGCCACATTCTGTATACGAAGAGGGATTGGTTATTATAATATAGATTATATAAATATAAATAACAATCTATTTTGTTTGGAAGTTCATTACGTTTGGACTCCTATTCGCTGTCGACTGTCACATTGTGTTCTAGCTTGTCTGAAACGATCAAAGATACAGTCACGTTGCAAGAGATAAAGGAGAGACCGAGAGAGGGATGACAGCACCGAATTATCTGCTCCGGCGGACAACACATTAATGGATAATCCCCATACCCATATGTTTTACCCAATTATCTATTGGGTATGGGTAATTTAAAAAAACATGGGTACGGTGAGGGTACGGACAACTTATGTTTTACCCAGTCAGGGGCGGATGCAGGATGAGACTCAAGGGGGGGGTGCTATTTAGTGAAGATTCAATGAAAATCAAGAAACTTAATGGTGGTTTAATGGCTAACTACAGTAATTAGCATGTGAATTGTGCCTGCCAGGGGGGGGCTACAGCCCGGGCAGCACACCCCGTGCATCCGCCCCTGTACCCCGTTACAACTTATGTTTTACCCAGTTACCTTTTGCTACCATTTGTTGGACATCGTTGTAATACAACCCTCTCTAGCTAGCAACAAACACATGAGCTATCGCAACAAAAGTTATGTTTTAAACAACGTTATTTCCTTGTGGCCACAAGCATGCATAATTGCAACCGGCTAAATATCCATGGCAATGCACACAAATCTATTGCAATTAATTGTTTTTTGATGCAACAGGCACATGAGCTATCGCAACAAAGATTAAATCTTAGACAACGTAATTTTATCGTGGCCACAGGCATACCTATTCGCAACCAAACAAATATTCGTGGCAACAAACACGCATCTATTGCAACACTAAATCGATACTATCGCAATGCTCAAATAGTTGTGGCAATAGGTACCCATAAAAGCAAACCACATTTTTCACCGTGGCATTAACACTAACCTATTGCAACGATTGTTTCAAAAGATGCAACCCAAATTTTTGGTGGCCATAAGATCTAGATATCGCAACCCCAAAAATGTTGGTTGCTATAGAACTAAATATTGCAACCAAATGTTTGGTGTTGCGTAAAAAATGGCGCCTAAGGGTCAATTCCTAGTAGTGCCCCGGACGGTCCGACGGGCGGCCTCAAGGCGCGGTCCCATCGACCACATCCGCGCGCGCGCCGGGACGCTAGTCATGCGCGTCCGGCGCCCCCGACCGCAGGTGTCCGACGGTGTCCTCTCCCACAGGGCTCTCGGGCCGGCGTCGGGCGCTTCTCCCGCTGCCGCCCGGCGGCGGCATTTCCGCAGAGCGCGTTTCATGTGTCGTGTCCAAACCGATTCGATTTTAGATTGTTTCTGGAAGGCTCTAGTGTTTGGAAACGTATCCATGCACCCTCTATATAATAACAGGTTCATTGCCGATTTGATCCCATCTACATCCAGTTGAACACAATCAATCTACCAACTACTGTTACCCTCTTCCAAACCCTAATCTGTTGATCAACGAATTTCTTTGGCGTTCTAGGTGGCTTGCCGATCCTAGAAGATCCTTCGCCTGCATCCTCCCGACGGATCCTTTCGGAGGTTGTTCCAAAGCTCATTTCACTGAGATCAAGCTCTACATCGCTTCTACCGGTCCCTAGATTGGTTTTGGTGATCAACTTGTGAGTCTTTATCGACGATAGTTACATGGTTGATCATAACCGTGGGCGTCCAAGACCCTACTAGTATGTTGGTGCAAACCCTAGTTTGTGTGAACACATAGAGTTCATTATTCACTGTTCATGCGGTAGTAAGAAATGTTGAACTCTAAACACACAACTGATGTCAAGAAACAAGGACATGGTAGTGTAACACCCCGTGTCCAAAAATTGCTTATATGGCCCACTCCACACGTAGAACAGGCCTGCATACACGTAGCACCTAGCTTATACTTCTGATAGCATAAAGGCAGCGAGGCGCTCACTTCGCCTTTTTCCGCTAAGCCACCCTCGACATCTTTAACTTTTCCATCACCGTTCTCGAATGAAAATCATAGGCGCTAGCCAGAGGGAGGTGGCGTAGAGCACATTGTACAAGCAATCCGCCTGATGATAGAAGCTTTGCCTAGCGCTGATGAATGAAGGTCTAAAAACACACCATGATGATCTACGACTACTTCACCAATGCCAACCGCTTCGCCTATCTCAATTGTGTGGCGAGGAGCAAGCTACCAAGGATGTGACCAGGAGGCACGAGCAAAGGGATACATTGAAGACTAGCTAAAGACAAGGTTAAGACTATCAAGAGACGAAGCAGTCCTGAAGCTATTAATGTGTAGACGAAAAGTGTGTACCAGGAATCTGAGCTGCAATTGTGACAACCACACCTTGTTGTATTCAGCTATTGGGTAATGTACCATCGTTCACAATCAAATAGCTAAGGGGTTACTATTGGAGATGTCTTGTATGTTGGTGACCCTTAATGTAGGCACGAGCATTTTTATGGCCTTGCGAGGGGCGAGAGAGTGCAATCATACATGCATAAACCTTCATCGACTCAAGTGGAAACTTAATCTATGACATTAGTTACCCGATATTTCTACAAAACTATCTTCATTTGCATGGACCGCAAGGTGGACCAAATAATGATAACGATGAAGATGTTGATTAGTGTGTTTATTAGGTTTATTATTTGTAAGGTTTTAGTTGAATTGGTTCCTAATTAATTTGTAAGGTTCTTGTGCTCCATGTGGTTCATATGTATTCCGGTGTTGTAGTGGTCTCAAACTTTATATCAGGCTTCCACATGCAAAGGGTGAAGCAATTAGAAAGTTTGAGATTTTTTGGAGTTGGTTTGATACTTTTCCGAATTTAATTGAATTTCTTTGTGACGCCACCGAGTAATTATATGTTGAACTGAGAGTACCCAGAAAAAGAGTCGGAATGCTGTTAAACTTTTTTATAGGGTCTCATGTGCCCTAGGAGGCAAATCACTGTGGAGGCCGATGTAAAATTCATGTGTTTCCATGATGTAATTAGCCATCTTTTGGCCCGTTTAGCACAAAGAAAAACATAGTAATAAAAATATTTTTATCGAAAAACCTAAGATCTTATGTGAGGTCATAATGTGGGTGTACATGTCCAATGGTAGGACGGTCCAGTGGGACGCTACCCACCAGGGTTCAAATGCTGGTGCTCGCACCTTTTCTTGGAATTTTTCCCAGTATTTTCCGGCGTTATGCTTTAAGTGGTAAGCGGCGTTCCCGTCGACGACGAGGCGCCTACGGTGACTTCGAGAATCTCCAGATCTGCCGGCTGCCCAGTCTTTCGGAGGTGCTCATAGGGGTAGGGTTTGCGTGCGTGTGTTCATAGGGATGAGTGTGCGTGCGTGTTGTGAGTGTCTGCGTTATCGCGTGTCATTTCAAAAAATAAAAAGAAAAAAAGAAATCAAGCCATTTCGACCTAGGAGAATTACATATGCTTCACATAGGTATTTATTTATTAGCACCTAGGAGGATCAACTATGACGTGGCAAATTACTTTTTTAGCATCGCTTCGGGTTGCGCCAGACCGACGGTGAATAGGCATGGGGTGAAATTTTCCGTGCTATTTCAACCTCCCGCCATTTGTTTCCCACCGCTACTGAAGCGGCCTTACCGATATATTTGGCTCGAGGTGAAATTTTGGCAAGTTATTTGAACCCCGCGCCATTCGTTTCCCCACCAAAGCCGAAAGAGCACCACAAACTCCCACATCACCGTCCATCGACCGTACGCTACTACCCTGGCCGTCCGCTCGTGCATCTCCGGCCGTTTCGCGCCGCAATCGAGGCTTGACGACGTTTCTCCCACACTAGGCTCCACCACTACGACGTCCCAAACACCGCTCCGGCGTCCTCCCCCTTCACAATGAGAACTAATTATCCCTTTAGGTGTTCGAAGTTTTTATCTATGACAATGACAACTAATTCGCCGCTGTCCTAGCCTTGCCTCGCCTCCCACTTGGTCTTCCTCCACACCGACAGAGGACCCCCGCCACACCGCACCGCCGTCGTAGCCTCACTCCGCCCCTCCTCTTCACCGCCCGACGCCCCGCCCGCCATGACCTCGCCCTCCCTCGAATCCGCCGGAGCAAATGCCCCGCTTCGCACCCTCATCTTCCTTCTTCGACACCGCATCTCGCACCGCCGAGACAAGATAAGAGCGCACAAACCGTATGGAAGCTTAGTGAGTGCCTCGTTAATGACCGTTGTGGTGTTTGTTGAAACACCCGTGTTGATAACTAGTGCTTGAATCTAGATTATTTTGCTTTTGAAACAGTTCATGATCCTTAGTAGAAAACGTCAATGGTGAACAAATTAGCTTAAAATATTATGGTCATTTACAACATGGTTGAAATGAGATAGATGTTGAAATTCATAAGTTTGTGGTGTTCAAAATCTTGTTTGGATATTTGAATAAGTCTTCAAGTTTGCTTACTGTACAACATATATAGCATTATCATCCTAATTTGGTTACATGTACGACTTCAATGGCGTGGTATGTAGTGTTTGTTGGTCGCGTGCGGGGATCTATGGAACCTGCGAAGATTACTGCGCTCAAGTCCAAGGCTACCCCGATAGTTGTTACAAAAAATACAACACCGAAGCTTACCATTGTGCAAGCTAAGGCAATCAACCGACCCTGGTGATTGAGAGACCGCCACCCCCCATGAGAATTCTTTGCTAGTTCTTGGAGAGATGTCATGCTTTTATTTATGTCTATTGTCATTGTTTTTCTTATTTGGAAGTTTTCTTATTTGGAAGTTGATTTGGGCTTAGTTTTGTAGAACATTAGGCGAAGTTTGTTGTATGTGACCATTAAACCCTGTAATGTTCTCATTTGCTATCAATGTACGATGCGTTTAGGGATTTAAAAAGAACTGAATTCCACGAATAAATTTAAAACTAAAAAATAAAACAAAAACGCCGGTTAGCATGGGCCCGACAAAGTGAACGGCAAACAAACCGGTAGTGTTACTACAACAAGCACTATCGGGTTTGAATTAAAAACCGTCATCGATGACGTAAAACAACACCGACATCTCGCATTAACCAACCGAAGCGATTGTCAATTAAAATAACACTATAGGGTTAAAAATAAAACGATAGTGTTAGCATAAATATCATCATTGGGTCCACAATAAACCGATAGTGTCGTCACTTCGCTACACTGTCGGCATAATTTAACCTTGACAGTGTTATTTCTCCGAATATTCGGTTCTTTAAAGCCCTACTATGTTGTCAATATCAACGCCGCCGTTTGAATTGAACCGGCATTGTTCGGGGATTAGAAATGGTGCGGCCGAAGAAGAACCCGACGGTGTTTGATCTCAATGCGCTGTCGGTTGGATAGTGAACCGGCACTCTATCTTAACATCACTGCCGGTGTTTTGACCCGACAAGTGATTTAAACCCCACATCACTACCGCTTTGATTCTGCTGGTTCATTTTCCATCAGTGAAGGAGGGCCGGTTTGAACCCGACACTGATGTACTAATCTGTGGTAGTGAGTACCGAACGAGTAAGTATATTCTGCTAGCTACTACAACAGTCTCTTGTGCGATCGAGGTTACGAGCTAGTTTAGGATTAGAGATCTCTTATGATTGACAAGTCATGATTCTTTTTTGAGAATTGACAAGTCATGATTCTATATGTACTTGCACGTGTAGGAGTTTATTTTATGACCCCTAGCTTATAATGAACAAAAAATGAAACACGATTTCGATCTAAATTTTCAAGCTGGCCAGTACCTTGAAACATCGGCGCAAGTTAGTTTTTTAGCTCCAAAGGATGGCTATCTTCAAGATTTATTGGTCATATTTAGATCGAACCGTGTTTCATTTTTTGTTCATTCAAACTTAGCTGGCTGGTTATCCAAAGCATGTGTGGTGTCCGGACGGTGTTTGTAATAATTGGCCCGATTCTATGTGTCGATAGATGAAGCCGGATATTATTTCCATTACCTAAAAAGACTTATAACGAAAAATTGAAGAAAAAAAGGGGCGTCACAACCTAGGCAAGACACCGTGGTGAGCCATCCATCCATACATGCATGCATCGGACAACATTAAACATCATTTTTTTTTGCAATGATTATTCAACACTCGGGTCTCTAATTGACAAATAGTTTTCAGCGCTTGATAGTGTCATTTTGCACAGATTGACCCACTTTAATTCCCATCGTACAAAACATTTTTTACTAGTTTTAATTTTAGGCGTGTTTAATATTTAATTAATTCAATGACCAGCACCTAAATTGTACAAGAACCCACTGTTTAGTGCGCGTTTAAATATGAGTCAACTATTATTTGGGCGTATCTGGGCAAATACTGAGTACTAGTGGGTGTATATGTATACACTTGCGGAGAGGGGGGGAGGGGTTGGCAGGGGCCATGCCATGGATGAAACCGTATTTTTGAGAGGAAGAGATCAACATCAAGTAGAGAAATTAATATATATGTAGTAGAATTTCAATGTAGTACGTAGAGTGTGGTGTAAACTGCATCCTCCAATTGGATGCTTTTGGTCTGGCCACATCGAGGATAGGTGGGAACGGTCCGGGGCACTCAGCATAGTGCGGACATCCAATTAAATCAGGCCACCTGGACATGCACAAGTCATTCAGGGCCAGCGTGGCGTGAAATCAGGTCACGGGACACATGTCATTCATGGATTGGACATCTGCACAGGGCAGGGTGCGGACCATCCGTATGTATTTTTTTTTTTCTGGAACGTGTGACATTTTTCAGAAATAATTAAGAAGATGAGGAGGCGGTTAATTACACACCAGTATATATATACGTAGCTGTACTACCGATATATATTGACCAAGCGCGTTAATGTCGTCATGTGCGTGTAGTGCAGCTTAGGCTGTGTTTGGTTATGGAGCTAGGTGTAGCCTGGCCAGGAAAAACCTGGCTAAATCTAGTCAATCAGACTTGTTTGGTTGTTTTCTTTCATTTTGTTCAATTGTAGCCAGGGTTTTCAAGTTTTGGTGTTTGGTTGCTTGGCTTGAGTTGCATACAAATACCTCTTCCTCGAGCCGGTGAGTTCACCTCCTTTGGGGACATTTTATCAAACATGTGGTGCACGGGTAAATGATGGAAGTGGCAGGACGGCGAGCAGCAGAGCAAGCATCACGGCGAGCAACAAGACAAGCAAGGCAGCACGCCAGCACCACGGACGAGCAACTAGCAAGACAACAGCATGAATACGCAGTGAACAGCATGGCATGGCGAATGCCAGACAAGCAAGGACCCGAGCACGACGAGCACCACGAGGACCTGTGCGACGCCGAGCTCGCCGTCCTGGATCCGGCAAACAGAAGGGTGACGAGCACCTCTGCAGCCCATCCCGGAGCACGATGAGCACCCCCTGCAAGATGGACCGCTTGCGACGGAGGGAGCCCCATCCGCGCACAGCTGACTTGGCCCACGGCGGAGTAGGTTCGCGCCCGCGACCGGCGCTCGCAGGAAGGGGAGAAGGAGGCGAGCAGATCCGCCCGCGACCGACGCTCTGCATCGGCTGACGCACTCCGCCTTCAACGCCATGCTTTGCCCGGATAGAGGTCATGCCGGACGGCGACGCGCGCGGCGTTGGGCAGGGAGGGCGTGAGCTCGACGACGATGGCGAGTGCGCGGACTCGCCAGTGCTCCGCGTTTCGCACCCGGCCTCGCCGTCGAGGAGGTGGACGGCATGGACGAGGCCGTCGCGGCCGCAGACGTCGTCAGCTGCGCCACGGGGTCGCGGGAGCCCATCGTGCGTGGGGAGCTGCTGCGCTCAAGACCGACGGCGAGCTGGACGGGAAGGAGGAGCTGGCGCCGGCGTAGGAAGGCGGGTCAACGAAGGAGGAGGAGAAACCGACGGGAGGCAGGGTGTGGTGAGCGGACAGCGCCTCGCGGTGACGGGACAGGAGGTCGCGGCCGGCTGGAGCCAGGCCAGGATTGAATTGTCACCCCCGCAATTCATTCCTAGCCTGGCTAACTTTGTACGGATGGCCCGTTTGGGCCCTGGCAGGTGAAGCTATTTTGCAACCAAACACAAAAACGGTGGCGCCAGTTCGGCCTGCCTAAAAGCCCATTTTATAAAGAACCAAACACACCCTAAAGCAACGCGCATGCGGTAGCTGATATCCCTCGACCGCCTAGACGCCTATATATATCAGCATATGCATATACGAGCTGAACACAACACACAGTGAGTCAGTTCTTGACGAAACACACACAAACACACAGAGACATTAAGTCAGTGTGGCCGCGTCGAGATGACGCCTTCCAGGTCTCCTTTCCTATCAGTGGCTTTTGTGGTGGCCGTGCTCGTTCAGCTGCTGGCCGTCTCCCGTGTGGCTGTATGCTGGCCGTATCGGTATGTAACCGTGTCGATGCGTATATTATACCATATAATATTGTATTTGTTATCGCATATACTATTGGTTGTTACTTTGCCTCGAGTATTTGGAGTATAGTACTATTGACTTGTGCAGAGAGGTCGTCGGGTCACACATATTTTATTTCTTGATGCTCGTTCCTTCTATAGCTATAGCTACTCCCTGCATCATATGCATGTTACTAATATACAGCATGCATGTCTGTAACTATAGCTAGTTTTGTCACCACCTTAACAAAGGCTGTGTTTAGTTGGTGGGAAAAGGTGGGAAAAACACCGTTCAATCAAAAGAATCAGAAGACGTTTCAAAGAATCAGAAGACGCGTTTCGTTTGTTTTGGTAAACATTATCCTACCATGGCGTAACTAGCCAAAAGAATCGCCTCGTCGTGTACATCAAAACTATGTAATTAGTTTTTTAATTTATGTACATTTAGTGGTCCATACGATTGTCGACATTTTGATATGATGGGGTGAATAGTGAGTCTGTTTTTTCAGTTTCGACATCTAAACACAGCCAAAATAAAAAAAAGTTTTGTCACAAGGTGATCGATCGAGTAAACTTAGGAGCATGCATGCATGTTATTAAGATACAGATCGAATCTCTCTCTCTCTCTCTCTCTAGCGAGTACTCGTATGTTAATACTCCTACATACATGCTAGTAGTAATTAGCTATAGTAGCTAACATAAAGTAAACTTGCTGCAGGAATCCAAGCATTCCGATCGAATTCCGTGTTTTTGACGCCTATGGTTATGCCGCTTTCATGGAGGATTTCCACCTTCTTGTTACTTCAACCACGAGGCGGTTCATCGAGTTGAGCCCAGTCCTTGGCGAGCAATTCTTGAAAAGTGAGCCGGCTACCTGGTTGAAGGTGAATCTGTCGGGCGAGGGGGACAAGACAACCACGCCGTATTATTCATCAGGTCAGACAATCTGTATGTGCGCGGCTTTCTCCAACAAAGCGGGTCGCTTCTTCGCTTTCAAAGACGAAGAGAACAAGATTGGCGACACGACTGACGAGGAGAACAAGATTGCCCTCAATTTCGCTGGCAATTACAGAGATCTGTTTCCTGACGTGGGACACGCAGGGTTGTCGAACTTGCCCATTAGCAGGCACGAGGCCGCCCGTCACCTGGAGATTCTAGCCAACTTTGGAGTCGGCGCCGCCGAAGCCGACGACGAGAACCTCAAGAGACCGCTGGCCTTCTTTATCTTGTTGATCAGCGAAGCCGAGCGCTTCGTGGACATTCGAAAGGCGGTCTTCGAGCGATGGGCATTCAACGATAATCTGCAAACAATTTTTATTCTAGGACGCTACTTCACGTGTATAAGGCAAAGAATCGAGTACAATGTCATCCGTCAGGTCGTCTACTGGAGCGACATCTCCTGTGCGCTCCTGACGTGGGCTGAGCATGGAGGCACCCTGGAGGCCTGGAGGAGAAACGAGAAGGCTAGGCAGATAGATTCCAAATTGGGCATCAAGAGCCCTAGAGATGCACTCTCCCGGATCAATCTGATCCTCAATGTTTCACTCCGCAAGCGCTCTCGTAGACTAGTGAGTGAATGCATGAATGGTTTGTGGGGTGTTACACTTGTGTGAGTGTGACAAATATACACAAGTACTACTACTACTGTGTCTACTGGGGTGTTTACTTGTGTGCACTCTGTGTCATGTCATGTCAGTCGGATTGAAAGGAATAATATATGTACTCCCTCCGTTCCACAATAGTTGCAACTATGGGAAGCGCCAGTCAAACTTTCTCAACTTTGACTAGATTTGTAGAAAATATGTGCAACGTTTATATTTTCAAATAAATTTATTAAAAAACTAGACTTAAAGATCTTTCTGATGATACTAATTACTTAGAATAAATATTTATATATTTTAATTAATAATTGCCGGAAGTTTGAAAGTGTTGACTCCTCGAGAAGTCGAGAATTGCAAGTATTGTGGAACGGAGGGAGTATCACTTTCATTTTTTCTCGCTCACTTGCCTCAAACGTCCTCCCCCGCAGCGAGGGCATACACCCGCCCAAGCCCCAAATGCTCAAATACACAAATGATTTGAATGAATACAATACAAAAGCCTGTATCTCAGGTCAATACAAATTAAATACACAGTCCATCAAACATACTAGAAAGAAAAAATACTCAAAAGGTAGGAAAAACTGAAAAAATTAAATACAATGCCAATTCAACACACAAACATGTATTTGTTTAGAGAAAGTTTACAGTATAATACATATATTATATTAAAGAGTAAAGTACACTTTTCAATCGCATGGAAGTTCAATTTTGAACCTTCAACTATGAAATCGGCTAATTAATAGACACCCTCCAACTATCAAAACTGGACAAATTTGGTCCTCGGCTGGTTTCAAAAGTGGTTTTCTATTTTCGATGATGATAAAATATGGTTGAACTCCGTAATTAATTCATTTCAATTATAAAAATACGAAACTCGTTCATGTTTTCTTCTAAAGGTACTATATATATGTCAATGCTATATTTAAATTGTTTATTTTTTTACTTGTTTTTCGAAAAATAACAAGCATGACAATGAGCAAAATAAAGCAATAGGAACATAAATAAACCAATTCCAATAA
Source organism: Hyparrhenia diplandra (assembly GCA_015847255.1). Lineage (NCBI taxonomy): Eukaryota > Viridiplantae > Streptophyta > Magnoliopsida > Poales > Poaceae > Hyparrhenia > Hyparrhenia diplandra. The sequence goes on from JADLZK010009154.1 coordinate 260,562, forward strand.
CTACATATAAACCATAAACAAGTAGAGAACATTTTTAGAGAAAAAGAAGTAGTTTCATATTTTTCTAGTCTAAATAAAGGTGGGCGGGGAGTGCACGGTGTAGTGAGCTCTTGCGCATTGCTCATTGCCCCTGCCATACGAGACAACCTGGGGGTTTATTGTTGGGATCTAACTTTGATTTTGTTTAAACTTTCGTCCCAAACTTTAAAGTTTTCAAGGTTAAATCGAATGGAATCAAAAGTTCTACTTCAAAGGTAGCTTCGCGGGACTTTATTTCAGTAAGAGCAACTTGGTTAAAATATGAAAACTACGGTCAAAAACCCAAGCGAAGACGGCCACGATAACCATTTGCTGAAGCCAAAGTATCATCTTCGAAGATACCAAAAAAATAGCGAAGATGGAAAATTAAACTAAAAGGAGCGAAGATGAAGATTGCATCTTCGCTAGAGAAAGGATATTGTAAAAGTTCATTTCCGGATCTTTGATATTTTTTTGTACAATTACGGCCGGGGAGGCCCTATAAATACCCCCCGCATCCTTTGTAAATGACCATGTTGAATGGCCACTTTGTAAACCATATCATCATCAATAATATGTTGTGTTGAGCAATCACCCAACATCTTGGCGCCCACCGTTTGTGTGAGCAACGATCTATCCCACGGCCATCAAGAAATCATGGGGAGACCTCCCAAGAACAAGTCAGCAACTATCACTGAAGAAGCAACAACAACAGAGAATGAAGCACCAAGAACGAGCGGAGACACTTTTTCCAAAGAAATCATTCCAAACGAAGATCAAAGTGAAGAAGCAAGGAAGTTACAAGAACTAGAAGAAGAATTGATCAAGAAACAGAAAGAACTTGAGGCTTGCAAAGCCAGAACAAGGGAAAAGACTTTGAAACAAAGAATAGAAGAAGCCGAAGCAGAGCTGAAGAGATTGAGTGAGGAACTTAAAAATCAAGACCGCGAAGTCATAATAACAGGCGAAGCCAAAACAGACCAAAGCAATGAAAAGGCAATAGTCACAATTGATCCAGAATCTCCATTATCAGTAGACCTACAAATGGCGAAATGGCCAAAAGGGTTCAAATTCAACGTCATACCAACTTATGAAGGCTTAACAGATCCAAGACAGTTTCTGATGAGCTTCGAAGCAGCTGTTGAATCAGGTGGGGGAGATGATAAAACACTAGCGAAAGCACTCATCATGGCGATGAAAGAACCAGCCCAAAAGTGGTATGCTTCGCTCAAAACCAAGATCCCTCAAAAGTTGGGAACAACTCGTAACAACTTTACTCGTTGATTTCCAAGGATTCCAACATACGGGATTAACAAGTGATGATTTATTTGATATCAAGCAATATCCAAAAGAGCCAATAATCCAATACTACAAAAGATTCATCCAAATGAAGACCCAAATCCCAGAAGTGTCAGAGGGGGCAAGTCGTCATCATTGCTGCAATCAGGGGTCTTAGAGTCGGGCAATTGTCTTCGCATTTGAAGAGGGAAAGACCAACAACCGTTGCTCAACTATACGAAGAAATTCAAAAATATGCAAGATCGACGATGATTTCAGGAAAAAAGATGAAGAAGAGAATGCACGTAAGAATCAAGCGAAGACAAACAATCAATTCGCACAACAAAATTCTGAGCGAAGACCATATTACCATCAGTATCAACCACCACTTCGCATAAACCAAATCAACAATGAGCAAAGCGAAGACAATGTTCAAGCACAAAACAATCAGCGAAGCCAGTACAACAACAGAAACTTCAATAACAGCCAGAGAGGAGGTTTCAATCAAAGATTTGGGGAAAAAAGAATCTTAAAACTCGAAGAAATGTATTGCATCATTCATGGCAAAGGGGCTGGTCACACATCGAAGATGTGCCCAATGGTAAAGAAAAGTATAGAGCAATTGCAACAAGAGAGCAAATCAGCAGAGAATCAAAGATCAATAAATTTTTTGTCCCAAGCAAGCACTTCGCACAATCAAACATACTTCGATCCAAACTACCATCAACAAGTGTTACCAGGACCACCTCCAATATACAATTGTCAACCACTGGCAATAGCACCTCCATAATGGGGACAACCACAAACTTTGCAACCCGAAGCTTCGGTGGCAAATAATAACCCAATCATGCAAAACAATGGTTCTCCAGCTGTTTCAACAGCAAGCAGATGCAGAATAATGACAATTTGCGGAGGTAACAAAGATAGAACATGCAACAAATAACGAAAGAAGAAACTACTTCGAAGAGTCAATGCAATAACAATGGAAGGACCCTATAAGAAGACAAGATGGTCACACCAACCAATCATATTCACAGAACAAGACATGAAGCTCAAAGATTACCCACACATGGACGCCATGGTCATAGAAGCAAATATTGATGGATGGGATGTCACCAAAATCCTAGTAGATGCGGGAAGCTCCGCTGATATACTCTTCGTGATCAACACTAGATGCAATGGGAATCAAGAGGCAAAATTTGGGAAGAGCAGAATATCCATTAGTTGGCTTCGGTGGCAAAAGAATAAATTCAATTGGAAGAATTGTACTACCAAGTATCATTCAAAACACAAAACAATGCAAGAACAGAACAAGTGGCATTTGATGTTGTTGAAATGCATAGCCAATACAATGCAATCTTTGGAAGAGGAAGTTTAAATATCTTCGAAGCTGTGATCAACTACTCTTACTTATGTATGAAAGTTCCAAAGAATCAATGGGCCAATATCAATTCACGGAAATCAAAACGAAGCAAGAAACACCGAGAAAGATTCAACTCCGGCCCAAAGAAATGTCTTGGCCATTGAAGAAATCGAAGACGAAAATGAGACGAGAAAGTGCAAAGTCACAAAAGAAAGCAAAGACATGTTCCAAGGCGAAACCAAGGAAGTCTTGCTATACCCAATGGTAAATGCACAAAAAAGTCATCATTGGCGCCAATCTAGCAAAAAAAGAAGAAGAAGAACAACTTATAAGTTTCCTAAGAAGTAATCAAGATGTCTTCGCATGGTCAGCAGAGATATCATTGAACACCGACTCAACATCGACCCAAATATCAAGTCGAAGAAACAAAATTACGAAAGATCTCCGAAGACAGAATAATGGGCCGAAGGCTGAAGTACGTGAGGTTACTTGATGCAAAAGTTATAAGAGAAGTTCAATTTACAACATGGCCGACAAACATTGTGATGGTAAAGAAAAGCAATGGAAAATGGAGAATGTGCATAGATTTCACAGATCTCAATAAAGCTTGCCCTAAAGACAACTTCCCTCTACCAAGAATCAACACATTAGTCGATCAAGCTGCAGGAAGTGAAATGTTAAGCTTCCTTGATTGCTTCTCAGGGTATCATCAAATTTACATGAAAAAAGAAGATGAAGAAAACACAAGTTTTATCACACCATTTGGAACTTACTGCTTCCAAAGAATGACAGAGGGGCTTCGCAACGCCGGGTCAAGTTTCATCAGAATGACTTCGGTAGCACTTAAAGATCAAATCAGAGACAATCTGCTAGCATATGTTGAGGACATAATAGTAAAAGCAAGAAACGCGAAGACCATCCGAAAGACTTAAAACAGACATTTGAAAATCCGAGGAAATCAAATCTCAAACTCAATCCCGAGAAATGTACCTTCGAGTACAAAAGGCAAGATTCTCGGATGCATAGTCTCAAAGAAAAGGCATTGACCCAAATCCAGAGAAGATAAAAGCAATCATGCAAATAGAGGTTCCAAAGAACATCAAAGACATTCAAAAGTTGACAGGAAGGTCGGCCACGAACAAGGTTCATATCAAAGTCACAGAGAGAAAAGCTTCCCAATTTTTCAAGCACTAAAAGGAGCGAAGACAAAATTCACATGGGAGAAGATCAACAAAAAGCCTTCAAGAAATAAAGAAGTATCTTACAAATCCCTCAACATTAACAACACCAAACATCGATCAAGAACTACTTCTATACATCTCAAAGATCTCGAGAAAGCCGTAAGTGCAGTTTCCGTACAGAAAAAAAAAAAGATCATGCGAAGAAACAAGAGCCAATATACTTTGTCTCCGAAGCCCCTCTCTGGCTCAAAAATGTTTTACTCGTAAATCGAGAAAATAGCATATGCGGTGCTCATGGCAACAAGAAAGTTGAAGCATTACTTCCTAGCACATAAAGTGAGAATTCCAACAAATCAACCACTCAAAGATGTACTACAAAGTCGCAAATCATCGGAAGACTTGGAAAGTGGGCAGCTGAAATATCACAATACTTCATTGAGTTTGAAAAAAGAACAAACAATAAAGTCACAAGTGTTGGCAGATTTCATCTCATTGGACACCATCAACAAATTGCGAAGATCAAAAAGATCATCAAGAGTGGACCTTGTCTTGCCAAGAATGGACAATGAATTGTGATGGAGCATGGGGCTCCGCAGGTGGCATAGCAAAGCAATAATCATTTTCGCCATCCCGGCATCAAGATGAAGTATGCAACAAGACTTGAATTTCGATGCACTAACAACATTGCGGAGTATGAAGCAAGATTTTGGGGCTTCGCAAGGCAAGAGCAATGGGTGTACAAAAAATCTTGATAAAAACAGATTCTCAAGTCGTGGCAGCCATATCGAGAAAAAATTACAAGGCAAAAGATCAGGAGCTAGCAAAATACTTGCAAAGTGTGAGAGATCAAGAAAAACATTTCGAAGGATTCACAAAGACTGAAGCATTTCAAGAACAAATAACGAAGAAGCGGATGAAATTGCAAAGGCCGCAAACTCAAAAAGTAAAGTTGCCTCGGATGTATTTTATCAAGTATTGTCGACCGCGATAAAAGCAAAAATTGAAGAGCCAAAGTACATTCACATCATTGAGAGCGAAGATTGGAGATCAGAAATAATAGCATTCCTAAGAGGATTTTATGAACCGAGAAGTTTAAATTTGAAGAAATAAGAATGAAGCACAAGACAAGAAATTACAAGCTTATTGGCAATCAACTTTTCAAGCATGGCATTTGTGAACCACTACTCAAATGCATTTCAAGTTTAAGAAGGCAAAGACTTGCTGCAAGAAATACACAAAGTGGAACATGTGGAAATCATGTCGGCCCAAGAGCCATAGCGGGGAAAGGCATTTAGACAAGGATTCTATTGGCCAACAGCTCAAAAAGACAACAAAGAAATAGTCAAAACTTGTCATAATTGCCAAATCTCGGCAAACAAGTCAAATGCACCAAAGCAAATCCAATTCAAAGCACATTGAACCAACTTGGCCACTTGCAAGATGGGGAATAGACATAATTGGCAAACTTCCACCACCCCCAAGGCAATCATCAATATGCGGTTGTTGCAGTTGAATATTTCACAAAGTGGATAGAAGCGAAGCCAATCACAAACATGTCATCCACAACAATGAAGAAGTTTCTTTGGTAAAATATAATTTGCGATTCGGAGTTTCAAGACACATAACTTTGGACAACGGAACTCAATTTGACAAATAAGATTTGAAGCTATTGTGAAAATATGGGAATCCAACTATGCTTCTCGATCACCAAATATCCTCAATCCAATGGAGCGGTCGAAAGAGCAAATGGTATCATATGTGTGGGAATTTCAAAAAGTCTAGTAGGACTCCCAAAAAGGAAAATGGGTCAAAGAATTACCAAGGATTGTTTGGAGCCACAATACAACCACAACAAGATCAACGAAGTTTACGCCTTTCAAATTATTATATTGCGATGAAGCAATGACTCGAAAAAGAGATACAATTCGAAGGTCCAAGAACAAACGTTGAAATCACAAGCGAAGAAGACCAAAAGACAAGCAAAGACTTGCTCGAAGAAGAAAGAAACCAAGGCTGTGATGAATCTCGGGGAAATATCAAGAAGAAACAAGCAAATGGTACAACAAGAAAGTAGTGAAACGAGATTTACAACTGGGAGACTTCGTGCTCAAAAAAAAAAAGAAACGAAGACACTGTGGGAAAATTCCAAACAAAAGTGGGAAGGACCTTTCATCATAACAAAATCAAACGCACAAGGATCCTATCATTTGGAGAACCTCAAGGGAGAAGAGTTGAGCTATACATGGAACATCAAAGACCTTCGCAAGTATTATCCCTAGAATTTTTTTCTTCTTTAAAGATTTGTAAATAAACAAGTTAGATTCAAATTCCTAGAAGCATTTTATCATTTTTCAATCAAGAGTCGCACTCTTTTTCCACTCGGGGAAGCCCTTCGCGGGGGTGAGTGGTTTTTAACGAGGCGAGACTCTATTGTAAATTCTCATATCAAATATAAATGAGAAAGTAGTTTCCCCAAACTTGTGCATCCTTTACTTTCCATTCACCACAAAGCCGAAAAGCAAAAACGCTTTAACATCGGCTAAAAAGTTTTCACAAAATAAAAACTAAGTAGGTATAATTTAAGTATAAAACTAAAATCATTACCTACAAAAATTCTCTAAGGAGAAAATTTTGACTTCAAATCGAAGTCTTCGCTCCTACTTAGCAAAAAAAGAAGGGGACGACGTTTCAAGTCTTCGCTCCTACTTCACAAAAAAAGAAGGGGACGGCGTTTTCAAAATTCTCTAAGGAGAAAATTTTGACTTCAAATCGAAGTCTTCGCTCCTACCAAAAAAAAAAGAAGGGGACGGCGTTTTCAAAATTCTCTAAGGAGAAAATTTTGACTTCAAATCGAAGTCTTCGCTCCTACTTAAAAAAGAAGGGGACGACGTTTTCAAAATTCTCTAAGGAGAAAATTTTGACTTCAAATCGAAGTCTTCGCTCCTACTTCGCAAAAAGAAGGGGACGACGTTTTCAAAATTCTCTAAGGAGAAAATTTTGACTTCAAATCGAAGTCTTCGCTCCTACTTCGCAAAAAAAAGAAGGGGACGACGCGTTTTCAAAATTCTCTAAGGAGAAAATTTTTGACTTCAAATCGAAGTCTTCGCTCCTCCTACTTCGCAAAAAAGAAGGGAACAATGTTTTTTTTTTTTCAAATTTCTCTAAGGAGAAAATTTTTCATTTTTACTTCAAATCGAAGTCTTCAATCTCACTTCACAAGAAAGGATGAACAACGAACTTTGAATTAACAAAATTCTTTATCATACAAAACATGTATACAAAGGTACAACATCGCCCAAGATACTTATTCAAAATTTACATACATCATATTCAAAACTTAATACACTCAAAATTCTTGAGAAGCAACACTAGTTGCCGCCGCTTTTAAAATGTCCTCAACAACCTCGTTGATAATTTTATCCGCCCGTATCTTGCAAACCATCCCCAAAGATAAAACTTGGGGATGCACTCAACAAGAAGACTGAAAAAAAAAAAACCTTAAATACATCAAGAAAAAGTGAACATAGACCAAAAACAAAAAAGAAATAACCCAAACTAACAAGAACCTTACTTGTCCAACATTGTTAAAATCAACAACCCCGGGCATCCTATAAGAATCTCTTGCTTTAGATCTCCCAAGACACTTATCCACAAAATCATCAACATTAGCACTACCGAAGCCTCGAAAAATTCGAAGCCTCGAAAACAAAGTCACCCTTTGCAATCATGAGAGGCATCGGAACAACAATATCTTGCGAGGCCTCGAGGGAGAAACCCCGCGCAAGATTTTTCAAAAGTCATAATTCACTATAAAATTCAAAAAATAAATATTTTAACCAAGAACAACAAATAACTTCGCTTAAATCACAAGTAACAAAGTTTAAGCAACACATCAACTTAACAAATTTACAAACATTTCCATTCAAACATGTTTTTGCGGCCTCCCAAAACACTCAAAATAAGGATTGTTCAATAAACTAGCCCCTCCGCTCACACTAACATCGCTATGGCCCTTCCGCTCCTCCTCTTGGATCCTTCTCTCTTCTTCCATCCGCTTTGCTTTCGAAGAGCCTCCTCCTCCCGTGAAATGTCGAATTCAAGCCGTTAAAACCAAAAGTCGGCACACAAAATAAAATAAAATATCGCGACAAAGGAATAATAAAAAATACAAAAATACTTTCTTCAGTTTCTCTTTAACTTTCTCAAGGGCGTGTTCGCGACCGCATTGGCACCAATATTCATTAAAAAACTTCTTACAAAGAAGATGAGTCCGAGGAGAAATTGATTAATAGCATCCGCTAGAAACTTGAATGTAGGATCCACAAAAGTATCATATAATGGATCATTGGCCTCTTTCATAAGGTGCAAAAGTGCCCTAGTGGAGTACATGACACTTGTGTCACGACGCCTGAACAACAACACTCGGACCCTCATATTGTCGGCAAAAGCCGCCTAAAGAAAGGATCATATTCCCCAAGATCCCAACAAGGGTCTTCGAACGGCACCCCACTTTTCATATGCAATTTTGCATATATCCCACATCCTGTTATTCCTATGGAAGAATTCATCCATTTCTGTCTTCTTTTTCTCCAGATACTCTTTCTCCTTTATAAGAGTAGCAATGGTTGCATTCGCGGTTTTAAGCTGTTTATCCTTCTCCTTAAAGTGTCCGAGCTTTTTGTGATATAAGCGATCAATGTTTCGCCATTCATCCACGGCTTCTCCCCTCTCTTTCTCTTTAGAAGCAACTTGAGATTTCAAATCTTCAATCTCCTTTAAAAGGGACTTCTCACGAACAACAAAAAGCAAATCGCATTGTCCTCAAGTGACTTTCTAAGTCCACGATTAACAAGAGCCCCTAGACACACAAGACAAAACGGTTAAAAGAAATTTTACAAATATCTTCGCATATATAAATAACACAATTATAAACAAGCGAAGCTTACCTTATACATCAAATTTATGCCAGCATCAGCAAGCTCCAATGGATTCATTTTCGCTAGCTCGGCCTCCGCGATCGAACGAGAGAAAGCATCATCAATGCATTTAGTTAAGCTGTTTTCTCAGCCCTCTTCGAGCACGCGAAGTTTATCCACACCTACTCCAACAAACTTGAAAGAATCCAAATTGACACCACTTTCAAAGCAAAACTTCAAAGTGTTGTCAATGGACTTCGCGATAGCTTCGTAGTAAGCTGTTTCTTCAACAAAGCAACTTGAGGAGTAGGGTGATCCAAAATAACATCCTTCATCGACCCAACATCAACGGTTTTTTCCCTCGATGAAGTTGAAGCATCAGGAAAATATTGAGCTAAAAAAGAAAAAAATAGGTAATCGGGAAAACAGAAATCAAACTTAAAAAAAAAAGAGAGACAAGCAAAGGTGAAAATACTCACAAACTTTTTTTCGCCCTCCTTCGAGGGGCAAGGTATCTTTGCGACCTTCAACATTAACAAGTGATTCGGACAACCGCCACTGACCGCCTCGCCTTGGTCATCCACCACATCATCAAAATCATCAACACAAAATTGAGCGGTCCTCGTCCCTCTTTTGTGAAGCTTTTCCTTCACAAACTTAACGGCTTCTTCAAGCCCTTTTTTGAAGTCTTTTCCGAACCTTTTCAAAAAAGAAAACCAAAATCAAGCAAGAAAATCAAAATAACCATCTAAGAAATAACAATAAAGTATAAAATGTACATACCAACAGCCAGCTCTGTCTAGAACTCCCGAAGACTTCTCGACGACAATTTCAGGAACCCTAGAAGGTAAAGGCACCGGCCATGAGAAAGTTTATTTGCGGCGAAGCAACATCTCCATTTTTCTCAGAAACTCCCGCCTCCAAGGATGGCTTCGCACTACCATCACCACCGTCACTTTTCTCAGGAACTTCGGTGTTAGGAACCGAAGAGGGATTTTCTGGATTCACTAGCAAGTGACTCGCATGAATATCTTTGGCTAACTTAGCTAATTTAAGACTATTGCGCTCATCACTCAAAGTAGAAGTACTATCGGCCAAATTCATGGGAAAATGCGGAGTTGGATCCCTAAGTCTAGGGGAAAGGGGAGATGCAATTACCGATGGCTTAAGCTTCCATAGCGAAGCATCACAGCTGCGTCATCTTCACCCGGCAGTGCACGAGGTTCGAACCTGCGAAGACCCAAAATTTTGTAAGTAGTCCGCTAGCGGAGTAAGCAAACTTCGAGTCAAACCGGTGGAAGCAAAAAGCTTTGCACATTTTCCTCACCTCCAAATCTCTAAGAGAACTACCAAATTTCGAGCCCTCAAGTCTTTGGAGCATCAATATCACTATCGGTCAAATCAACAAGATCAAGCAAATCTTCAACCGTCTTCCTAGCCTTTTTTCTTCGAGGCTTCAAACAACGATCTTCGAAGGTGTCTTCGTGAGCTGAGCGGCTTCGCCTTGTCATTTCTCTTCCTCTTCCGAGACTTATCAACTTCAGTTTTATCCTTGCTTGCGCATAGGCGGGAGGAGGGCCGAACTTTATAAGTAATATTGGCCAAAGTGAAAATACGATTAAGCCTCACATAATCACGGACAATAATCTCATCCATCAATTTCCTCTCGGTATGCAAATACTTTCCAAGCAAATCTGAAGCCTTGTTTTCGACATCAGCAACAAATTCTTCTTCACTTTTGAATCGCAAAGGCATCACTGTCTCCCTATCCGGAAAAATATAGTCCTTGTCCCTGACTTTCTTCTTGTGATAGCGAAGAAAGTCCCATCCAAGTCGAAGTGCCCAGACACCAGCAGCGATGTATTCTTCCACCAAATCACGGGTGGACTGCTGACATACAACTCTTGCAAAAGCTTTTAAACACTCAGAACAATTCTGAGATTTGGTGTATCCAGGCTTACGCTCAAACCAATTCCTATGCATGCGCGAAGCCAGAGGATAACTTTTCTTCACTCCCTTTCTACCAAGATTTTCTTCTACCATGGGTACCTTATGATAGAACCAGTAGTTTACCCACCCATTTGCCCACTTGTTCTTCGAAGTAGGAGATATTTGCTTTTGACCTCGTGCAGTCTTAAAACTACAACAACCAAAGTAAAGCTTCACCGTACGCTCCTCAATTTTCTTGGTCCGAAATTGAGTATGTAACTCATGCAATGCGCTAAAAGCATCAATATCCGGCTGCACCCTTTGACTCCGCACAGCCCAGATAAAAACTGATAGCTTCACTATAGCGTTGGGTGTCAAATGATGCATCTCAATATTATACCTTTTGAAAACCTCTTCCAGGAAATTTTGGGGTGGCATGCGAAGACCGGCAGTGAATAAATCCTTGAACACAATGCATTCATCTGGTTTAGGATTTGGCACCCTCTCAGTCGGCTCCGCTGACCTGTATTGACCCTCTTTAAGAAGACCATCTTTCACCATCTTCTTAAAATCATCATCAGTCATCTTACTCCGACCAAAGGTATATGAGATTCTGTCATCCGGAAGCAACTCAGATTCTGACGCAGAGACATTTGCCAATCCTTCATCAGACTCCTCTCCTTGAGAATGTTCTTCCTCCTCAATTTCGTTTTCTTGAGAGTTAGGGAGAACATCATCACAGTCGGCCATTTCTAAAAACAAAAGAAAAGAAAAACTGTCATTAAATGAAAAAATGAAAAAAAAATGATGACGACAAATTACACTTCGAATGAAACATACCTAAATCAGAGAAAGAATGGAGGCTTCGCTAAGAAAATCAACTTCGCAAAAAAAGTTCGACCGCAAATTTGACTCCACGTCAGCAGAAAAAATTTCAAAAAGGTGGCCCCTCTTCGAAAAGATGAAGAAAACAGGGGGGGTGCTTCGCTATTTATAGACCCCTTCGGTCAAACAGTCAAACTAGCCGTTAAAAAGAGAGAGAGAGAGAGAGAGAGAGAGAGAGAGAGAAGAAGAGAGAATCTAGCGAAGATATTCGCGAAGCTACAACCAGAAAGTCCAACTTCAAAGTCTGGGACGACGTTTTCAGATCGAAACAAAGTTTTGAGAAAACTTATGATTCGTGGGTTTCATGCCTTTGAAGTCGGCCTTCGCCCACGAGGGGCTGCTGTTGGGATCTAACTTTGATTTTGTTTAAACTTTTTCGTCCCAAACTTTGAAGTTTTCAGGTTAAATCGAGAATGGAATCAAAAGTTCTACTTCAAAGGTAGCCAGCGGGACTTTATTTCGCAGAAGAGCAACTTGGTTAAAATATGAAAACTACGGTCGAGAAAACCCAAGCGAAGACGGCCCACGATAACCATTTTGCGAAGCCAAAGTATCATCTTGAGAAGATACCAAAAAAAAAATAGCGAAGATGGAAAATTAAACTAAAAGGAGCGCAAAGATGAAGATTGCATCTTCGCTAGAGAAAGGATATTGTAAAAGATCATTCGGGGGATCTTTGATATTTTTGTACAATTACGAAGCCGAGGGGGGGCCTATAAATACCCCCTGGCATCCTTTGTAAATGACCATGTTGAATGGCCACTTTGTAAACCATATCATCATCAATAATATGTTGTGTTGAGCAATCACCCAACATTTATATACTTACTATTTTTTAGAAATTTTTGGAGTACATGTACCCCCATGCACCTATTGTGTGTATCCGCCCTGGTCACACTTATTATTATTTAAAATAATAAGTAAGATCCAAATAATTTTAATTAAATATAGCAACAACATATATATAACATTTTTAGAGGAAAATGTAAACTAGCTTGATATTTTAATAATTAAAAATGATTACAAACTTCTATAGATCAAATTGAATTTTTATTATTAGTAGAAAATAGAAAACAGCTTCTGAAACTAGCCAAGGTCCAAATTTGTCCGGTTTTGACAGTTGGAGGGTGTTTGTTACCGGGTTTCATAAGGTTGAAAATCGAACTTCAATGTGAATTAGGGAGGTTGAAAATTGTACTTTACCCTATATTAAAAACACGTATTTTTAGGAACATGTATTTCAGGTCAAGACTTGTTCCATCTGATATGAGCATCATGCTAACGGGTCCAAAAACGCAGAGAAGTTTGAGATTTACGCTCAAAGTCAAAAAAGTATAAAAGAAACTATAAATTGGAACTGAGCACATATATGCTACGTTTTATTACCGGAAGAGTAGTGTCATTATTATTCACTGTTCATACGGTAGTGAGAAATGGTGAACTATTAAAACGCGGTTGATGTCAGGATAGGACATGGCAGATGGGACACTTATTTCTAGGTTTTGTTTTGACTAGCTACAACATTTCCGTACGCTCACGTATGTGTATTTCTATTCTGTACTACAACAACCACTACTATAGTGCGTTTTATTCGTAAAAGCATACGTTACAGATGGTAAATTGTAAACGCAGCTGATGTCAAGATCGATTGCTTGGTCGTTTACAGTGAAACATTGGGGCGATCATCAAACTGTACGGCTCCTACCCGTCTGAATGCCGTCGCCCGAGCGATTGGATTGGCCGTCGATGAGGACGATCGATCGAGATGCATGGATCAGTTGGAAGATGGGCCAGGAGAGAGATGACGCATATAGGGAGAGTTGGTGAGGAGAATTGGTGTGATCGTCCATAGCAGACAGACAGAGGGGTGGACGAAACGAAGGATACAGCGCACAGTAACTTCGGCCGTCGTACGTTGGTTGATTTTTTGAAGGATTCAGTGGGGAAAACCCCCACCTAATCTTTTTCATTGAATAAATAAGAAAAGGTAAAGTTTACAATGCATGAGCTGTGCTATAAAGAATTTTGGAGCTGTCACAGCTCAAAGGAAAAAAAAGGAAAAAACTAGGGGATATTCTCCAACCACAAATTTAAATGGCCCGCAAGGCTCGCCTTGGCTTTGATACAAATTAATTCCATTTGACCTTTGAAGCGTCTGCTCCAATTTGCATAAGTGCATTGTTTATTTTCAAAAATAAGGTCATTCCTCATATTCAAAATTGACCAGCATGCTGTTATCAAAACCTCTCTGAAGAAAAATGCTCCAAAATCAATTCTGGCCTGAATCAGCATGTCAGGGGGGGAAGAGAAAGATTCCAATTAATCCCAAGCACTATCCAGCAAGCTTCACTAAGGGGACACTCAAAGAATAAGTGCCAAATAGTTTCCTCAGTATTAGAATTGCAAATAGCACAAGAGTAACTAGGCAAAACCATATTTTTCCTTTTGAGCATACTTCTAGTATTCAATCTATCTTTCAGTAAGAGCCAGAAGAAAAATTTATGTTTACCCAAATTGGAACCCTTCCACATCCATTCAAAAAAGAGGAGATGCCACCTGTTCTCCCAACAGAATTTTGTAAGCCTTTTTCGATGAGTATGCTGATGAATTCCAAACATAACTCCACTGGTCAATGCCTTCGAATCCTAGTTAAGGGATTCCACCAAATCTGAAAGAAGATCCAGCTCATTGTGTGCTTGAGTTGAAAGAGGTAAGAAGAAAGTGTTGTCCAAACCATGCTCCATGAAAAACTTAATTGAGCATTTCTTCTTTTTGACAAAGGAGTATAGAGTTGGAAATTTTTCTTTCATACAGGGCTCAAACCAATTATCTGACCAGAAGAGAATTGAGGCACCAGAGGCCGGCTTGCAAATGGTGATCCTTCGTATTCGGATATAACTTTAGAAGATCCTTCCACCAAAAGGATCCAACGGGACTCCTAGCATGAGGAGGGGTATTCTTGTTTGAATAAAATTTCTCCCAAGTTAAGTGGACCCAAGGAACATCAGCATGATTATAAAATTTATCCAGTGACTTCATGAGCAGAGCTTTATTTTGTGTTTCAATATCAATAATACCAAGTCCCCCCTCTCTTTTAGGTCTATTTGTGGATTTTCAGGCAACTAAGCATTTTCCTCTCTTGGTTATATCACCCCCACTCCACAAAGAATGTTTTCTATATTTATCCACTTGCTCAATCACGGGAGGAGGAAAGACCAAAGTACACATGAAGAAAGTTGGAATGGCTGTCAGCACAGAATTAACTTGTAGTAATTTTCCATGAGAGGATAAAAGTTTATTGAATCCAATGATTCTTGATTCAATTCTCTGAACCACGGGAGCAAAATCTGCTGCAGTTGGTCTCTGTGTTCCAAGAGGCAAACCCAAGTAAGTGAAAGGCATTGTTCCTATGGAGCAACCAAAAGTTCTCGGCCGGATGATCCAATTTTCCATTTTCCACATTGATTGGGACCATAAAAGATTTATTGAAATTAACATTCAATCCAGTGGAATCTGAGAAGGATCTTAACAAACATTTAAGTCCAAATAAGCTTCGGGATCTATTGGCGAGAATAAGCAATGTATCATCCGCATATTGAACTATTGGAAAATCACCCCCAAAAAGTGTTCTTGATAGGATGCTTAATGATACCCATATTCCAGGCTTTATTAATTATGGATTGTAAAAGATCAGTAGCTAATGCAAATAAAAGGGGAGAGAGTGGATCACCTTGTCTTACTCCCCTTAAACATTTGAAAATTTTCCCCTGGAACTCCATTGGTACGTTGGTTGATTGATCCACGGGATGGGTAAACGCTTTGACAAATTCTGGTAAACGGCCATGAGATCATCCAACATTCATTTCTGGAAGAAGAAGAAAGCTTGGACTTGGAGTCATTGCTAGCTAGCTAGCTCTCTCAGTCTCACTGTTCCAATTATATTTTATTCTAGCTTCATTTTAAATAAAAATGTTAGTATTTTTTTTTCATCAAGTTTGTTGGCAAATACGTCATGACAAATAATATCAAATTAGTTTCAGTAATTTTTTCATAAAGTGCAGTACTCTACTGCATAGATGCATGATTTTACAATCACCATCCATTTCGGGGCGGCTGCAAAAACATATATACATAGTTTTTCTTTTTGAGATGATTTTTTTTTTGTGATGAGAGATGATTGTTTTAAAAGTATACTTGTTCCATTATTATGGTTTTCTAAAAAGTATAGGTCCAAGAACGCAAAGAAGTTTGTGATTTAGGCCCAAGGTAAAAAAAAGTATAAAACGGACTATAAATTGGAACTCGAAAACATAGAGTTCATTACTCACTGTTCATACGGTAGTAAGAAATGCTAAACTTTAAACACACGATTGATGTCAAGAAACAAGGACATGGTAGTGTAACACCATGCGTCAAAAAACTCTTAATTATATGGCCCACTCCACATGTGGAATGAGCCATCTCGCTTATACTTTCATCTTCACTTTGTGTAAAAAGGTTAACTCGGAGCTGCTATATTTGGAAGGAACAACACGGCCCTCACCCTCCTAGACTACCAAGGTGGTACTAAATCCGCCGATGACAACCACATATGAGCCACTTGGGCTATATGGTACAGGTAGATGGGACACTTATTTCTAGGTTTTGTTTTGACTAGGTACCACTACTACGGTCGGGGTTTGTAGGTGCGGCCCAAAGAGGTTTGTAGTGAGGGTTTAACCGCCACTAAACTCTTGTACTTACAAATCATGTGTTTATAGGAGTGGCTGTCCAGCCGTCTTTACAAATCTATTTCTAAATTATTTGTTATAGTTACTTTAAGCATTACATTTCTCATACATACACATGTATAAAGAAAATAAATTTTGCCTCGAGCAATTAAAATCACTCTCGTGAATCGAAGTTTGCATTTAAAAACAGCTCATCCATCTCCCTAAACCACATCCCTTGCCTCTAAATTCCCGAGCTTGCAATGATGGCACTTGGTCATAGAGCAAGGAGATTGGATGCATGATGGTTGTGGTAGCATGTGAGAACATTTAATATTGCATTGGAAGCTGCAAAACACCCTAATGAGAGGCATGTTTAATGAGGGGTAGTATAGTCTTTTATCTTCTTTGCTAACCTGTGCTAAAGTTGCTAGAAATTGATTATTTCACCCCTATTCACCCCTCGCCTCAAAAAATTTGAGGGGAGCTGGTGCCAAGATAGCATAAAGGCAACGAGGCACTCACTTTGCCTTTTTTTGCCGAGCCGCCCTCGACATCTTTGACTTTTCCATCACCGTTCTTGAAAGAAAATCATAGGCGCTAGCCACGGGAAGGTGGCGCAGAGCGCATTGGACAAGCAATCCGCCTGATGATAGAAACTTTGCCTAGCGCCGATGAATAAATGTCTAAAAACACACCATGATCATCTACGGCTACTTCACCAACGCCAACTACGCCGCTGCCTCAATTGTGCGGCGAGGAGCAAGCTACCAAGGATGTGACCGGGAGGCACGAGCAAAGGGATCCATTGAAGACTAGCTGAAGACAAGTTGAAGACTATCGAGAGACAAAGCAACCCCGAAGCTATTCATGTGTAGACGAAAAGTGTGTACTAGGAATCGAGTCGCAATTATGACAGCCACACCTTGTTGTGTTCAGCTATTGGGTTATGTACCATCATTCACAATCAAATAGCTAAGGGGCTATTGTTGGGGATGTCTTGTATGTTGGTGACCTTCACTAATGTGTTTTAGGTCCAATTATATGGCTTGGGGAATAGCCATATGATGTTTAGGCATATTTATAGCTCATAATGGTATTTTTATAAATAGCAGCCTTGCTATGAGTAATAAAGAGAACAACCCCTCCGACCTTCACTATAAAAGGGGGAGAAGGGGAGGAGGAGAGAGGCAGACAAGAAGGATCCCTCCCACCTTTCCTATAAAGAGAACAACATATCCCACCTCCCCGAGTGAACAACCTTCTCTCTTTTGTTTCGCTGTGACCTTTTTGTCTACCTTTTGTTTCATTCTTGTGCATTTCGCTAGGAGATTCGAGGGCTGAGGTCTAGAACAATGAAAAGAAATCATAGAGAATGTATTTGGTAGTTCATGCAGCATGAAACATAACAATGAGTAAATTTATAATAAAACTAAAATAAAAATAGAGAGGGGACACAAAAGAATGGTATATTGCATATACCATCAATGAAGGTAACATATATTACCGATTTTAGGAGTAAACTTGTGAATGTACACCATCATCATTGTTAATATTCTGCTCTCAGATACTTATGGTGGATCTATGGGCTAATACCAAACACATATGCAAACCATTATTAACCCCAAGTGAAATCAAATGAATGTGGACAAACATCAATCCAGCCGAGATCATATGTGAACACACATCGAATTGGCACATCTTCTCCCATAAGGCGAAACAATTCCTCTAGCTAGAATAATACACGTGTGTCCATCTTGCTCTAGGGCTTTGTAGTCTCAACCCTCCAACTCTTTTTCAACCCAACATGTCCACAACATCACACATGGAGATCTCCCACTTTGTGAACACACGACTTGAATATTTCATCGAACAACTAAATACAGGTCATAGGGAGCATGATGATGTATGAACTATGGTGTTCACGTGAGCAACAAGCATCCGCAAGGGTTCATAGATGACCAACTCCCAATTTTGGACCAAGACAAGTAACCCTCTTAGCAATCCTTGACCTCCCTCCCCCTGCAGGGTCGGGTCCCTCCCTCTCCTGTAATCTTGAAAGATGGTCTAGAAGGAAGTCACCCCGTTCAAGGACGCCTTAGAGCGAGGATGGGATCACAAATGCAATGGGAGAGAAGCCCAGGTAGTGTGTGATAGTCCAAGCTCGAATTAGAACCCGAGGAGGGTGGGGGATTATAAAAAAAAAAAAAAAACTCATCCGGGAAGCCTCGATTGGTAGGCAAAGTGATGATTCTGTGCCAAGAATGGCAAACAAATGTTGTGATATAGATGGAATATCAATATGGCAGTAGGCTCATGATCTCCTGCAGGATATGGTCGGGGAGGTCCGTGATAATCGTTGAGGCGGCAACTACGGTCGTGTCCAGGGTGCTGGATGCGGGGGTGGCCACATGGGTATGGCTCCCAGCAACCACCTCAACGTGCATATGCTATTATTGTTAGATATGTATCTCAAATACCAGTGGCGAATCTAGTGGTGAGTCTAGAGGGCTCTAGCCCCACCTATAACTAGAAATCCCATGGAGCCCCGTTGCTAAGCCTCCTCCAAATTTTAAGAGAAAGGAGGGAAAGGTGGGAGGAGGTAGAAGAACAAGAGAGCTGCTTGACTCAATCATGCCTCCACTACTGTCAAATACATATAATGTAATATACATGATTACATGAACCGGTTTAAGATATACAGATGGACAATAATATTTTTGCAACTTTGGAGAAATTATTTCTGTGTAAATAAAATCTAGACTTTCTTAAATGGTAGTATTTTCCTGGCCTATATAAAAACATAGGCGAGCACGACAAAGGTGCAACACTTTCATCCCCGTAATTCTGAGCGACTCAATCCCTCCTCAAATTCCCTTCGGGCTCTCAGTAGTAAGCTCCAGTAGTACCCCTTCCTCAACCTCCTTCCTATCCATATCGCCGCCCCACCTACTCGAATCCCCGCCGCCGGCCCCCTGCCTCACCCCGACAAGCTCGTCGGCGGCAAGGCAGGAGGACCGGTTCCCTCCGTCTGTCCAGTCCCCACTTCCCCTCTTCATCTTCCTTGTAAGATCCCAAGTCAATAAGAACCTATATGGGTGCATTGGGGACCACAGTGCTCCCTCACCTTCGTCTCATGGTGGACGGGTTTGTACATGACGGCCATGGTGGCCGGCGGGAATGACCTCCAAGCTTTTGAGGTGTCTATCAGTCTCATCATCACCGGCATCTCCTACGTTGATGAAGACCTCGTCTCTCCAACCGAAGGAGAGGCCAATTCGTCGCCTCCGTCAATCCCAATCCTTATCTCCTCGGAGAAGAAGACTGGGATGGGCAGCAACATGCCTCTTGTTGCCATGGCCGCCCCTACACGGAGACCACCTCTTTGTGGTCGACGTCGCGACACTGGCGCGCCTCGTCGCTGACGCCGACTCGCGGCACGCGGTGCTGTGCGTCCACCACGACTACACGCCCACGGAGGCCACCAAGATGGACGGCGTCGTGCAAACGTACCCGCGCAAGAACTGATCCTGCATGGTGCTCTTCAACTACGGCCACCCCAAGGACCGCGCCGCGCTGACGCCGGAGGCCGACAGCATGCGCAGCGGCGCGTACCTGCATCTCTTCATGTGGCTCGACGACGACGAGGTTGCCGAGGCGCCGTTCGTGTGGAACTTCCTCTTGGGCCACAACCGCGTCGACCCCGCCGATGAGGACGGGACGCCGCCGCACACAACAACGGCCTAGAGAAGCGGATTCCTACCATGGCACCCATGGCAGAGGTGAGTTGGTGTGGAAGATCATGGCGACGCCTTCAATGGAGGTCCTGTGTCAGGAAGGGCCATCTCGGCGCCGCATTGGAGGCGACTCGGTGCGGAAGGACATCACAACGACGTGGAGGCCTGCTCCCGGTGTTCCCCGTCGCTTCTTGTGGCCTGCCACACAAGCTCCGGGTTGGTTCTGGCTTGCCACGAAGAAAGCACACGGGTGGGGATAGGTGGGCCCTGATGGTCTTCACGTGAGGCTCATCACCTACGACGTGGGCCTGCAAATGTGGTGCTGGAGAGCATGCAACTCCTCTCCGTGGATGGAGCAGCTTCTTCAGTTCTCCGCCTGCAACACGTGCTCTCCAGGCCTAGAAATATCTTCCGGTGATGACAACACAATGCAGTCTATGGTTCCTACGATATCCACTACAATGACATAGTCTCTTCTAAGGTGCATGTTCGATGAATCTGCTTTCACCTGGGGTTTCGGCTTAAGTTTTTCCTTACATCCCGCGATGTCATAAACAATATTCTTTGGATACCAGGATGTTTTTTACCCGAAGCCAACCCACTCTTAGTCGTCGTTTTGCGAGGCCAGTCCATCTGAGTGCACGTGTCTTTGACGCCCTTGCGTATACCCTCACTAGCTGATTTGTTCTCTTTGGTGCCTTAGTCGATGTTGTTTACTTTTCTTGGTCGCAGAACCCCAATGTAACACCATGATTGCTTTGTAATTTGGCTGTTTTAATATAATATAAATTGTTGTTTGTCAACCAAAAAAATCTGAGCTCCAACGCCATTACGTGTGTTTAACAGGAATCCATGCTAAGCTATTCTACATCTTTATTGTATAAACTTGTTCGGATTTTATATTTGCAATTTTTGGATTTCCGATGACACTAAAACTGGAAGGTGGCTCTGTCTGTACGGTGTTTGGATCTTATATTTGCAATTTTTGGATTTCCAATGACACTAAAATGGAAGGTGGCTCGGTCTGTACGGTTCTAGTCGGGGAAGGAAGAAGTGTCATTTGTACACGTGGCGCATAAAAAAAAAACTGACAGTTTAAATGCTTGTACACTGCTATTGTATTATACGGTTTACACCAACGGTCAAGATAAAGCCAATTTAAAATTATTTTTTACAATGGCTGTACAGAACACCTGGTGGTGGAACGATGAGGTACAAATGTCTATTAAGGAGCGCCTCCATCTCGACAAGAGTGCAGCCAACATCGAGGGGCTGGGATAGCGAAGAGGACCGCAAGCGAGCTGTGAGTGTAGCAAAAGGGCAGACATTTGATGACTTTTATCAATGGCTAGGCTCGAAGGAAGGGGGGAAGGACATTTATAGGATCGCTAGGATCCGCGAGAGGAAGACAAGAGACATAAACCAAATCAAATGCATCAAGGACGGGACGGATCGACTTCTAGTGAAGGATGAGGACATCAAGGACAGATGGCGAGAGTACTTTGATAGATTGTTAATGGGGAAGATGAGAGCCCTACCCTCGAGTTCGATGACTCATTTGATGACCAAGCAAAGGCTTTGTGAGGATAATTCAAGAGGCAAAGATGGGAGGCTTTAAAGAGGATGAAGGGAGGTAAAGCGATGGACCCGATGGCATCCCCATTGAGGTGTGGAGATACCCGGGTGCGAGAGCGTAGTATGGCTAACTAAGCTTTTTAGCCTCATTTTTCGGGTCAAACAAGATGTCTCAAGAATGGAGGAGAAGTATATTAGTACCCATCTTCAAGAACAAGGGAGATGTTCAAAGTTGTACTAACTATCGGGGGATTAAGCTGATGAGCCATGCGATGAAGCTTTGGGAGAGGGTTATCGAGCATCGCCTAATATAAGAAGAGTGACAAGTGTGACCCTAAACCAGTTTGGATTCATGCCTGGGAGGTCGACCATGGAGGCAATTTTCTTAGTACGACAGTTGATGGAGAGATTTAGGGAGCAGAAGAAGGACTTGCACATGCTCTTTATTGACCTCGAGAAGGCGTATGACAAAGTACCGAGAAACGTCACGTGGTGGGCCTTGGAAAAACACAAAGTCCCAACTAAGTACATTACCCTCATTAAGGATATGTACAAGGATGCGACGACATGTGTCCGAACCCGTGATGGCGATACTAGTGACTTTCAATTAAAATAGGACTACATCGGGGGGTAAGCTTTGAGCCCTTATTTATTTGCCTTGGTGATGGATGAGGTCACAAGGGATATACAACGTGACATCCCTTGGTGTATGCTCTTTGCCGATGATGTGGTGCTAGTGGATGAGAGTAGAGCAGGGGTTAATGAAAAGTTGGAGCTGTGGAGACGCACGCTTGAGTCGAAAGGGTTCAGACTAAGTAGGATCAAGACCGAGTACATGATGTGCGACTTCAGCCCGTCTAGGCGCGAGGATGAAGATGTTAGCCTCGATGGACAAGTGGTGGCCAAGAAATATATTTTTCAATATTTAGGATCAATGCTACAGAAGGATGGCGACATTGATGAAGATGTTAGGCATAGATTTTCAGCAGGTTGGTTGAAGTGGTGTCAAGCTTCAGGTGTCCTCTGTGACAAGAGGGTGCCACAGAAGCTAAAAGGTAAGTTTTATAGGACGGCAATTCGCCCTGCGATGTTATACGGTGCTGAATGTTGGCCTACAAAAAGGCGACATGTCCATTAGCTGAGTGTGGCTGAGATGCGTATGTTGCGTTGGTTTTGCGGGCATACAAGAAGGGATAGAGTTCGGAATGAGGAGATTCGGGATAGGGTCGGGGTGGCATCAATTGAGGAGAAACTGATTCAACATCGGTTGAGATGGTTTGGACATGTCCAACGGAGGCCTCTCGAGGCGCCGGTGCGTAGTGGGGTTTTAAAGCGGGAAGACAATGTAAAGAGAGGCAGAGGTCGACCTAGACTGACTTAAGACGAGATGATTGAGAGAGACATGAAGGAGTGGAATATCTCTAAGGAATTAGCTATAGATAGGAGCGCTTGGAGACTAGCAATCAACGTGTCTGAACCGTGACCTTTATTTTCTTTTACTGTTTAACCCTAACTCTTTCTTTTGTCTTGTGTCCTTTTTTTTATCTCTTTTATACTTGTTTTCTATGGGTTTCATCTCTAGCCTATCCCAACTAGCTTGGGACAAAAGGCTAAGTTGTTGTTGTTGTTGTACTGCTACGTCAACAAGCAGTGTAAATCTTGTGGATTTTGATGATATCAACTGGGGAGGGGATATATAGAAACGATTCTCCATGAACATGTCTAGGCACTATGATGTGCCTATGATTTGAGAAAGTGTCTCAGATTAAAGCTGCATTGTAAACCCAGTTTTTTTTTTAATAACAGGTAAAGAGTTGTGCCGCGCATGTTGCCAGTACAATCAGTGTTCATCTACATTAAAAAGAAAGAACAGGGCTTGGTTTACAATAATCTGTCCATAGGCTGAGACTTACATTCAGACGACAAGCTCCCTACAACAAATTATTTACATTTTGGAATCTGCTTTGACCATTAATTGGTGTTTGGGTTACACAACATATATTTGTGTTAGCGGTTCTGAACTCCTGATGCTCCTCACACGAGAATATGAACAGATCGCTGGAAATCACCTTGCCATCCGCCTCTGGTTATCGCCAGCGCCAGCCATGTAACACTCTTGAGAATAAATAAAAACTTTGCCATGTAACACTCAACTTTACTTCCCTACATTTGGCCAAAAAAAAAAAAAAAAAAACAACTTTACTTCACTACCAAGTATTATATCATGTCACTCAAAGACAGATATTTCACCAGTCCAGCTACAAGAAGCAATCACATTAGGCATAACTGGGTGGTATGCAACATCAGTGCATGCTTCTTTGAAGGCTTCTATTTTCCTTAAAAGCCTGGCCGATTTGTAATCATAAAAATAAATACATCCATCGGATGAACCAGATGCAAGTTCTCTTCCGCTCAGGGAAAAGTTGCACTTTACAGGAAAAACCCCACACTCCATGTCCTTCAAACCGCATATATTTGTTCAGCTTGAAGGGTGGCCTTGCTGAAAAGATAGCAATGTAGTTCCCATTGGATTGTGCAACAAAAGATGCCTCACGTGGGTGGTATCTTACACACGGGCATGTGAATGCTTCAGTATAAACCTGTGATATACAAATGGTGATTTCTGTTAACTTCCACCCTGCTGGTAGGAGCCCAATCCCTGTTATTGCAAAATGCAGTCCCTGGACTAAAGGCGGAAGAAATAGACTAGAACGTGATGCTTGTATATTTATACTATATATATAAAAAAGGAAAAAACAGAAAGGAAAAAAAGCACAAGGACTTATTAGGGTAAGGTAAGATTTCACATTTCAGTCTTGAAGATGTGACTTTGATTGTTACTTATTATCTGTAACTTTACAAAACTCTGACTTATAAAATTAAGTTTAAAACTAAAATTAACAACACATATAGTAATGGCATTTTCATACATCAACCTCTCACAATTTTAAATGTGTTGATGTTCTGATGCTAGAATGTTTGAGCAGAGATTTGCCGACTTTAAATATAAAACTGAAAGGAGGTACTACTACAAAGACAGATATATGGAAATAAAATAGTAAATTAGTAATAGACCAATCATGTTTGTAATTCGGGGTACCTACTTCAGTAGATAGAGCATGGGTTATGAAACAAAAGAATTGTAAATGCATTTTTTTCAAGAATTGGCAGAACAGATATTCAACAATGAGCAACGTGTAAATATATATATATTACCTCCATTCCAAAAAATAACACGTTTTGGCTTTTCTAGATACTTTTCTTTTACTATGTATCTAGACATAGTGTATAACTAGGTGCATAGCAAAAGAAATGTATCTAGAAAAGCCAAAACGTCTTATAATTTGGAACGGAGGGAGTACAAATGATTTACTAAATTCATATTTCAGTGAAACATGCAGTCACAACTTATGATGGTTTCTAGAATATGTTCTGGTAAATGCTCCAGTCCTATCGGTTCTGCAGCATCTTTAGACAGGTTTTACTTCTCTCATGAATATCCTGAGACACTATGTTGAACTTCTACATAACCCAACAGTTATATCCAACTGGAAATTTTAAAAATATAATCCCTAACAGAGCTGATATAACAAAACAATAACCAGGTTTCAAATTTTGACTTTTTTTTTTTAAGTGTTGTACCACATGTCGAGTGCATGCAATGCAAATAGAAGCAACATGTCATAAGGTACGAACAAAGATGGAATCAGAACCACAGACTTAAGGACAGATCTAGAGCTATACGCCTATTACCTGGTTAGATAAAGGAACTTGTCGCATGACATCCCAAACAATTATACTGTTCTCACTAATATTGCTTCTGGTTGTGTCAGTTGAAGAGATAAATTGTCTCCCATCAGCACTGAAG
The DNA here is from genome assembly GCA_015847255.1 of Hyparrhenia diplandra. Classification (NCBI taxonomy): domain Eukaryota; kingdom Viridiplantae; phylum Streptophyta; class Magnoliopsida; order Poales; family Poaceae; genus Hyparrhenia; species Hyparrhenia diplandra. Next base: position 286,021 of record JADLZK010009154.1, read on the forward strand.
TCAATGTCAAGGATGGTTCCAAGGTTTCTATGAAATTCTTTTGTTACCAGACCACATCGAATATCCCAGAGTCTAAGGGAACCCTTGGACCCACCAGATAGGAAGATATCAGGGTTGCTTGGATTGAACTTGATAACCTCCACAGCTTGATCCTCCTTGAATACTTTTGTTACTTTTCCCTCAACAACATCAACTAGCTGTAAGGAACAATCAAACCCTCCAGAGAGTAAAACGGGCCTATGAGGGGACCACCTTACATCCTTTACAGCAGCAGTGTGATGTTTCAAAACACGAGCAGTAGTATTCCCTTTGTCCCATACGTTCCATACATGAACCGTGTGATCCATTCCAGCAGAAGCAAGAAGATGCCCTGCAATACTTTTCTTTATGAATGTCTATTGAGTGAGACTAATTTAATAAAAGCTATGCAAAATCATCATGGGTATTTTGTACTGTATGTCAAAAGCAATATCTCAATTAACCAACCACTAAAGTTTACTATCTGGAGTGTTAATAGCGCTTCACTTCCTATCAAATCGACATGTGCACCATATTGTTATTAGTGTTAGTTAAAAGTGAAGTGCTAAGAATAATAAGGAAAATTCCATGAAGATATTGCCAAATGTAATAATTCAAAAGCATCCGTATTTGACATCAAATTACCAAGAAACATGGATTGTAAGCATTTCCATAGAAGATTAGAAGTACAAAACCGAAGGTGAAGATCAAGGGGGGCAGTGGAGGTGATATATATTGGTTTGCATAAGATCAGAATTTCAGAATGGTCAGTTCAGTCCTGATAGCCTTCTCTAAAGAGTTACAATATAAGCATTCAAAAGCAAAAGGTGAAAATTCCCTACTTGACAACCTTTTGTAGTTTTCTTAGACTAACAATAGTACCGTGTACCTTCATAACATCATCATTTGTACTGTGAATTTAGATGGATCAGTGCTAATCTACTAGGGCTAGTAGCCAGATTGTTGAGATGAGAATGCCAGAAGAACATGTCAAACATGCTAGTAGAGAAATCCATGTTTGTATCGTGGAAGGATAACCCAGTGCAACGTCTGATATTGCCATTTTCTTGTAGAATAGGGGAAACAAACTTCTCATAGCTAAAATTTATAGATAATACTTTGCCAGTTTCAATTTTAATGTCGGTAACAACATCAATACCAGCACCAGGAACCCACTTTGTCAGCACTCAGCACAGCACCGGGCACCCACTTTGTTTCCTGGTTACTACTCCCCCCGTCTCAAATTATAGTTCGTTTTGACTTTTCTAGATACATTGCTTTTGCTATGCACCTAGGTATACACTATGTCTAGATACATAGTAAAACAAATGTATCTAGAAAAGCCAAAGCGACTTTTAATTTTGAACAGAGGAAGTATAAAACTATAAGAGAAGTAGACAAACGTATCATGTTGAACCACCTTATTGTATCTCAATTTGCATACCCCAAATCCCCATGACTGCTGTAAAACTAATGCATTATGTCTTTGATTAGAAGGAGAATTCGGCATTCTCTTAATATCCTAATGCATGACACTAGAGAATGGCTAACTCATAAAGATCTAAGAATATTTATTCATAAATAAAGTAAGTCAAACAGAATAGTAAAGATCATGGAAGCAGAACTATGTAAGAGTAATTACTAACCATGACTCGTGACCAATCTACACAGTTGATTGCCTTACTGTGACCCTTCAAACAAACTGAGAGCTTCAAAGGGAAACTTGTGCTTGGTCCAAGCTTTGGTTGGCATCGCAAGGAATGCAAAATGTCAGCTCGTAGATTTGGATAGGTGATAGACCTAACTGTAATAATATGTTCACTGTTACAGCAAATACAGAAGGTAGAAAATGGTTGCTCAAGCAACATATAAAAATACTAAAAAGTACAGATATGTCACTCCCTAAACTAGTTCCTCGTGAAATCATCATGATAACAGAAAACAAGACTCTTGAAACAAAGCACTTCAGTTTTCTCACACAACAATTGGATATTACAAAACAAGCTTTTTATCAGCCTTCATCCAAGACCCCCCTGAACATTGTTCTTCAAACAGTTTAAACCATTTCAGACATCTAATCATGGAATATTAAATTCATCTTGGGACCCACTACACTATTGACAAATCAATTTATGTTAGAACGAATCACATAAAACTATCCTGAACCCAGCCAGCAATCTGGTGAAGCTGGTGTCTTCCCATGAGAGCGGCTAATCAGCAACCCCCGGACGAATTTTATGCTAGGATAATCAGCATCTTTTAATCTGCTGCAATGGGGGCCTAGAAAGCTCACCTGTGCAATCAAACTCCGCCCTCCGTCAGCGGAGGCAGGGGTGATCCAGATTCTACATGTGCCTGTGAGGAAGCCAGGAGAGCACGCTCCCTCTTGAAACGTACCTGCCGCTGGATGGAGATGCCAGCGGTGTCGCTGCGTTGAGCAGGGGCTGTTGTGGGAAGCCATGGGTTGGAGGGAGGTACTGGTGAGATTCCCACCGCGGCCGCTTCAGGGAGGTGGAGTGGAGGCAGACCCGGTGGCAACCGGTGTGGAGGAGGGTGGGTCGGCAACATCGGCAGCATCCTCGTCATCAGAGGTAGCACCGCACCGCAGCGGAGAGGAGATCCATTGGCAGTCGGGGTTTTAAGCACACCCTCTCTGTCCAAGACTGCGGGGGGTGTTTGGGCAGCAGCCACAGACAATGGCTTTATTCACCTGCATCAATTTAAACGTGGCAGGAACAAACCGTCAAATGGAGGCAATTCAATATTTCTGCAGTAATGTCTTAGCAGACCAAAAACAGATGATTCACAATGGCAGCAGAATTAGTAATTGTTGATATTGTAACTCGAGATGAAAGTCCATGCATCAGGTCCTGCAATGCTAATTGTTTTCAGTTATGGCAAATTTATGTACTCAAGGGACGATCACCTCTCAACAAGCAGGAAAGCTCGTGTTATTTAAACATTAGGTAATTGAATCCAGGTTTGTTAAATAGCAAAAGGGTTTATAAATTGGATAATGGATCTGAAATTATGCTAGGCAGTTTTAGCATAAGCTATCTGCAATCTTGCATTCATAGTTTGACACACATTTTAAATTTCTCATACTTCGGTTTATTTCAAATTTGTATCATCTTAGTTCTAGGCCATTTGAGCTTACAACAAGCATAAAAATTAAACTGTAGGCAAGGAACAAGGCGCCTATTTGTGTACAATAACGGCAGATAATAAAGCTAATCAGAGTTCACCTTAAGTATAAGTCTGAGATAAAATAGATAACCAGCTAGTTGCATATTTGACAATAGATAAAATTACGTCGAGTAGTCATCTTTGAAGCTATGTGATACATTAATAATTAGCTGCAGTTATTTGCACAATTACACTTCACAGTTTGGCACCACAGTGATACGAGTCGCAAGAAAGGATGAAGAAGAGTGCTCACCGAGGGGTCTGTGTGTGACGGTGGTGGCCGTTGACAGACTGCAAACAGGGTCGGGCGATGCTCCCCTCAAGCAGTGGTGGCCTCAGATCCACACCGGCCCGCCGCTGGGCATCCTCCTTGCGTGAACACGAAGACGAAGACGGGCGCGGCGTGGTGGAGAAGATGGCGCTGCCGTCCTTCCCTCGACGTTGGGGAAGGGAAGCGGCCGCAACAGATCGATTCTCGGGCGTTGCGTTAGGAGGCGACGACGACGGCGCCGCAGCGGCAGGAGGGCGGCGAGAGGAGGGAGGGCGGGGATGGAGGCGACGGCGCAGCGAGAGGGAGGAGGGGCCGCCGGCCGCAAGACCCGAATCCTACCGAGCAGACGGGACTGAACGTACCCCTGTTTAAAATGGCATATATCAGAGAGAGCAACAGGAACTACAGTTGGGCCATTCGTTCCGCTTCGCCGCGGCCGCCGCCTCCGCCCACCGCCCCCCCCAGAACCCTGAACCCTAAAGGCCGCCGCCGCCAGCATGCGCCGCCTCCCGCCCCTCCCCGCCCTACCGCCGTCGCCTCCACATCCACCCCGGACATCGTCGCGGAGCTCGGCCGCGTCATCACCACGCGCCGCTGGAACAAGGGCCGCGCCTTCAAGCGGCTGGCCCCCTCCGTGACGGCGGCGCACGTGGCCGACCTCTTCCGCGCCCCGGTGGCCCCCTCTCGACCCGGCCACGGCTCTGGCCTTCTTCGAGTGGGTCGCGCGCCGCCCGGGTTCTGCCACACCGCCGCCTCCCACGCCGCGCTGCTCCAGCTCCTCGCTCGACGCCGCGCGCCCGCCAACTACGACAAGCTCGTCGTCTCCATGATCAGCTGCTCCGGCACCGCGGAGGACATGCGCGAGGCTGTCGACGCGATTCAGGCAATCCGTCGAGTGGGTGGTAAGCGACTCGTGCTGTCCCCAAAGTGCTACAACTTGGCGCTCAGGTCGCTTTTGCGATTCGACATGACGGAGTGTATGGAGAAGTTGTACTCGCACCTCGTGCAGGAGGGATTGTTGCCAGACACTGTGACTTACAACACTATGATCATGGCATACTGCAGGAAGGGCAGTCTCGCCGTAGCGCACCGGTATTTCCGTCTGTTGAGGGAGTCTGGGATGGAGATGGATACATACACATGTAATGCATTGTTGCTGGGGTACTGCAGAACAGGTGACCTGAGAAAGGCTTGCTGGCTACTTATGATGATGCTGCTGCTGGGTTGCAGGAGGAACGAGTACTCCTACACCATTCTGATTCAGGGGCTCTGTGAAGCACGGTGTTTAAGGGAGGTACTTGTGCTTCTGTTCATGATGGTACAAGATGGGTGCTCCCTGAATCTGCACACATATACACTCTTGATAAAAGGTCTTTGTAAGGAGGGTAGGATTCATGATGCCAGGGGGTTGCTTGATGAAATGCCTGTGAGAGGGGTGGTTCCAAGTGTTTGGACGTATAATGCAATGATTGATGGGTACTGTAAGTCAGGAAAGATGAAGGATGCATTGGGGATTAAGGCACTGATGGAACTTAAATGGGTGTAATCCAGATGACTGGACATACAACACTCTGATTTGTGGCCTATGTGGTGGGAAGCCAGAGGAAGCCAAGAATTGCTGAATGGCGCTATATTGCGAGGGGCTTCACACCTACAGTTATCACATTCACTAACATCATTAATGGGTATTGCAAGGCTGAAAGGATTGATGATGCACTCAGGGTAAAGAGTAGCATGATATCAAGCAAATGCAAACTTGATTTACAGGCATATGGAGTGTTGATCAATGTTCTCATCAAGAAACAAAGATTAAAAGAGGCTAAAGAGACGTTGAACGAGATGTTTGCAAATGGTCTAGCTCCTAATGTTGTCATCTACACCTCTATAATTGATGGGTATTGCAAGGTTGGGAAGGTTGGTGCTGCACTAGAGGTCTTCAAATTGATGGAACATGAAGGTTGCCGTCCAAATGCCTGGACTTACAGTTCTTTGATATATGGGTTAATTCAGGATCAAAAGCTTCATAAGGCAATGGCTTTAATAACTAAAATGCAAGAGGATGGGATAACTCCTGGTGTTATCACTTATACTACTCTGATTCAAGGCCAGTGCAAAAAACATGAATTTGATAATGCTTTCAGGTTATTTGAAATGATGGAGCAGAATGGCTTGACACCTGATGTGCAAGCATACAATGTCCTAACTGATGCACTATGCAAGTCTAGAAGAGCTGAAGAAGCTTATTCGTTTCTTGTCAGGAAGGGAGTCGTCCTCACAAAGGTATTATATACATCTTTAGTCGATGGTTTTAGCAAGGCAGGCAATACTGACTTTGCTGCCGTCCTTATAGAGAAGATGGTCAATGAGGGTTGTAAGGCAGATTCGTACACATATAGTGTACTGTTGCAGGCTTTATGTAAACAAAAAAAGTTGAATGAAGCTTTGTCTATACTGGATCAGATGACCCTAAGTGGAGTCAAGTGTAACATCTTTGCTTATACAATAATTATCAGTGAAATGATCAAAGAAGGGAAGCATGACCATGCTAAGAGCATGTTTAATGAAATGATTTCATCAGGACATAAGCCTAGTGCAACTACATATACTGTATTCATTAGCTCATACTGCAAGGTAGGTCGAATAGAGGAGGCTGAGCATCTAATTGCGGAAATGGAAAGAGACGGTGTCACACCTGATGTGGTAACCTATAATGTATTTATTGATGGTTGTGGGCATATGGGATATATGGATCGTGCATTTTCTACTCTGAAGCACATGATAGATGCATCATGTGAGCCAAATCACTGGACTTATTGGCTTTTGCTCAAGCATTTTCTAAAGATGAGTTCGGTTAATGCTCATTATGTAGACACATCTGGCATGTGGAACTGGATTGAGCTGGACACAGTTTGGCAGCTTCTTGAAAGAATGGTGAAGCATGGCTTAAATCCTACTGCAGTTACATACAGTTCTATCATTGCAGGATTCTGCAAAGCAACACGTCTAGAAGAAGCATGTGTACTTCTTGATCATATGCGTGGAAAAGATATATCTCCCAATGAAGAGATATACACAATGCTTATCAAGTGTTGTTGTGATATCAAGCTCTTTGAAAAGGCCGTGTCATTTGTTACCGACATGATAGAATTTGGGTTTCAGCCTCATCTTGAATCCTACCACTATCTTATTATAGGCCTCTGTGATGAGGGGGACTATGGCAAGGCTAAATCACTGTTCTGTGACTTACTAGGAATGGACTATAATCATAATGAAGTTGCATGGAAAATTTTGAATGATGGTTTGCTCAAAGCTGGCCATGTGGATTTTTGTTCACAGTTGCTGTCTGCTATGGAGAATAGAAATTGTCGGATTGACTCTGAGACATATTCAATGGTGACTCATAACATTCATGAGGCTTCTGGCAATGTGATTAGTGAACTCAGAGGAGAAGCTGCCTGACCGATGGTAAATTTCATTTTGTAGTCTTTCCCACGGTGCGCAATTGTTTTCTGTATGCCAGGCTCAATATTTTGAAAGCACTCATTTCATCTGGGTCATCCGATATAATGGTTAGTGGTCCCACAGATCATACAGATTTTATCAAAATGCTTGTTGCCTCAAAACTGGAACAACATAGCTCTTTCTTCCATTTTGTTCATGATTCTGTTGAAGCCCTAACTTGGGAATATACCAATTCTTATTGGTCTGTATATCAATCTATAATTCTACATTTGGTAATGTTTTTCTTGGCTGTTAGTCTTGTATGAGTGTATGCAAAAAAGCTTTCAGTGGACATCTAGTTTGAGTATTCCTTCTCTATGGTTGTGTCGTTCTAGTGCAAGTGGTAATCAGATACTGAAATTCTACTGCTTATGATTTGATGTTTACTACTTAGCTTTACCATATTCATGTTGATTTGATAAACAGCCAGGTGGGGAATAGTTTTGATGACATAACTTGGCAATTTTAGGCAATCATGTTATTTCCCTGACAATCCCTCCTACGTGTAATGTCTACTTTTTTTTTTTTTTTTTTAAAAAAACAAACTTCCTGTCTAGTGCTTGTGTTAGTAGACTTGCACTGTTCTTTTATATGCCATGGATCTAACAAGAAGTTTTTTGCCTCTGTAACTGTGTCCTGATAGATCATGCCTAAGCTTTTATTTGCTAGTAATTGTGCATGTGTCTTGCAGATGAAGCTAAACCAAAGAGTAGTATTCCGTATCCTGAAATGATTTTAGATACTGTAGAATACTTTATGTTTAAATACTCATTAATATTTGGCACACAGCTGAACCAAACAGATGCATAATATGCTTCCTGATATGAAATTAGGCTTTACCATTTATTCTGGGTGATATTTATCTCTCTTGTAGCTACAATGATCAACATTTATATCAGTTTCCTTTTTCGACAGGTCACGACTGAATAAGCTAACATTTGCCAATTTTCATTACTGTGTACAGCCCGTATAAAATGATATCTAATGTGTGATACTTGGGCTCTGTTTGTTTCAGCCAGCTTCTGCCTTTGGCCTCAGAAGCAGAAAGCTGAATCAAACAACTAGCTTTTGAAATCGGCTTTTGGGAAGCAACGCTTTGTTTTTATTAGAAATTTAGAAGCTAGAAGGTGGTCTGTAGGAACCTATGTTGACTTCTAAGTTCTAAGGGATGATAATCTGAGGGGTATTACATATATTATACATTTCAAGAAACAGGTTTTCTAGAAGCAGTGACATCATTTAAAAGCTAGTTTTTGAAAAGCATCAGCATAAACCAGCATGCCCTCAGATATGATGCTATTGTTTATTAGTGTTGCCAGTGCTAACTGTATGTACCGTTTTGATATACTTGCTTTAGAAGTTTCTTGGTAGTGTTGGGCATGCAGCCTGCCTTTGTGTTTTTTTTTAAAAACTTGGGAGTCGAGCATCTGATTTTTTTTTTTTTTTTTTTTTTTTGAAGATTAAAATACTCTAGAGCAATGGAGCTTCAATTTCATTAATTTTATAGACTTATTGATTCTTCTGGTATTTATTTATGAACAGGTGCATTGTTTAGTAGTGAAAGTAAGAACTTAACCACTGCTACACTTCAATCGAATACAAGGAAGCCATTTCATCAATTGATCATTTCCAGGAAATGACAATGCTAATAAGGGAGATATAGTTCAAAATGATTTTCATAGATGTCCTGATCCTGATCTAAATCAGATTTCTGGCCGGCATTTGCTCTAGTATGCCTACCCCCAGTCCCAATGTCTCTCTCTTTCTCCTCTCTCCCCTTCCCCCCTTTCTTTCCCCTCTTCCTCTCTCCATTACAGGCATGTGTGTACACAGGCTTTAGTTACTTTGATACACTGGGACCTTCTCCATTACTACACGCAGTGTTTCATTTGAATGGATAAATAACTTAATGCTTCTTTTTTTCCCCATGTAGCATGGATGGTTACTGCTGCTATATTTATCCTGTCATTGAAAGAAGATTGCAAGGTTTGTGGAGTAAACTTGGAGCAAACTAATACAGAAAAATGGATATCATGGTAAATTCCTTCTGCCTCCTTACTGTCAATTAAACAGAATCCATTGCCAGTTTCTTTTTTTTTCGCATCTAAAATCAACTTTATTTTTTCCAATTTGAGTAGAAGAGTTGTCTTGCTCTCTTTATGATTAGGACCTTGGTGTCCCATCAGCAACAGACAAAGCTGCCCTGGATCAAGTCTGTAAAGCAAAATCATCAAATACTCTCAAGCATTCACCTTGATGAAATAGAAGGGGAAATAGTTTATTTACACCCAGGCTACTCGACAGTACTATTTCTATGAAGCAGGGATATGGTAAATTTTCATTTGTCATGTACATTATTATTCCTTGTGCAGCCATACAAGATGGTTTTAGTTGTTGTGCGCTTTATTAATTCCCTCGCTGCTGCAGTACTATCTTAAACATTAGTCTTCGCAGTGCTAAAATGAACTGCTTAGATGTATTTATATTTCCTCAGCTTTCTACTGAGTCAAAATTTCAGTCGTATTATATCTTGCAGAAGATTTGATACTCAAGGTTGTCCAGAATATTTCTTATGAGTTGGATTCTTTCAATAAAAAAAAAAAGAAATGGAATCATGTCATTGTGAGTCAGTTTCTCCATGATCTGAGGGAAGCTAAGAAGCGCAGAAACTCAGAGAGGGGACACAAGGAAGGTCGCTATCCTGGCTGCAACTGCGCCTGCTCTTGTACCGACCTCACGTAATGCAACAGTGTGGAAAGAGACAAAACAATGTGACATCTCCTAAACGAGAGGTTATCACTGTGCTTTGCTTATTCAGTTGTTTCATGTCAGGCATTACCGTTTTTATTGACTTATGTCCTGTTTCCAGAATATGCCAAGAAGCAAGCTGGATCCTTAAGAATTGGCCATTTTCCAATAGCAAATTCTCAGAAGACTTTGGCATTTTCGATGTGGCAAAATTCTCCAAGAAAAGTGCTTTTCCCTGTGATATATGCATGTGATGGGATACTGTATGAACCGTATTTTTTCCTGCTCCACCTGCGAGGTGATTTGCAAGTACCTTGCCCACTGGGCTGTGCTTGCTGCCCACTCGCCCGTCTTTAAGGCGCAACTCCTGTGCTCCATGGTGGAAGCCGACATGTCATCCATCACCTTGCATTGACATTGCGCCAGCAACGTTCAAGTCATTCTTCGGTTCATGCACACTGATGCTTGTCCTGCCAACGACGAGATCCGGGATGACCCGGATGACATGTTTCAACGCTTGATCACTGCAGTCGACCGGTTCGTGCTGTATTACCTCAAGATTTTGTGGATGTCGGATAGTATATCTGTGCTGAAACATGCAACTGCCCGCAGCTGAAAAAAAGAAGTACATTTGACTTTATTGCAGAGAAGAACTTCAAGAAGGCTTTGTTAAGTTTCGCTCAACTGGCGCAACAGGTCCCATAGATTCTTGATGAGCTGAGGGAGAAGGTTGGAGCATAGAGGCTGGTATTATGCCAGCGTGTATACATGCAATGCTAGCCTATGGCTATAGTACTAGCTTTATGTTAGCCTATGGCTATAGTACTAGCTTTATGTCATTTTAAGTTCGGCAAATGTTATTTAAATCTATTGAGAGATGCTTGGATTTTCGGCAAATGCTATTATTACCCAATCAACAATTTGGTATGTGAATTTGAGCTGTGTTGATAGAAACATCTGAAGATACGTATGAGTCTAAAACCTAGGTGCTAACAATATTGCTGCAATTGAACACATGATACTTGGTTACAAAGGATGACGACAATACTGCGGATTTTTTTTTCAAAATTTTGCCCTTTTTAAAACAAATTTCAAATTTGTCCCTAGTTTGAAACAATTTTACAGGAGATATAAAACTTTTGGTCGCGCCAATCCCGGTGGCGTGATTTTTACACATGTCGCGCCACCGCGTGATGTGGCGCGACCGGTGCATCCACGGTGGCGGCCTAGCGTTGACCCGCCCCGCCACGTCGCGCCAGTGCATGCGGCGCGACGCTAGCGCAGCTAGTATCCCATGCAAACAGTCTGCAACTCCTATCCGGCTTTGGGAAAAATGTCACATAAGACACTATAGCAATTTTCGTGTGTTTGTGAAATTATTGTCCTACGATGACTTAACTAGTCTCAAAAGATTCGTCTCATCGTACATCCAAATTATATAATTATTTTTTTATTTACCTACGTTTAGTGTTTTATGCATAAGATAAAAGATTTGATATAATAGGTTAATAATGAATTTTGGAGAGAGAAGAAAGAACTAAACAGACGGGCGTGCATGCAGTTCAATGATGTGATGCATGTGCGCTCTGTCGCGCTCTGTCACACACACTGTGCCGCGCAAATAAAAAAGTGAAAAATATGCATGCGATTACTGCCATACCTGTTTAGTTTTTCAATTCTCTCTCCAAAATTCATTATTAACCTATCATATTAAATCTTTTGTCTCATGTATGGAACACTAAATGTAAGTAAATAAAAAAAATTAATTATATAATTTGAATGCGGGATGATGAGACGAATCTTTTGAGCCTAAGTTAGCTCATGGTAGGATAATAATTTCACAAACAAACTAAAAAGTCTTACACGGTGTCTTATGTGACATTTTTTTCACAAAGCTGGATAGGAGTCGTAGCAATGTTTGCATGTCACACGCTGCATATACTATTGCCGCGCAAATAACAAAAGTAATGCATGCGATTCCTGCCCATTTCCCAATTCTCTCTCCAAAATGCACTATTGACCTATCATATCAAATCTTTTATCTCATGCATGGAACACTAAAGGTAAGTAAAAAAAAATTAATTATATAATTTGAATGTACAGGATGAGGCGAATCTTTTGAGCCTAGTTAGGTCATCGTAGGACAATAATTTCACAAACACACGAAAATTGCTTACGGTGTCTTATGTGACATTTTTTCCCAAAGTTTCCGGATAGGAGTTGCAAAAAGACTGTTTGCATGGGATACTAGCTGCGCTAGCGTCGCGCCGCATGCACTGGCGGCGACGTGGCGGGCCCGGTCAACGCTAGGCCGCCACCGTGGATGCACCGTCGCGCCACACGCGGTGGGCGACATGTAAAAATCACGCCATCGGGATTGGCGCGACCAAAAGGGATACCGGTGTAAATTGTTTCAAACTAGGGACAGATTTGAAATTTGTTTTAAAAAAGGGCAAAATTTTGAAAAAAAATCCCAATACTGCTCGCAATTGAACACATATACGTGGTTACATAGGATGGCCTGTTATATTTCGAGTTCGATAGGCACCTGCTGGTGAGATTTGGCACCCACAAAGGCGGTAGCAAATAAACAAAGAAAATTTATGTAGAAGATTCAAGTACACTCTAATATTTTTCAATGTAAAACAGTGTTTCTATGATTAAACCAGATTTAGAATCTTCCATTGTATATTTCTAAATAAAAACCATTTAGACAATCTTTTGAAAACGTAATTTTTTATATAATTCTTGGCCCATAGAAATGTAGTCCAAATTATCCCCCTCATTTTTTTTTTTTTCAATTGTACATTTCTAAATAAAAAACATTTAGACAATCTTTTAAAAACGTAATTTTTTATATATAATTCTTATGGTAAAGTCTATTTGGCCCATATAAATGTAGTCCAAATTATCCCCCTCATGACTCATGTTTTTTTTTTTTTGAGCAACACTCACGAGTCACGACTAATGTGTTGCCACATAGACAAATCGTTGTGAACACACGGTTATAATCAAATTGTCCATAATTAGACAGTCAAGGGTGAATAGAGTATCTGAGTTTATAGTCCCTTTTTTTAGCGAATCTCGAGGGAAATTGGACGGTGAGAGTAGTTTTTTAAGCAACGGACGGTATACTTTTTCCACCATTTTACGTACGCAATAAATTGTGCCTCAATATATCAGTTTGAGGCCCAATATGAAGTCTAATAACTTTGAGTCCAAACTGAACCAATTTATTCTCTTTAGGAATATTTCGAACAATCTCCATTTCTCCCAGTTTTGATATGAACATATCAAGACACACTTCCGTGTCAACTACTTGAGTGTTCGGAAAAGAGAGCAGCTATTCTAATCAATAAAAAGCTATTTTTAATGTACATGGTAATGGAGAAGCAATGAAGTGCAGAATTACAAGGCTGGCAGCTTTATGGGGGGATCAGGATCGAGCTGCCATGAGCAAGTATATACATTGCAGAAAGGACGACGAGAAGCAAGATGATGCTTCCCTTCGTCAGGAAGCATGCATTACAGTTTCTTCTTGAGCCTGTTTTGCACACTGCAGTCGTGGTTTCACGACGAGATTACGCAGTTGCAGCTGCGACTTCTTTCTCGGCCACCTGGGACGCCTGCTGCAGCGTGCAGATGAGGTTGCGGTCCCCATAGACGTTGTCCACACGACCTGGCACGAGAAAGACATGGGGAGAGCAGAGATTAGATTAGCCTCGCTCTAAGTATTTTAACTGTTAAGCCACGAGAAGGCCAGCTTTTGCCTCTGGAGACGACGGTTTGAGGTATTCGTACCAGTTGATGGCCAGAACTTGGCACCCCGGAGCCATGCCGCGGGGAACGCAGCATACTCCCTGGAATACGGCTTGCTCCATGTGTCACCCATCAAGAGTTGCGGTGGGTGGGGAGCGCCCTGCACAAACAAAGCAAAAACACTTGTAAACCTGTGAACCTCTCTGTAAACATGCAATACAGGAGGTGTCCTGGCTGTGTGGAAAACCATCTCATTGTGGAAAACTTAGCATACTAAAACACACATACTCTTTGCAGTCAGTGATAACTTCTTTCTTTTAAGTTATTCAGACCCAATAGGCAAGGAATATATGATTCAAAAGGACCTAGAAACGACTGATATGTTGAACAACTGCTACCTGACTGATACCATTTGACACTAATAGGATATTACCTTCAGGACATTGTTGTGCACATCTGCTTTGCCACTTTCTATCTCTGCTATCTCTTCTCTGATGGAGATAAGAGCATCACAGAACCTGTCCAGCTCGGCCTGCCAAGACAAAATGTTATGACATTGTAAGCCAATGTGAAATCAACTAACTGATACAATGGGAAGCAAAAGATTGCCAAAAGCTACATATGCTTACCTTGCTCTCACTTTCAGTTGGTTCAATCATAAGTGTGCCAGGAACAGGCCATGACATAGTTGGTGAGTGAAATCCGTAGTCCATCAGGCGCTTTGCCACGTCCTCTGGCTCTATACCAGCAGTCGTCTGACAAAGTTCCAGGAGCCAGTTAGAGACTGCAATATGGTTCCATTGCTAATATGATTCAGATATTAGTACCTTAAATCCTCTTAAATCAATGATGAATTCATGAGCAACAGTTCCGTTGACTCCACGGAACAGAACTGGGTAATGTTTCTGCAAAAAAAATCATTACCAAATCAATTTTTAGAAACTAATTTGATGAATATAACAAATGACACTGAGATATGTTCTCATGAATGAAAAAGTACCTCTAGACGTTTTGCCATGTAGTTTGCATTCAAGATCGCGATCTTTGAAGCATCAGTAAGTCCCTGTGAACCCATCATGGCTATATATGCATAGGAAATTGGTAGAATCAAGGCAGATCCCCATGGAGCAGCAGAAATGGTACCGAGAGGGTCGGTTTTCTCAGGGAGAGGAAAGCCACCAGTGGGAATCTGATAATAACTCGATTAATCAGATGGCGAGGTTGTATTTTGTTTTGGATGAAATGATGGAAGCATGCAGAAATTATGAATAACTTTTCTGGTCTAGTGCTCTGCATTTATAGAACGGTTTCATTTATTAACACATCACCACTAAATAGTACAGTAGTATCACCTGCAATGCTGTTAACATGAAAAAAAATGCTGCAAAACTTTCTCGTTTCACTAGTTTAGGACAGGACATGAAAATAAGTCCCTTAGGTTGCAGAATATGATAAGGCAACAAGGGTTCTAGGTCGCGAAAAAGAATAATGTAAGATTGGTCGTAGCATAGAGAAACACATGGGGAATCTATCTTAATCTTCAATCTGAACATCTTAGGAAACTGCTCTTGGAAGTTAAACATGGTTATAATAATCTGTTTTGTGTTGTATGAACATGGAACTTTGCAAGCTCGTAAAATTAGAGTGAAAGGTCGTGACACTTTCTATAATACTAAACTTATGTCACAAATCAAGTTAAGTGTTGAATATTAGGCATTACTAATATGCCCTCAGATCGGAATATGAATTTTTACAGATTGACAAGCGAGAAGACAAAGAATTAAGGGAACCTACCACTGGGTGAGATGGTAAAAACGGTGCCAAATGCTTCTTAACCCCAATAGGACCCATGCCGGGACCACCTCCACCATGTGGAATGCAAAATGTTTTGTGAAGGTTAAGGTGACACACATCAGCTCCAATAAAACCAGGGCTTGTTAACCCAACCTGTAAAAAAGAAAACTTTTGTCAGCTCAAGGAAAATTATAGTGAACTGATCATTTTGGCAATAGCTATCTAATATGGTATTTAGGAACATACAATTTGATAGATTATACACAAAACTTAATCACTAAATATTTTCAAGGGAATCACAGAATTACTTATCTTGCTAAGTACTGAACTCTAATAGATTTGTCTTGTAAGTTCACTACAAGTATTTTATTTTCAAAAATAAGAAGGAATCAACTTCATCACATGTTGGAATGCCATCTACACATAGCAATATAAACGTGTCCCATAATTTTTTAGAATAATAATAATTTCCTGAAGAGATTGTTTGCATAATGAACAAAGTAAGATGGAATAGCAAACTGTGAAAAAAAAAATAACCTGAGCATTCATATTAGCCCCGTCCATGTAGACCTGTCCGCCATTTTCATGAATGATCCTGCAGATCTCATCAATGCCTTCTTCATAGACTCCGTGAGTTGAAGGGTAGGTAACCTGAAAATAAGTTAATATTGTAACACACTATTATTCTTGGCATACTGCAAAAAGGATTTCAAAAGTTTGTTTTGAAAACAATCAAGTTCATCGTAATTGAACTTCCACATTTTCATGGTTCATTATAATCCTCCGATTGTCTGTACATAAATAAGCGAAGTGCTGGCACCTCATTCTAATCGCCCTATTGTATATGTTATTATGTATAACAAGTACCATTAGATGCAAGTATTGTGAAGCATATGTGATTGCAGAAGTCATCTAACTCACACCATAACACCAACTAAAGCAAGAAGGCTACACAATCATAAACTTTTAGTATAGCATCAGAATGAACTACATGAAGGTCAGATATTATCAGCGATGAAAGATTAATGTGCAATATAAATCCTCAATATTAAAAGGGCATAGCAAGAGCAAGAGTACCATCAGAGCAGCCAAGTTGTCCTTGTTTGCTTCTGCAGCTTTCTTCAATTCCTCGATGTTTATGTTACCCTTGGAATCAGTTCCAACAGCAACAATCTTCATTCCAACCATAGCAGCACTTGCAGGATTTGTGCCGTGTGCTGAGACAGGAATGATGCAGACATCGCGGTGTTGTTCTCCTCTTGACTGCATTTTATCAGCATTATTCGTCAACACAGATTACTAGAAAAGAAAGAGAGGAAAAAGTTACGCCACATATATCATGACATACGTTGAGGTAAGCACGGATAACCATCAGTCCAGCATACTCTCCTGCAGCACCAGCATTTGGTTGCAAAGAGAAGGAATCAAAACCTGTGATCGTGCATAACAGGTTGCCCAAGTCGTCAAACATTTCCTATGACAGAAAACAAGTTGTTTCAGATGTTTGGAAATTCATGGTGCGAATATTTTGCCATTAGGATAGAAAAACTGAGTCATGGTCCTTACATGGTACCCTGCAGCCTGATCAGTAGGGGCAAATGGGTGCAGGTTCGCGAAGTTGGGATATGTAACAGGCATCATCTCAACAGTAGCGTTTAGCTTCATTGTGCAAGAACCAAGAGGGATCATACTGTGGCACAGTGAGAGATCCTTGGACTGCAACTTATGCAGGTAGCGAAGAAGCTCATGCTCTGTGTGGTACCTGCACGTCCACGGCAGCATGGCAAATGAGAAACGTTCTGACAAATTAGTGGAGCAGACAGTGCAAGCTTCAGATTTCAGAGGCCCGTACATGTTGAAGATTGGATGCGTTAGGTAGGGGCTCTCACGAGCAAGGCTGCTAGGAATTGAGCTTGAGACCTCTGGTGCGAGGGATTCAGCTGTGAAGCTGGCCTGAAAGCGTTTGCAATGGCACACCATTTAATTTAATACAGTATTTGGATCTAGTTTCACATCATCATCATTTAATAACACACGCAACATTATACTTTGCGGTGATTGAATGAGTACTTACTGATTTGCCATTGTTGAACACCTTGAACAGCTTGTCAACATCCTCCAGGGTGGAGGTCTCATCAAATGCGACGGTTATCTACAGGAATGGATCAACATTAGGAGTTAACAAATAATCAGCTCTGAAAATCGTCGCAAAACGAGCTGGAATGAAATAGTGATATATATAGTGAGGATGAATGAAAGCGCACCGTGTTGGCGTCGACAACCCGAAGGTTCATCTCGTTTTTGACAGCTTCCTTGGCGACTGCACGTGCATCAGAGCACGTGACCTTAACCGTGTCGAAGAATGGCAGGTCCTGCACCGTCACTGTCCCGAGCTTCTTGAGACCATGGGCGAAGGTGCCAGCCAGGCCATGGACTCGGTCAGCGATCGCCTTCAGCCCCGCTGGACCGTGGTAGACAGCGTACATGGCAGCCATGTTGGCGAGCAAGGCCTGTCGTCAACCACCACAAGCGTCCTTGTCACTAAACTAGTACTCCATCACTAACACACTAGCGTACGATGCATCGATCGGGTCACTGTCAGGCAATTTGGTGAGCAGGTGGGTGGTGCAGAGTAGTAGGTACCTGGGCAGTGCAGATGTTGCTGGTGGCCTTGTCCCGGCGGATGTGCTGCTCCCGGGTCTGCATCGCCATACGAAGCGCCGGCTTGCCGGTGGAATCGACGCTAACTCCGATGATCCTGCCAGGCATGAGCCTCTTATACTCCTGCGACGTGGCGAGGAACGCGGCGTGCGGGCCACCGTATCCCATGGGCACGCCGAACCGCTGCGCGGATCCGACGGCGATATCGGCGCCGATCTCACCAGGCGGGCGCAGCGTGGTGAGCGCGAGCAGGTCGGTGGCCATGACAACCTTAACGCCATGCGCGTGCGCGTCCTTGACGAACTGCGCGTAATCAAGCACCTCACCCTCCGTCCCGGGGTACTGCACGAGCACGCCACAGACATCCCCACCACCATAATCAAAGTCCTTGGCATCAGCAACAACGACCCTGATATCGAACCCATCAGCGCGAGTCCGACACACATCGATGGTCTGCGGGTGGCAATTAGACGCGATGAGGAACGTCTTCTTCTTCCCCTAACGATGCCGTTACACATCGCCATAGCCTCAGCAGCAGCAGTGGCCTCATCGAGCAACGACGCGTTGGACATGGGCAGACCGGTGAGATCAGCCACCATAGTCTGGTAGTTGAGCAGGGACTCGAGCCTTCCCTGCGCGATCTCCGCCTGGTACGGCGTGTACTGGGTGTACCACGCCGGGTTCTCCATGACGTTGCGCAGAACCACGGCGGGGACGTGCGTGCCGTAGTACCCCATCCCGATGAAGGACTTGTGGGCTTTGTTGAGCGACGCCAGGCGCGCCATGTGGTCCAGCATCTCCGACTCGGTGAACCCGGCGTCGAACCGCCCCGAGAACCGCATCGGCGGGGCGCGGATGGAGGGTGGCACCGTCGCGTCGATCAGCGCGTCCAGGCTTGGGAACCCGCACACCGACGCCATCGCCGCCTGCTCGGCCGGGGTCGCCGAGTTGTGGCGCCGTGGGAACGTGTCGCTCGGCTGGAGCGCGGAGACCGACACCGTCCGGCCATGCGTGTGCTGGTGGTGGTGGGGAGGAGCGCGGCGGTGCTGCTGGGGGTGGTGGTGGTGCCTTCCTGCGGAGGGGAACGCCGGGGACAGGGGTGGAGATGCCGCGGGATGATGACGTGGCTGGGGATGTCGGTGAGGACGCGGCCAACGCGAGGAGGCGGCGGAGTAGCGCGCGGCTGGCGTGGCGGCGTGCGCGCTCCATCTGGTTGGGTGGGGGGTGGAGGGGCGCGACGCGACGCAGGCGCAGGAATGGGAAGTGGCGAGTCCGCCCCGGGCGGGGTGGGAGGACTCGGCTTCCGCTCCTGCCGGCTGCCGAAGAGAAGAGCGGGCGCACGGCTGGGGTGGGTGTTGGGTTTGGCTAGTAATGCATGCAGCAGATGCAGGAGAGAAGCAGCTGTCAGACTGCCTGACTGCTGCTAGTTGGTATAGTGGGAGGTGGAGTCAGCACGCACAAGACACGGAAGTGAAGGTGATCGGCAACGGGAGGCGGAGCTTGCGGATGGCGTTTGGATGGACGTGGAGCGTGGCAGGTAGCGGAGGCCCAGCCACAGAAATCAATCGGCGGGGCGGGCGATCGGGGGTTGGCAGGAACGATTGACCACGACGGGCCTGCTGCGCTCCGGCGGCGGCGGCAGAGGATTTTCACCGAGCGCCTGGCTGCCTGCCTTGGCGTTTCTCCTCTAATTTTTGCGGCGCCCGCGGCGTCGTCGCTGGTGGCCGGGCAGCGTGCCTGTCGAAGTCGGCAAACCCGTGGTGGCGAACGCGACGGGATCTCGGGAGCCGGATTCTAGCGCGGCCTGGTGACCCCGGCGCGGCGCAGGGGAAGCACGTTGGGTGGCGGCAGGTGGACGGATGCGGTGATGGTGGTGGGCGCGCGGAGGGATTGGGTGATTTGGGTTTGGTGGATGGATGGATCCGGCGTGAGTCGGTCAGTGTTGGGGTGGGGACAGGATATTTGTTGGGATCCATCACCTACCGCCAAAGAATCTCTGGGAACCCGTGGGGGTCGTTGGAGACGGACGGATGTCTCTCCTCTCCGTCCTTGTTCCACCAACCGCGCGCGTAGAGCAATCTCATCTCCTATGTTTAGCGCGCACACACACCTCGTTCCAACCATTTCAGCTCCCCCTCCCCTATCGAGATCGCAACACAAAAAGGGATAGGTTCACAAGAACAACAAAAAAAATTTAGGTTTAGCTCCATCGGCCATTTTAGATTCACTGGCGCTAACTAATAGTTACTATCATCTAATAGCTAGTTGTTAATTGTTAGTCGTATAAACTAGAAAACAAGCATTTACTAGCTTAGCTGTTAGGTAGGTGCCAGGTAATAAGTAAGATGTTAGCTAATTTTGTTAGAGAAGAATCCAAATATAACCTTTGAAAATTTTTAGCGTCTACTTACATTAGTTATGTACGATTCAAACATACCCTAATTAGCTAACCATGCACATCCAAACCAACCCTAGCTATCCAACCACCTGGTTCGTGGCTATTACCTGCTAAATACTCCCTCCATTATTCTAAATTGTAAGTTATTTCAACAATCTTGGAGGGTCTTACCAAGTTCGACCAAATTTTATATGATAAGATACTACTTGTCATGATGCCTACTAAGTATCATTAAATTATTTATTAATTATATTTTCATAATATACCTATTTGATCACAAATATTTATAGTTTTTCTCTATAAATTTAGTCAAACTTGAAATGCTTTGACTCTCCAAGATTCTTGAAATGACTTCCAAATTGGAATAGGGAGTATTAGTTAGTAGTTATTTTTTTAACAATATTAGTTAGTAGTTAACTATTTGTGAAGCTTTCGCAAGGGTGTTAAAAACACTAACTCAAGTTTCTAATCTTCATATAGAGTACGAAATAAACTATCCAACACTCACTAATTACACATGTCATATTTCTTTGCACCAATTTAGGCTTTTGGCCCTTCAACTCTCTCTCCTCGTTCGACAACAACATCATCCCTAGTGGCGACTCCTTTCAATATGGCAGCCAAGTGATCTTCACCAATGAGGTGACCACCAGGATGGATTGAACTGGTGATCCTCCATTGGTCAACATAGTTTTTGTATCCTGAGGGACGCCTTTGTCGTAGTTCCTCCTCAAAGCACCCAAAGGGCCTTCACACAAGCCATTGGTTGCTTTATTCTCCCATTGCACCGCCACAAAATGGTGGCCTTGCTCGGCCAAGCCATGAGCCACCGGGTTGCTAGGGTAGGCCTTGGTCATTGTCTCTATCACTCCAACTAGCTAGCCTCAACTAGGGCGACAATGTGCCGAGGGTCGATCACATCCACCCAGCCACTACCGGGCAAGCCTTTGCCAACCAAGGATCACTAACAATCTTTAACAATAGGGATCATAGTGATATGCAAGAATTCTCTTAAATATCTAGAAAGTTAAATTTGCCCTCAATAGCATGTGCATCCTTCTTAAGTGCACACATTCCATACATATCAAATGGTGATGCACAATGAGCACATGCCCTTGAGAGCAAAAGATCGTGTTCCTAAAGTCTTCAGCAAGTTTTTTGTATGTAGTATGCTTGATCATCGGACAACATCAATTCAGGCAATTATGGGCTCATTTGGATGAATCACCAGATAGATTTTGCTAGGTTAAAGAGGTGCCTAGGTATGCCTATGCAATGTTTGGTTGCAACCCTATTTTGTTGCCTAGCAGAGGCACTATTTTCTTAAATGATCATTATCCCATTAGCACACTATGTAAACACTACATGGTGGTATGTCATTTCCATTTAATCATCCTTCGTGTAGCCCGTTTAATGGTCTACTTTGTCTAGATAATGGTTAACATTGGGCAGGCATGTTGTTGAGGCCCAACATATGAAATCAGCTGCCAGGTGGAGCCAAATAGCACCCCTCGTACATACTCTAATAGAGCTTTAATGGTGTGTTTTGAACCAAACAATAGTCACCATGCTTGCCTAACCACAGGCAATATTTACTAAGTTACTAGGCTATAGCCAAGCAGTCGTTTTACTTAGCCAACCAATCTCAGACTTGAACCAACAATAAAAATTGATCAAGCTTAGGGGCCTATGGCCCACTATTGCCCTCATTAAACTCGGTGGACATGTACAAACATCAAATTGAGGTATGATTCTAGAAAACTGATTTTTTTTCTAAATATTCCATGTTAATGGTTTGTTATATAATGTTGTATAATACTGTTAAAATGTGACAAGCCATTTTTTTTGTGAGAATTGACAAGCCATCTTGTTAGGTTGCACGCATAAAGATCAAACTAAAAGGACAACCACGTGTGGCACACTTAAGAGATATCCAATCCAAGTGTTTTCTTTCCCTAAAGATTCAGCTAATTTGTTTGGTTGAATGCTTACCGGCTACCAAGTGCTTTGTCTTGTTGGTATAGTACAGTACGTTCCTTTGTGATGTGTGGACATAGTACGTTCCTTTGTTTTTGGAAGAAGCCAACAAATAGCATGCATGGTCGTCGGTCAGTTGTGTATCTCTAGTGGACCAAGGGTATCACACAAAGCTTGTCACGGGAACAAGCAGACAAACCTACTCTGGATAGTGGCGCAAGCATGCAGTGGTGTCACAAATCGACCGGCCTCGCAAAAACTAAAATAATCGCTATATATAAAGAACAGAAAAGTTCGCATCACCACGCAAAAACCAAGTGGAGTGATATCAATATCATTCTCAACAAAAACGTGTAGAAAAAAAAAGATTGTACCTGACCACGGAAAACGTGGCAAAGCCAATTGAAAAGAACATGTATGGTAATCAAATTTCGTGGGAAGATTTTTTTTTCCTTTGAGGGCTACAAAGACTTTTCAGCTTTAGTATATATATATGTGTCCTCAAATAAATCAATTCCTAGAATCCGTCTTTGGTCAAACTTCATAAGTTTGACTAATAACTTTATATAAAAAAAAGTAATAACATTTATGATATGAAATGAGCATGTTATGAAAATATGTTCCATGATGATAAATCTAATGATACTAATTTTATATCATAAATTCAGTCAAAGTTTAAAAACTTCAACTTAAGAGAACTCTAAAAATCTATTTATTCAGAGACGAGAGAGAGTACTCACATGAATACAAGGTATTGAAGGTTCAAATGTTATCTCAGATTATTAGGTAGTTTAGAGCATCTCCAAGAGTTCCCAAACCCTATTCCCAATTGATGACGGGAAAACGGGCGGCTAATACCCGTCTCGCGTTATAGAGATAAATTTAGATTTAAATGGAATTTAAACGGGACAAACATAAAAGAACAGGTATTGCGAGTCCATACTTCCATAATTCTTATATTTCCATAAAAATTATGTTAATTACATCTCCGTAGAGAACACCCCCGATTAAGAATTCCAAAGATGAGTACATGAAAATAGATTACATCATATGGCTTCCTATTACAAACTACAAAAGAAAATAAGGTCTTGGTCTTGTAGTCGCAGATGGATGTATGCACATGTCTTGCACTTGGCGATGGTCGTTTCTTTAATGACGACATTTCATTTGATAGGAGTCAACGTGTACTCCTCATATGGTGGGTCGCTAGCTTGACTAGCCTTTTGGGAACCATGGCATGCACATATTTAATTCATGCACACTTTATTTTGTTATTTATTTTGGACCTTGACATATGCCATTTATTTATTTATTTGGCCATGAACACGTTGAGCTACATGTAGTTCGACATATATGCATGCCGACAGAAGTAGACTGATTTACTTATGTAGTAAATATTTATTTGGTGTATTTGACGCATGCATAATTTATCTTGGAGACTAAATAACATAGTCTACTTTTGGATCACGCGAGAGCAAGATCTGGTAAGTATGAATGCATCTGGCATATAGGGCCATATTTGTTTTGGGCTGAGGCAAAATGTTTACCTTGCCGAGGCTTGTTAGAAAGATATACTGCAGTGCCAGGAATGGCCACGGCACATGTGAAATCTCATGTTTGGTTTTAGAAATTGATGACACCTTGTTATGCTAATCCTTTGCTCTAAGTGTGACTTAAGAGATAGGATTGCATGGATGATGTGGAGCATGATGATCATGGACATGAAAGTTGATGATGGACGTGATGGATCATCGAGCTCGGTTGTCGGAATGGAAAGGACCCGGAGATCAAGGCAAAGGTATAACTTGATAGGGTTTTCTTTCGGTGATCTAGACACTATAGAGAGTGTGATCACATTTAGGATAGATAGCCGACTATCAAGAGGGAATGCCACGGCTAATCCGATGAGAAAGTGCCTCTAGGTTCATGTTGACTTGCATATGCATTTAGAATCTAGTGCACTAACTTCGCCTTTGAAATCGGCGGGATTCGGCGCTTTTGAGAAAATGAGGTGCATATTTTCTATTGCGCCGGATGCAAGTTGTCGGAGAAATCTTGCTAACCCTCGTGCTCAAGTTGGTATACTTGTTGGGTAGCAAGTTGGAGCAAAGACGTCGACGCGGCGATGAAGTGTGCTTCATTTAGCCGCGGCCGACGGAGAGACGACAGCGTCGAACGCCGGGCTCGGCGTCCGTCCGCGTGTGGTGGAAAACGTAGCGTGAGAAGGGTGCGTCGGAGCGCCCGCTGGTGAGCGATCGACGCGCCCCGCGGCTCGGTCTCCTCGCGCAGTTATCGACAAACGGCGGGCGGACGCGGGCTGCTGCGTCGGGCGGCGACCGACCGGCCACAGCGAGACGCGCGGCAAGATCCAAGAAGGGTTGCATTCGAGGGGTCGCGGACGCAGCGCGCAGACGGGCATCATTCGGGCGCGACGCTATCGGCCGGGCGTCCGGCGCTTGTTAGAAATTCGATTCAAACCGCGAACGGCTGGGACACGTGGCACTGCCGTGGTGCAGCGGACGCCGGCCGCTTTGGCCCCGGCGCCTAACTTTGCGGCGGCCCCGCGTACGTGTTTGGGCTGGTTTTGCCCCTCCCACTCCATCTCTTTGGGGAGCTTATAAATAGAGGAGTGGCCGGCTCTTTGGAGCCTCTCTTGCACATTTGAACACTCTAACACTCTTGTGAGCCTAAGAAACTCCCCTCCACTCATCTTTCTTGCCTAACTTCGATCTTTGGTGAGATTGAGTGGGATTCCAAGTGCATTTGCTTGTTGCTTGCATCTAGAGGCACTTGATCGTTGGAGGAGCTGCGGGATTCTTGTTATCTTGGGAATTTGCTTGGTTCCCTAGCGGCTTGGAGTTTGAGGCGGTGTTGAGCTCGATTGGAGCTTGTTCGAGGCCACACCGGTGGACTTGTGAGGGGTTGAGCCTTACCCCGCGGAGATTCGCGAAAGGCATCTTAGTGGATTGCTCGTGGCTTGTGGATCCCTCTTGTGAGTGTTTCATTGAGCTCCCACCGTGGAATTTGGCACCGCCATTAAGCTTGTGGAACATCAAGTGGGTGCATCGCCACAACGAGGAGTAGCGTGTCGGCAAAACACGTGAACCTCGTAAAAAGCATCGTGTGAATTGTTTGAGCTCGTTGGAGATTTCTTATTGATCACGGTGATTGGCATCATCCTCTACACTCCTCGGTGGTATTGTATTCTAGCTCACCTTCGCATTACTTTGGTAGTTTACCTTGTGTAGTTTGCTTAGGTTGCTTGGTTGATTAGCCTTGTTTCCTCCTAGTGGTAGAACTAGTTAGTACATCTTGTTCACCTAGGATTGACATAGTTAGTTTGGTGTGACTAGAGATCATAGCCTTCACCTAGACTTGATTGCATAGGGGCTTGCCTAGATAAACTTGTAGCACCGCTTTATTATGCTTCGCCGTTTTATTTACTAACCGGTTTGCTCAAGCATTGTTTGTAGAATTTTTAATAGGCTATTCACACCCCCCCCCCCCCCCCTCTCTAGCCATTAGGACCTTTCAACATGCAATTCACTTGTCCATGCTCACAGCATAGTATTTGATCAGAAGTTTATTATCTTATTTGATTTGATTTGTCCAAAATTGACTAGAGATTTATAACCTAATCAAAGTCTTGATATCATAAACCAATCTTGTTTATTTACCATGCAGTCCTAGGCAGGATGAGCTTGGATGCATGCAGACAACTATCATCAAATTTATACTAGCTTTCACTAGTGACGTGCATGGCATAGACTAATTTGAGGCTAACCAGATGCACTTGGTTTATGCAGGAATTATGACCTCTTTTTATTATGTGAGGAGGTTTGATGTCGTTGGTTGGTGCCTATAACCTACCACAATTGCACGAATGGCATGCTGATGGGTAGTGCATATAGGGAGTTTGTTTTATTTATTCAGATTGCAATTTTAGCCACAGTATCCAAACTGGTTGGCACATCAGCAAGGCGGATGCTAGCTAGTTCATGATTCACCTCAACATGATGTAATATGCAACATATTTTACTTAGTTTATTAATTTAACCGACTGTCTAAGACTTGAGCATGCAACCGGATTAGCACTGAGCATGTATATGCACTCAACCGGTTAGCTTTCTCCCGAAAGCAGCTTAGCGGCCAGCAGTGCTACTGCTGTTGCATATACATGTATACGCATGGCTATCTCTTCTTTTTTAACATCATTTATGATGCACGGATGGCGTGCTAACTGATGGGCAGCACATACATGGGCAGTTGTTCGTTCCATTTATTCAGACCAAGTTTGATCCAAGCATCTAAATTGGTTTGCACGTCGGCAAGGAAGACGCTAGCGAGTTTATGGCTCGCCTCAACATGACGTAATATGCAACATATTTTAATTGGTTTTTCAGTTTAATCAACGGTCTAAAACTTGATCATGTAACCCCATTAGCACTAAACATATACGCTTTAGCCTAAGAATATGGTAGTTGGTTTTCTGCCGGAGCAGCCTTGCGGCCATCAGCACTCCGGCGTATTGCACATACATGTGTATGGTTATCTTTTTACGCAGCATATGACTATCATTTGTTTTGATAAAATTTTAGATGCACGCATGCATGGCTATCTCTTTAGATTTATTATAACTCAACTTTCTTCGTGACTAGCATGCAAGTTATATATTGCTTTGATGCATGGTCAATTCAGTATACGGATATACATGCAAACATTAGCTAGTTGATTTGTGCCGGAGATGCTAAGCTAACAACATGCGAAACAAGTATGTATGGACTGAATTCATATATGCGGTACATGGCTATATTCTTTTTCTTTTGACGTCATTTATGATGCATGGATGACGGTTTCTTTTAATTAATATTAACTAACATATGAAATTTCTTCATGGCCGTAGCATGCAAATTATGTATTCTCTTTGATGCACGAGATGATCAACAGGCCGGCGTTTGCCGTAAGCCAAGATCGTGACCACACGATTTTTACCATGAACCGGGCGGAGCCAAAAGCGCATCCACCAATTTTACCATGGCACATCTGCTGGCCTTTTATACCTTCACCGGGGCTTGTAGCCCATGCGCACAGCGCAACCATGATCATGGCAACCGACCTTTTACCGGAGATGCAACCGACCTTTTACCGGAGATCATACTCAGGCACCGGGCGCCGGCCTTGTCTGGCCCTTTTACCTTTACCAAGACTTGACGTCCATGTATGTAGCACAACCCTCACTGGCCCTATATACCAGGATGGAGGGAGGCACGATGCCGCTGCCGAGGTTGCTGATGAAGTTGTCGATGAAGTTGCCGCCGGCCGGAAAGAGATTAGGAAGCAGGAGAGGAGGAAGATCAGAGAAGCGCCATGCGGTTTCTCACCTTCTTCCGAAACCTGGACGCGGCGTTGCTTCTCCGATGGACTTCTGGTGGCCTTCAGCACGGCAGGGCGGCGGCCGGACAGCAATGGATTTTTGCGGTGGGCAGTTGGCAGGATGGGAGCAGCAGCTTGGCAGCCTGGTGGTTTCTTCTCGGATATGGCGAGAGCGGCAGCCTGGCGGCGATCTGGAATATGGAGCGGGGGTAGCAGAGCAGCCTGGCAGCGCTTTGATTTGGAGGCAGCCTGACGGCACTATTGAATGGGAAGCCGATCTTTGGACCATCGCATGTAGCCTGCTATTTATAGAGCAAGCAGCATGCGGTTGCCAGGAGATTGCCGGTCTTCTCATTTGATTTCCCCGCTCATTAGCCCTCAAGCGGCAATTTAATTTGATTTGAATGCAAGGCGGGAGTAGTTGCCAAGAACGATGGCGGGAGTAGTTATCCAGACTGACGGACGCTCCTCATTTCAATTTGATTTCGTGCTTGCTAAGGAAGCCGGCGGCCAGAGTTTGAATTGCCGCGCGCGCATTGGCAGAGACGTAGAAGTTGCCTTCATATTTAACTCTGATACGGTCAAAGCTAGTTGCTAATCCCTCTCCATGGCATGTGGGCCATATTATTGAAATCATGATTAATGTAATTAAATAAAATAGCTGGGCGAGTCGGTTTGCATCCCTGCCAGCATGTGTATGTGTATGCATATCACATATACACTTGACTCCATGCACATGACGGTGTTATTGGCATATGTGTGCATGTATATACGTAACTCCATATGCATAGTAACGTAGGAGTACATATATATGTTTGAGGCTGGATTTTTAATCTTAGTCACATTACATTTGTCATAATGTTCTTTCTTTTTTGTTTCATCTCTTCCTTTCTTTAGGGGTGTTATATTATCTCTTCCCAGGCCTCGTGCGTGTAGACGGGGCGCGAGGCCTGGAAAGTGCTCTGTTGAGGAGGGGGGGGCGGTGCATGCGCCGGCGCCCCTCCCTGGCGACGGCTGTAGCACGAGGTAGCTAGCCAGCATATGTTCCAGATCAGCTGCTGTGACGTGATCATTGACGTGCTGCTTTCCGTCCGTCCTTGTCTTGATGAAGGTGCGGGCGGTTTTCTATGCATGACTTCATGGCTATCGCAGCTTCCTGCAGCTGCGCTGCGACGCCTCGCCTCCTTCGGATCGGTACCGAGAGGACAGCAACTTGATCGGCGAGCGTGTCCAGGCGAAGCGGTGGTGAAGGCGGAGAACCGATTCCCCAACTCGGTCAAGATCTTCTTTGTCTCGGCGCCCATGGTGGTGGGTGGATCGTAGTGGCCTCCCGGATACAGTATCACAACCCGTGATCGACCGGGCGTGACACGTGGCTCGGCGCGCCGGGCGTTGGCGGCGGGAAGACGGGCGGCGCCGGGCGGTGGGGCTGGCGGTGTTGGCGGCGGTAAAGGTTTGGGCGGCGGCGGTGGCGGGTGGCGGTGGCGGCGGCATGCGGCGGCGCTGAGGCGGCGCCTTGGGTGGGGGTGAGGGGCGGCGCGCGGCGCGGTGAGAAAGATAGGGAGAAGGGAAATAATTTCTTTATTGCTTGTTGCCCCGAAAGATTACGTGACCCCTTTACTTTTATAGCCCTAGCTTAGTGGGACTTGTAATGCAAGCAATCTCTAAAAGGTTTCCTTATAGATTGGAATACCTTTTACAAGCAATCCTATTTATTTTTCTAATAAGGGCCTTCCTTATAGATGGAATATTCCCTTGCACACCAAAAAGCCTAAGATAATCCTAATCAATTTCGTTCTTTATTTTCTAATTAATTGCCGAAGAGTCCGAAGGAAGGGAGGCGGAGGTGGCGGCGGGCCGCCGCCGCCTTTGGCGGCGCGCCGCTGGCCCCCCGGGCCTCGTGGGCCTGTCCTTCCGGGCCCTATTTCAAGGCACATGACATCTCCCCTTTCTCCGGGCGGCCCTCACGCTGGATGAATGTCCATTCGGTCACACCTGGGGAAAGGTCTGTCGCACCTGGCATGATGAGCTCAACCTACAAAATCAACTTGCCATGCACCGGGTTCCTGAGGATCATGTTCTCCCCGGTTCGCAATGGTGCGAACTCCAAGAGATAGTGGAGGTTCCCGATGTAGCCGTGGTAGATGTATCGGTGGGACGGCGCGCCCCTACCGTGACGCCCGCTCGTTGATGAGTCATGCGAGCAAGAGCTCCCGTGGAACTCCCGCCTCAAGGTGTTGATGCACCATGTCTCGAGGCGGGCTCTCCAGAACGAGGAAGCGCCGTTGGGCGGAGCGTTGATGAAGAACGCGAGAAGGCGCCAAATAGTGATGTCGCGGCGAGAGGGAGGTGTAGCAGCCAAATTCAACATCGCATCGCATATGAAGGGAGCCGACGTCGAACATGGACGGGGATAGCTGATGTGTACCCCGCTCGCATCATAGCCGATGTGGACGTTGTCGATGGTGAGGAAGAGGCGATCCATGCCGCCGAGGAAGACGACCAGCCGGGCCGACGTGGTGGCGCCTCGCCGGATGCCGCCCAACGGGATGGCGGTTGGCGCCGCTGGTCGGTGGAGTCGTAGGCGCCCGGGGAGGAAGTTTGTCTCGCGAACTCCTCCCCGGGCGGGGCTTCCAAAGAGGTCGGTAGTAGCGGTGAGGAAGCCGAGAGGTAGAAGCGACCGTCGAAAGAGGAGAAGGCCGTCCTCCACCGCCCAGCGGTGCGGCGGCGCCGTAGTGACGCCGAGGGCGATCCGTCGCAGTGCCGGGTCCTCCGAGTCGCCTGTCGTAGTCGCCGACGAAGACTCCGGGCCGATGTGTCGTGAGGGTCCGCCGGTTGCATGCCGTGAACGTTTTCCCCACTGGAGGGAAGCTCCGAATCCCGCTGAAGATGCGACGACCGGCGGGCCAGTCCGGGCGCCCGTTTCCGTGTGTGGAGGAGGCGCCGGCGTGAACGTGGTGGCGTGGCCGTCGCAGCTTGTATTGTAGCTCGTTGGTGGCGAAGTCCCATGTCACACTTGCCGGGCTTGCCGCCCAAGGCATGCCAAGGATGACGTCGACGTCGTTGCCCACGTGCATGACATAGGCGTCGATGTCGAAGACGCCGGCATCGATGCAAAGCGGTACGTCGAAGGTGGCCGCCCGGCATGTCGAAATAGCGGCCGGTGCCCGGCGGTGATCAGCACGCGATCGGCCGTGCGTCAGTCTCCCGCCGTGGTCACCACACGGGGGTCGATGATAGTTGTGCGTCGCCGCCCCGAAGTCGACGGCGATGTTGACGCCAGATCCCCGAGATGATGCCGACGAGGTATAGAGAATGTGCACCACGTACCGGGGAGTTGGGGTCCCCGAATAGGACCCTGAGGTTGGCGCCATCAGTGGCGACGCCGTCCGTGGTGGCACCCTCCTGGTCGTCGCTGTAGTGGTTGAAGATCGTGATGTCGAAGAGGTGCTTGCACTTGTGACCGCGTGTGAACGGCTCGTCACAGTTGAAGCACAGGCCGGCTTTGCGCCGTTCGTCATCTCCTCCGGTGTCAGCCACATGAACGGCCGAGTCGATGTTGCATCTGCTGACGAAGGTGGCGCCGTCGGTGTAGTCGCCACAGACGCGAGGCGCGGGTGCCTTGCCCCCGCTGGTCTGCCGGGCTTGCCGGAGTTGTAGAGAGGATGGTCAAGCGACGCTCGTAAGCCCTGGCCGGCGAGGTGTTGGTGTTTCTTAGCGAAAGCAGCAAAGCCCGCAAGCGCACAGGAAATACCGTTGTAGCACTTCACCCGGTGGTAAAAGGGTGGTATCGTATATTTCGCAAGGACGGTTCTTGCGCAGAGGGTTTCGGCCCGTGCCTACCCAAGGCAAGGTTATGTTCTAAGAGTAGTGAGGTATCTCTATGGGCTTAGATTTCCAGTGGGATTTCGGGTTGTTATCTCCTTACTTTGGCACCGCCCACGCCCAATACCGGCAAAGTGTCCAAAGAATTAGCTCTACGTCACACCCGAACGAGAGGGGGATTACAAGGGACGGACAAGGCTGCCACGACCCTGCCGCCTACCCCCACGATGGGATGCTCCATAAAAGGTAGGTGAACGCTAGTCCAAACACCACGTTTGCACTATTGGTCACGCTTCTTGATGTTGGCCAAGGTTCCCCGGTCAAAGAGTTCCTTCACCAAGAACTAACGCTCTTACGAGACAATCTACCGATCCCGCAAGATTATAACAACTTAAGATAATATGCTTGAAAAGACAATAAGCCGAAAGATAATCACAAGCTTGCTCACCAAATTGTAAGAAGCTTGTAGAGGTTTTAAGCGCCGCTGGTGCCGACAAGTCCCGCACTCCGACCTCCTAGGAACCGCGGACCGCCGAGGGCACTCGACAACTCCGAGTAGAAGGAGCAAAGTATCCTTCTAGCTTTTTCCCTCTCTCACACTCTAGAATTAGAAGAAGAAAAGAAGACTAATCTACTCTCTTGCTCAAGTGTGCTGAATTCTCCTTGTTGTGTGTGTATTGGTGTCTTGAGGGAGAGGTAGAGGGCCTCCTTTTATAGCTTGAGTGTAGGGGGTCTTTGGAAACTGTCCTCCACCCCCATTATGGCCAAACCGACCAAGAATAGGCGGTTTGGAGGTTCACCGCACCTGGTCCATGGCGCCACCGACGTTCCTCGGAGTAAAGGAACCGCCACGCTCGGCGCGGCCCGGTCGGGATCGGGGTGCGGTCGCACTGGTTGGCCCCGAACCGCCCGGCTTTGACGTGTCGTCCTTTTTCATTATGTTGGGCTCGGTGTCGGTGTGGAAAACCTGAGTTCGTGGCCCAACCGAGGTAAGTTGGCTTGGCTTGCCATTTGTCTCCTTTGGGCCTTTTTCTATTTATTGTTTTTATTCTTCTTTTCTTTGTATTTTGGCCTAAAGTGCACATATACTTGAGTTGTACCTGCAAAGCCAAATATACACCAAAACTATGGAATTTGTTAATTTATAATCCCTATTTCTAGGTTGTTTTGGTGTATGTTGAAGTGTTTGATTTGTAGTTGGCTGGACCGAAGCGCCGTTGACGCATCGGGCGAAGCTCGTCCAATCTACCAGCGTCTTCTCCCCGCGACCTCATGTGCGTACCATCGCTGCAGGCTCCTCCCGTGAGATGATATGAGGCATACCGGACTTGCTCGCGGGTCGGGCGTACCTTGTCCCCCTCAAGAATTGTTCGCAGCGGTTCAGCCATGGTAGAGGATCATCCTTGCCGCCGTATGTCGGGAAGGACAGCTTGTGCGCACGGGTGCGAGGCCCGGGAAGTGCTCATTGGGGAGAGGGGGGGCGCGCGTCACGGCGGTGCAGCGCCTCCCCGGCGGACGGCCGTGTAGCACGAGGTAGTTGTCCAAAGATCTTCTCCAGATCAGCTGCCGTGACCGGATCGTTGACGTGCTGCTTTCCGTCCGCCCTGCCTTGATGAAGGTGCGGGCGGTTTCCTCCATGCATGACTTCATGGTCGCATTTCACCTCCTTCGCCGGCGTGCAGTGCGTCTCGCCTCCTTCGGATCGGTATCGGAGGGAGGGCGACTTGATCGGGCGAGTGGTGAAGGTGGAGAACCGATTCCTAAACTCGGTCGGCATCTTCTTCGCCTCGGTGTCCATGGTGGTGGGTGGATCGTAGTGGCCTCCGGATACCGGTATCACAAACCGCATTGATCTGGCGTGACACGTGGGCTCTTGGCCGGCGTCGTGCGGGCGGTGGGGGTGGCGGTGACGCTTGGTGGCGGCGGTGATGGCAGCGGGGCGGCGGCGCGCGGCGGCGGCGGTGGCGGCCTTGGCGGCGGCGGCGGGTGGTAGGGCGGCGGCGGCGGGTAGAGGTAAAGAGAGAGAAGGGAAATAATTTCTTTATTGCTTGTTACCCCGAAAGATTACATGACACTTTACTTTTTTATAGCTCGGCTAGTGGGACTTGTAACGCTAAAGCAATCTCTCTAAAAGGTTTCCTTATAGATTGAAATACCTTTTTACAAGCAATCCTATTTATTTTTCTAATAAGGGCCTTCCTTATAGATGAAATATTCCCTTGCACACCAAAAAGCCTAAGATAATCCTAATCAATTTCCTTCTTTATTCTCTAATTAATTGCCGAAGAATCCGCGGAAGGGAGGGGAGGGCGGCTGCGGGCGCCGCGCCACCGGCGCGGCGCCGTGTCTGTCCCCCCCGGGCCTCGTGGGCTGTCCCTTCGGGCCCTATTTCCCGGCACATGACACATATTAATTAATTAACATAATTTTATGTATTAACACTAATAAAATTAATTATATTTAAAAACAATTAATTTATATCTATTTATCATTTTTAATAAGTTAATATCATTTGGCATTACCTTTAAATATGTCCAACCGGTACATAATTATGTGTATTTATAAGAAGACTATACATGCATGTGGATTTATGAGACCTACTCAAATTATGTGATCGCTTAATGGATCAACTTGTATAATGAAACTATGATACTACCTGTACATGAATTTTACGAGACTATTTATATTTTATAATAATACTAGCAAATATGCCCGCGTTGTAATGAGGAGAAACTATCAAATGTTCAAAATAAAAAAAATTGGGAGAGGCGGTCAAGATGCGGTTTATATATTGAATAGGTCCCCTACCAAGAGCCTGAGTGGAAAAACTCCTTTTGAAGCGTGGTTTGGAAGAGAGCCAGGGGTTAAGCACCTTCGGACATTCGGTTGCATAGCGTATGTGAAGCGTGTTGGACCTGGTATGAGTAAGTTAACCGACAAGGCGATCTGTGGGGATCTCCCCACGTCTTTTGTTGTCAAAAAAAAACCGACGAGGGTGATCCTAGGGGTATTTCTTGGCTATGAACATGGAACTAAAGGGTATCGAGTCTATGATCCCGTGAAAAAGCAACTCGATGGTCACCCATGATGTTGTCTTCGATGAGAAGAGGTCATGGAATTGGGGGGTGTGTGTGTGTGGGGGAGCAACGCTAATGAAGCAACAACAGCGAAGTGCCTCATACGCTCACGTTCAAGGTTTCAATGATGTTACCGCTCATGGTCCGACAACGGGCCCTGGCGATGATGATGAGCCAATTTCGCCGGCCGTTTCAATTCCCCTGGGGGGTGATGCTCCGCACTTTGGACACACCCCGTAATTCAAGTCCGTGGGAACCGATGATCCGATGGGCAACACCGCCCACGGGACGGGTCGATTGATTCTCGATGGCGCACCACTAAGATACCGAACGATTCCTAATGAACGATTCCTAATCTACTTGATACTACAGAAGAGATACATGAGTTCTAGTATCGTGGGATTTGTCTAGTTGCCGCAGAGTCGATAAGGCTATATGTCGGAGGAATGCTAGCGATGTGCAATGCGGTCGAATCAGCAGGCTATAGAAGCAAATCGGACCTAGGATGTCGTGTATTGCCACCAAAACATAAAGCAATTGGCCCGAAATGTGTTCAAGGTCAAGAAAGATCCAAGTGGTAAAATTTTCAAGCATAAAGCATGCCCGGTAGAAAAGGTCTATGCACAACGACATGGAGTGGATTTCCATGAGGTATTTGAGCCAAAGAGCCGGACTTGAGACCGTAAGAGTAATGTTGGCACTTGCAGCTCAAGGTGGATGGGAGATGTAAAATCGGCTTTCTTGAATGGTGATCTCACCTAAACTGTGTTTGTGCAACAGCCTCCATGTTTCATAGTGGGTGATGGTGACAAAGTGCGTAAGAAAAGCACTTTATGGTTTGAGGCAAGCGCCGAGGGCGTGGAATTCAAAACTTGATAGTGAATTGATTGCTCGGGGTTGTGAGGAGCAAGGTTGGATCATGTTGTTCATAGGAGAAACAACAAGAGCCCTTTTTCTCGCTTGTGGGATTTTTATGTGGATGACTTGATTATCTCGGGAGCTAGTGTGAGTGACATTAGAAGTTTCAAGTCCGGGATAAAGAAAAAAATTGATCAACATGAGTGACTTGGGCCTATTGACTTACTATCTAGGCAACCGAGGTGAAACAAGGTGGAGGTGGAACTACCCTCCGTCGGACTTCATACAATCGCTAAGATCCTAGAAGTGGCGTGTATGAGTAACGGCAATTCATGTGAGACACCCATGGAGTGTCGGTTGTAGCTTAGCAAGTAGAAGGGAAGGAGAAGTCGTGGATGCAACGGCGCATGTAAGCATAATCGGGAGCTTGAGGTATCTTGTAAACACACGGCCGGATTTGGCATATACAATTGGTGTGGTGAGTCGGTACATGGAAGCTCCGGCAGAAGGAACATTGGGCTGCGGTGAAGCATATCCCGAGATACCCGAAGGGCACTTTGAGGTATGGTGCAAGTACGATATAGGAGCCGGGCTAAAACCTGTTCGTTAGAGCATCTCCAACAGTTTTGCAAAATATACTTGGCAAAAATTGTGATTTGTCAAGTCACAAAAATATATGCAAAGTGAAAAACTGTGATTCTCCAATAGTTTTGCAAATTTAGTTTGGCAAAAGAAAAAAAAAGGCAACATGCGAGTCAATGCAAAGTGAAAAAACTGTGATTCTCCAATAGTAGTGCAAGTAGGGAGATGATTTTATTTTTCGCGGTCAATGCGCAACATGCAAGCAAGGAGAGGATTTGCCAAGTCCCTCCCTGGGCTTGGCATATTTGCCAAGTTGAGGATAGTTTATGCCAAGTTGCCCAAAATGCCAATCCAAATTGCAAAACCTGTTGGAGACGACTTTTTTTTCATGTTTTTGGCAAATTTGAAGAATGCAAACCATGTTTGCAAAACTGTTGGAGTTGCTCTTAGGATATAGCAACAACAATTTTTGCGGGTGACATCGAGGGGACAGGAAGAGCACCACAGGTGTCGGCTACTTTCTTGGTAGTAGGTTGGTCACTGGGCTTCACAAAAGCGTAAGATTGTGGCCCTATCTTCTTGTGAAGTAGAATACGGGGCAGGGCAAAAGAACGGCATGCCAAGGGATATGGTTATGCCGATCGATTTTGAATATGTTGGGAATAAAGGAGGCGATGTGAAGCTACTCATGGATAACATGTCTACAATCGTGCTTAGTAGGAATCCAGGTGCACCATGATCGCAGAACAAACATATTGATACTAGGTATCATTTTCTCTGCGTGAGTGCATCGAGGAGAGAAAGGTGAAGGTCGATCACGTTGGGACAAATAAAACACTCGCCGACATCTTCACAAAGGCGGGGCGGGTGAAATTTGTGAAACTCGTGGAGTGCTCTTGGAGTTGTAGATGTGCATCAAGTTTAGGGTTAATTTGTTAGAGCATCTCCAATGGAAGTCCTCAAATTAGGCCCTTAAAATTTTATTTGCAATTTGGACTTAAAAAATAGGGGCCCAAATTAAGGCCCAACTCTAGTGGAAAAGCGATCAAGCCCTTATCTCCCGTGGGACCCAGGTACGGTGAAAAAATACCCAATCCTCATCCCTGCGCCGCCGGCTCGGCGCCTCCTCGGCGGCAGCCGGCGCTGGCGCCAGCGGCCGTCGATCCGGCTCGGCCCGTGCTTGTCGAGCCCGCAGGAGAGCGGCCTCGGCGGGAGGATCCAGGCCTACCTCCTCGCCTTCACATTCCTCACGCCGCCCGCTCGAAGCCGCGCCTCACCCTGGTGGCCTACCCGCGCCGTCGCTCATCGACGATCCACCCCTCTTCGGCGGCCACTACCGGTGGAGCTAGCCGCGTCTCCTCGTCGCCGCCGGCGCCGGCACAAATCGCCATCCGTGGAGCGCTCGCCGACCGCATGACCTCCATCAAGCCGATTTGTACTTTGCCACCTTCACGTTGCCGCCCGCGCCGCGATGATTCTCGGCCGAAAGCCTCGGCGTGCGGGAGGCGCATCGACCTCCCGGCCAGAGCCGATCCCACGTTGCCCCCGCTGCGGAGGATGGACGGTTCCTCCTTCCTTTCCTCCAGGCCCCAACCCCGAGAGAGATGGACAACGGGCGGATCTTGCGGCTTCTCGCAGGCTCGACGGGATATCACAACCTCGATGGCGGCGGGCGGGGTGGTGATGGCAGATCTTGCGGCTCCATGGCGGCCGGCGGGATGGAGACGGGGACCTGGCGGCTCCACATGGCGGCCGGCGGCGTGGGAGACAGGGGACCGCAGCTCCATGGCGGCCGGCAGCGCATGCGCCGATGGGAGGCGATTCCCTCGCGGCGGGCGATGGGAAAAAGTGGTGGGACCCACGAGAATAGGGGGCATCCAGGTCTAGGGGGTTAAAACTAAAATTTAAGGTTTTTTAGAATTTGAGGGCTCATTAAGGGGCTCCATTGGAGTTGATTTTTTCTCCAAACCCCCTAAAATTTAGGATAGAGACTTAATTTAGGGGTGGGCTGGAGTTCCTCTTAGTTAGCTAAATTGGTGCACCATATCTTGTAATCTTTGTTTTCAGTTGAGCCAATCAGGTTAGGGGACGAGCATGATCTTAGGCGTGCTTGATCATGTCCGCCCCGGGACGGTTTGGCTCGCGCCATGGCGTGCCGAGCGCACGTGGTGCGCACTGAGATGAAACGGTGCGGCGCACTTTACGCGACATGGCGTGGGGGGCTTGGATTGTAATCAGCCTGAGCTTGCATATAAAAAGCAAGGAATAAACGACCAAATAAGCTGCGGTTGTGGCAGCGTCAAATCTAATCTTCCTCTCGAGTTTGCTGCATCTCGTTTTCGTTCTCGCCGCGGTGACCACGCACTCGCCGGCGTTCGTGTTCCTGGCTCGTCGGAGACCTCACGCTCCATCATCAATGTAGTCAAAGTCCATCCCACGCCACCTCTACCCGGCGACATCCCCACGGGCTTCCGTTGGCGACGACGGCACCGACACCGGCGGCGGCGCCCACACTGACGCCGACAGCAACCTCCGCGCCTTCCAGCCGAGCACGATCTTGTTCGGCGACGTCTCCTCCGTCGTGTATCCGTCATTGAACAGACCGAGCAGCAGCCTGGCCTGGCTGTGGTTGAAGTAGCTCAGCGGCACGGCCCTGAACCCGTTGCCGCGCATCCACTCCCCCCACCCGGCCCTCGCCTTGCCGTCGCCGTCCGCGGCACGGTACGCTCGGCTCACGGCGCCGGCGATGTTTGGGGCGAGGATGGCCCGCTCCACTAGGCCGCGAACACGGCTCTGCGTCGGGAACCCGGCCTCCAGCGAGTCCCACACCGCCGAGTACCGGTGCAGCTCCTCCATGAACCGCGCCACGAAGCCGCCCGCCTCCTCGTCGTCCTTCTCCGCGTCCCCTTGATCCTCCTCAACCACCGTGACGACCTTGGCGCCGAGCGTGGCCATGCCGGCCAAGAAAGACGCCACCGAGCCGGTAGGGCACCTAGCGGTGGTGGTCGCTGCGGGTTGGTTGAGCACACAATTGGCGACGAGGGTCTCCCCTTGACCATCCGGACCGTCGCCGGACAGAACCGCTCGTCCGAGTCGAGACGGCACTGCCCAAACGAGAAGGGCTGGCCGATCGACGCCGCGAAGGCGGCAAGGTGACGGCCGGCCTCCTGCACCGCCCGGGCGCCGGCACCGCCTCCTCGGGGAGACGGCGGTTATGCGCAGGTGCGGCGGCGGCACGCCGTCGGGGCGCGAGGTCATTGCCTGCATCAGTGACGCCCACTGGACGCCCTCGGCGATGTCGTAGTCGACGAGGTGCACGCGCCGGTCGCCCGCCACCGCCTCGAGGATGGCCTGGTTCGCGGTGAAGTGTCCGAACTTCATGTACGGCGACATGTCCTGCAGCAGCTGGAATGCCGTCAGCACGTCGCCGGTGTGCTGGAGGTGGCCGTGGGACGACGCGGCCGCGGCGGCCTGCCTGCCGGCTCCCCGACGGGGTGGGAGCCGTCGAGCAGCCCCTGCAGCGCGTCCGTGAAGTGCGTGGCCAGGCGCTCCATGTTGGAGACGGCGGCGTTGTCGCCGATGTTGGAAACCATCTGCTGTAGCCGAACCAATATAACCCGGGCCAGCTCCCGGCTCTTTTGCGGGCCGGAGAGCGCTTCGGCCGTCGCCATGAGCAGGTGCAGCAGGCGGAGGCCCTTCTCGTGGCAGTCGCCCTTGTGCGCGTCGCCGTCGTTCACGGGCGGGCCGAGGTTCGTCGTGGTGGTGCTGCTCGGGGCGGAGCCATTGGAGCAGCAGTACACGTCGTCCGGAAACATGGCCGGGTTGAGGTCGGCCGAGCCGAGGAGCGTGTCGTCGCAGAGCATGGACTCGATGAGGCCGTGCAGGTCCTGGGCGCCGTCGTCAGGGGCAGAGCGAGCCCCAGTCGGTCACCGGGGAAAGAGCGTTCCACGCGTACATCCACATGCCATCGTCCAGCGACGGCAACGACGACGAGGTCGTCGTGGACCTGTAGCCAGAGAACTCGACATCCCCGGCCACGTCGTCCATAGTCACTTCCATGGCCTGTGTGTGCTTGCGTCCTCTCCCCGTAGGTGAGTGTGGTGCCGAGCTGTGCTCTGATTTGGAGCTCGGAATCCGGAAATGTATGGCGCGTTTGGAACAGGGGAAGATGGATCGGTGGGAAGGGAGCAGGGATTCGACGAGTATGGGAGGACACAGCGGGAACAGTCTTTTTGTAGGCACCACCATGATTTTGGATTAGTATATTTGAGGAGCTGGACGGGGGTTTTCTTTTTTTGGGCTTATTAGGTACACACCATTGCAGTTTTCGTGTTTTTGAAATACGCCATTGCAATTCATTTAATTAGCCCCGACACCATTGCAATTCTACTCGATCTTTGAAATACGTCATTGTCTACGTTTTTCAAGGTGTTTGGCCCACTTGCAGGCGTATACAGCAGGCCATATTTTCGTAAGGACCCTTTTACCCCCTATTCTCTATACATGGGCAATGTTTGCCTGAGCCAGACTATCTGTTTTCTTTAGATGCACACGTGAATAAATTAGATACAATAATATTTAATACC
Organism: Hyparrhenia diplandra; assembly: GCA_015847255.1. NCBI lineage: Eukaryota > Viridiplantae > Streptophyta > Magnoliopsida > Poales > Poaceae > Hyparrhenia > Hyparrhenia diplandra. The sequence goes on from JADLZK010009154.1 coordinate 326,635, forward strand.
AAATTAACACATAAATAAAGGAACAGCTGGAACCAGGTAATGCGTCCCACACATGAATTTATTTTACACTAATAAATGAGAACCATAAACACATGGCATTGCGTCCACACATGAATTTATTTTACACTAATAAATGAGAACCATAACACATGGCATGTGCCAGCATACTTTACTAATTCAGACGGTTCAGGCTGTAGCATGCATACATCTAATTTAGTCGGGGGTACGAAGGAAGTGGGGAAGGCTGGCGTCAGCGCTTATCATTTCACTGGAGGGTATAATGGGCCATTACCGAAATACGACTCCATCCTATACGCCTGCAAGTGGGCCAGATGCAGTAGAAAACGTAGGCAATGGCGCATTTCAAAGATCAGTAAAATTACAATGGTATCGGGCTAATTAGACGAATTGCAGTGGCGTATTTCAAAAATACGAAAATTCCAATGATGTGTATCTAATAAGCCCTTGTTTTTTTATTAGGGAAACCGTACAAGCAGTACTGAGTTTTGTCCATTTCTATCCATCATACTGTCATCGTATATCTCCGCATGCGACTTCCGCGCGTATCCACGTCGTAGTCCTCCTCGAGCACGCGAACTGGAGGTTCCCGTGGCGGCTTTGAAAATTCATCGCGCGCGGCATGTAGCCGTCCCCGTCCGACGACGACCGGGGAAGACGCAAGGAATCCGGCCTCGATGATGTCGACGCCGAGCCGGGCCAGCTGCCGCGCCACCACGAGCTTCTGTGCGCTCGTCATCGTCGCGCCGGGGACTGCTCCCCGTCGCGGATGGTGGTGTCGAAGATGCGCACGTAGTTTGGGTCGTCGATACGGTTCGGGACGTACTCCGGCCGCCGTGGAGGAGGAGGATTGTGGTGGGACGCTCGGGCGGAGACCGCCGCGCTGAGGCGGAGGCGTAGAGACCTGCATCTTGCCGCGCGATCCGCTGCAAACCAGCACTGCGCGACGGACGGATCAGTCGCCATTCGCCAATCGGCACGGCCGCTCGATCAAGATCGACACGTAGTACATGGGCGTCTGCAAGAAGGCCTTCACCATCGGCGCATCCGCGCTCAACTCAATATGGTCGCCCTCGACGACGACGCCCGTGCTAGTGGTGCTGACCCCGCGGCTGTCGTTCGTCAGCAGCTACTGGTCTCATCGTAGTCGATCGATTGCTGGATCATATCGAGAGTTTTTTTTGGCTTTTCATTTAGCAGAAGCCAGAAGGGATCATATCGAGACTGATGATCGATGATGCATATAGGTAGTTGTCGATCGAGTAGACAGACTAAGGCCCTGTTTGGTTGCCAAAAGATTAGGGACCAGTGATTAATTTTTAGTCTCATTTAGTCTCTAAATTACCAAACATAAGGGACTAGGGACTAATTTTTAGTCCCTATTAATCCCTAGTTTACTGACTCTTAGGAGGGGCCGGGAACTCATTTTTAATCACTATTAGTCTCTCGTCCCTAGTCCCTCCATCCAAACAGACCCTAATCAAGCAACGTATACATGCATGCCCTGCACGCACGCATGCATGCGCTTCTTTGGTCCATTCGTTCCACTCGTGCGTGCTTGCGCATGCAGCTGCATGCTCTGTTCTGCTCTGTTGTATCCCTGTATATGGTAGAGGACCAGGACGGCGGCTATTTGGAGGGAGGAATTACGGGGCCGGAAGCAAGCAACGCGGACCGGCGATGGGGAGCAGATTCCACCGTGCCGGATGGATGGATGGGTGGGTGGGCACGCACTGTCACTCGCGCGAAGGGAGCCTACGACGGGACGGGAGAGGACCAGGACGATCGCGCGCGGCTCCGCGCCCCCAACTACCGGGCCAACTAAACTCATCTAGTAGACCGCAAATTTGGTTATTGGGAGAAAATTACAAGTGCATTGTTGAAGTTGCTCTTACTATTTGAGCAAACCACCATTATGCAACAAATTATATTATAAAGATGGATAGAATAACCCATATATTATCTTAGCATTTGGCCATATTACCCCCTTTATGCTCATGATAAATTATCTCATCACGATCATTAATCAAAAAATTACGTGAAAATATTCTTACATTTACAAAAAAAAAAATTATCTCATCTCTATCAATGTGGATTAGGGGTGACCAAAAAGTCATGAACACAACGGGATAAAATTGGTGTCTCTAATTTGATTATCTCTTGTGCTCAATTTACTTTATGCAAGTTAATCAGTCTGGGCACTTTTTTTCCCGAACACCGATAACCGAACCGAACCAAAAACCGAACTAAAATCTCGGTTTTTTTGGTTTTCGGTTTAGTGTCGGTTTTCAATTTTTGTTGTTGTTCGGTGTTGGTGTCGGTTTTTGGGTCCAACCAAACCTAAATCCCGACAAACCGAACCCCAACTTCATGAATCGCGAGTGACCCCAGCTCAGCTCCCAGTCCAACCAGCCCACAGCCCACCACGGCACCACGGGTCCACGTAGCCGCGGACCCCAAGGTCCTCAACTCCCGGACCCCGCCACGTCAATCCTAACCCTAGCGGCGGGCGGCGGCGGCGAGCGGCTCGGCGGTCGGGCGGCGGGCAAGACACGCAACCTTCGCAGCGGGCTAGCCGAAATAAACAGAGCAATGCCGGCCGCCCTCGTGGGAGGCGCCGCCAACGGAGTAGGAGCAAAGCGAAGTTCGGCGAGCCCGTGGAGCGGCCGTTGTTCGACATCGGTTTTTCGTTTAAACCAAAAAAACAAATAGAAAAAATGAAACCGAAATCATCGGTTTTGGTTTTTTCGCAAACCGATCGGTTAACTAGTTCTAGAAACCGGGGTTGTTTTAACCGAACCGAATCGAACCGAACCGATTTGTCGGTTTTTACCGAATGCCCAGGCTGACAAGTTAATTTGGGTAGCTTGCATTCTTAGACTTGTTCTTTTGCTTGTCCCCCGAGGTTGCAAATCCTCACCTGGATTGAAAGAGTAGTATTTTAGGACTCTTCTTGATCTAATTAAAATTGACTAGTGCTTGTATTTTTAGACTTAGTAAGTTCATCTTGACCTGCTGAATGTATTGCTTGATTTCCATGAAGACTTGTTCATGTGCATCTCTATAATTTCACTGGGGTGGTGTGGTGTGGTGTCTTTAGTATCATTGTGTGAGCGCAACGGCGAGTACTTTCTCTTAGAGGATGTCCCCGACAACGGCGAGTACTTCACTCTTCTCCTTTCTTATAAACTAGTGATTTGCGCCCATGCATGCGCCAGGATAGACCGAAGCAATATCTGTAAATAATAAGCAATGCATGCAAACAATATATATCTAGATACGATGTTCATACGAGAGATACAACATAGATAGCAAATGTTCATAAAAGATCGCCCTTGGATTCGAAGGTCGTCGGATGATTCTACCGAATCCATTGACTTGGTTCAGCTACTTTTGCACATAAGTAGAGAGATGTCTAGCTTGCATTAGAGTATTCCATTGTTGTGTAACCGCATACACACCGAATATAATGATTGACGTTGTTGATGAAGAAGGAAGTCAAATTGTAAGCAGAGGTGGGCTACATGGAAATCTCCTATTCATCGAGACTACACCGACATGGCGGTTTATATTTTCGTGTAAATTGATTTGGGAGGGATAAGTATCATCGCGATGGATACATAATCCTACCGATCATATAGTAAGTTGTATCGCCTATCTCTATGAATTCAAACATCAAACTCGGCACTTCAGGCCAATTTTCATCACATGTCATATTTATCGTCTTTATTCGAAACTCATTCAACAATTCCATTGTTCAAATCAGGTAATATAGAAAAAGAACATCTAAATATGGCAAGTCGCAAGAGCTTTTGGGGATAGGCACAAGATGCAAGAGCTTTTTACGGGATAGACATATATATTGGAACATCTAAATTTGTTTTTTTGCTAAGGGAGGTCACCGTGTTTTACGCTTGTCCTCTCATAATCGAGACGTGATATGTTACGCTAACTAACAATGGGATAGGCTTCACGTCTTTGATGAACTGCATACGTAAAAGCATTCATTCTTTTTGCCGCAGAATTCATATGTGCTATGTTTGGGTAACTAATAGAACTCACAGATTTGGGTGGACTGTTGCAAACTTCTAATATAAACAGGTGGTGACACTTTAACCTCGCTAACAAGGTGCCTTCCAGGTAACAATTTGGGCATAAGGATTAATAGACATTGATTCAAGCAAAGCAACCCGGTGTTACTAAAAAATAAATAAGTTGCCAATCATATTGGGTCATCTATCGCTTATGTTTTGTGGAGAAATATTTATATTCAGACTGGATATTATAAATCTTGGAAGAGTTCCACATCGAAGCATGTATGTTGATAGTTCGTACTGCAATGAAAGGTGACTGCTCTCTAGCTTTGATCCCAAGACTAACCCGAACCTCTCTAATGCTTTCACAATCCCATGTCTACATTACCGCAGAGTTCATATTTACAAGAGCACAGAAAAATGGCAGCTGAACTATGAACAACAAAGCTGAATTAATATGATGAAAGCTCGCTTGAATTCATCGTTAATAGATCAGTTCATTATAGCAGCTCATTACAAAAACGGAAAACCGTAAATGCTAGAACCTAGATGGCAAATCTAACATCTCCGAAGCCATTAGTTTGGGCATGATAAGATACACCTCAAATTCAATCATATAGGAACCATCAAGATATGTGTAAGGTGATCCGGCATTTAAAACTCTAAATATGAGATTGCACATAGTAGTTATCACATATAAGATCCTACAGGTCTTGCTAATAAATCTTTTTTTGAGGTCAACCGTAGTTATCGTTATCACAGATCCGAATTAAAAAGCATCGTAATGTTCATAAAAGATAGTCACCAAGGTTAGAGGTGAAGAAACTTATTTAATTAGAGTAAAAGATGAGTGACAAGAAGCTCCAAGAAATCCTTAACATATTATGTTTTTATTTTTACGTAGATAGGTATGCAAAATGACTAGCGATATAGGGCATGTTTTCATTTTTTTGTAGATGGTTATGCAAAATGATCGCTAATAGGGCTCGGTTACACCGGTCTCCGAGAGACCATATGTATGGGCAAAAGTATATATATATCCCTGTCACCTCTAACACCCTTCAGGTACATTAAAGCGAAATAAAGGTTCCTCAAAAAAAAAAAGCAAGCAAAGAACAACAAATTGACAAAGTCTTGCTTGAGACATATTATGAGGGTGAGTGAACCATATTGCAAAAACCGAAAAAAGCTCTTGCTTCCCGTAATCATAGCCATTTGTAATTTTTTCTTACAACCTCGAGATCCATATCTCTAGTTCAATAAAAGAAAGGTAATCCATGTTGTTATTAGGCCCGTGTCTTTTGCAAAATGAGAACAAAAGCAAAAGGTAACATTAGTTAAACACATATGGTCATATGGAGTAAAAAAACACTAAACCGACCAAACATTTTCCCTGGTCTCACAATGGCCCTAAGGTAGGACACACAGGATATGGAAAAGGAAAGATACCGAAGCCAAAGAAAATAATTTAAGTCTGGTTGCATATCCTAGATTCTTGCATAAAGTAGGACAAAAGCAAATAGCACCTAATGATGCATCATCAATGTGTACTTGCAACCAACTAAGAAGAAACTACAACCTGAAGGGCTGAAAGCACCGCCTATTTATTGCGCACAAGGTCGGGAGGTAAAATAAGGTTGTGTGACGGATGTCGCTATAATGTTGTACTCGGTAACAATTATGGAGCACCTCACCGAAAGTAGCGTCTTGGGAAACAATTACGTAACATGTATAAATTAGCCGCGCGAAATCATGAAACAATGCTAAAGTCCAACCACAATCTTACCTGTCATCATTTAAGCAAGATAAGAATCTAGCAAATCAACATTAGAATTATATGTGCACGGTTAAAATGGCAAACACACGTCATCATACGCAATCCCAAAGATATCACCCGAGGTAATCCGAAAACATATAAAAATAATAGGAGGGAATCTAAATCAATACATAGAGATGACATTCAAATATGACCTCTTTAGAAGCACAAGTTACCAAGCTTTGCTACCTTGTAGGCATTGTATGATCCACGGCTTTCGACATGTCAAAAGCTCCAAAAAAACCACGCCAAAGGTATATACATCACTTTTTCGGGTTAGTTGGCCGGTTATTGCATAGCCGCGAGAATCAAACCTCAAGTCAAATTGTAGATGACAACAGCGTCACTTCAATCAATAATCTAAAAAACAATGCCTATTATCAAATTAGTTGCTGCTAGCTAGAGAGTATCAGATTCGGATTGTAGCTTGCTTGTCATCCAGAAGTAATTGGTCGGTAGCAAAGCAAAAATAGAACAAAAGATTCAAGGTTGCCATGGATTCAATTGTTGGTCATTTTTTTGTAATCTATGATGCTATGTAAAAATAATCTCATTTTCCCTACTGAAATTCAAGAAACATCTAACCAAGAATGTGAAACTCGGCGGCCGCCACCCAGTCTGTCTCAAGAACAGTCATGGAGCAAGTCACATGGCACAAAGGGTCCATACCATACTTTGGGGAACTGTACATGTTACACTATTAGCTCCAAGCAAGTGGTTTGCATATAACTTTCTCAGACAGAACTACGGCAAAATGAAATAACTAATGTGGTCCACAGGTGGTCTTCATATGTGTTTTTTTGGATTAACAGCTGGAAGATTATCATGTCAATTGTGAATATATTTAAGGATCGACAAAGCATTTGTGTTTAAAAAAAGGAATATACCATGCAAATATGTGGGAAGGGAAGATGCACAGGAGGCTCTTCTTTCTATTTCATTATCAGTTAGGAGTTTGTATTTTTTAAAAAATCTGGAATAGAGGTCATCTAAGCTGAAACAGCACACACAAGAAAAAAAAATAAGCATGATACAAAGCTTTTAGAATAATACGGCCTGCCATTTAAACTTTTAGGATAGTAGTTTTAGACTCATGTTTGTTACTAATTATTAGTATCGCCATTCTCTATCTCTTTGTCTTTGCCTTCCCATCAAGACACGGGCATAACTAATAGTAATGCTTAAAAAATAGCTTTTCTGAACTCAAACCGTTGCATATTCTATAGAACTCGATACACAAGGAGTAGTAATAGAATTCTAGTTCATTGGCCAACATCCAGATCACATATGGAGTATAGCAACTTCCATAGGACCAAGGCAGTACATATTACAAATAGAACTTTTTTTTCTTAAACTTACCTTTGGTATCTAGAGTTTCTGAAAGCGCTATGGTGCCAAACTCAAGGACATTGACATCTGACGTAACCAATTTTCAATAATACAATGACTGAATCAAGTTTTGGCTGCAAGTAACAACAAATAAATTGAGTAATTAGGCATTCAAGAAACTGTATTAACTAAGCAGCTCATGGCAACATAATGCATTGACACCTACTCGGCTTGCAATGGACTGAAATAACATCATACAACTATAAATAAATAATAAATAATACAAAGCTACACATGATCTCAGGTGATAACTTAGCATAAGAATAACTGCATGGGCTGAAGCGTAAGATCGATCGTAACCCTAACCCTTACCATTGGGGCACATGCTGAACGTTATATACATGGTTAGAAGACATGGAGAGAGAGAGAGAGAGAGAGAAGGGAGGGGGGTCACCTGCGCCGCCGCCGCCCGCCACAAGCGCCGCCGGCCGCCCTCAAGCCGCCCGTGCTTGGCCGCGCCGCCGCTGCTCGCCATGGGCCGCCGGCGGCTTCCGGCGTGGGCCAGCCGCCGCTGGGGCTGGCCGCCGCCGGTGCTTTTGCTGAGAGCAGTGGAGGTGGAGGCGGCGACGCGGGGCGGCGCCTCCCGAGACGCCGCCGCATCGGGAGCGAGAGGAGAGAGCGAGAGGCGAGGCTTCGTAGTTTGTTTTTTTTACCGTGAGGAGGGGGCCAAATATATACGTTTTTTTTTTTTCGGTACAGAGAATGAGCTAGATCCGGTCGCCGGCCAAGATCGAACGGTCAAAAAATAATTTTGCTAACGTGGACATCCCGCGCAAGACGTTTTCTCCACACCAAATATTACTTTTTAAATTTGATGTCGAATCGGACGCAGCCGCCGAACCTGCAGGCTCCCGGCTCAGGGGCTTGGGCGGACGCGCCTCCCCCGCCGGTGTGCCCTGCGTCACTAAAATGTTATGGCTGCCAGCAAATGAGATCGGGGAGGAAGGGGACGGAGGTGCCTCACTTGGCTCCCGCCGGCCACCGCTGCTCGGGAACGGCCACCACCAGGTACCGGAGGTGGGAGCTTCTAGGCTTCGACTTCTACTGGGATCGGAGACGCAAGGGAAACGGCGGCGTGAAGACGGAGCGCTGGACTACTGTGGATCAGGGCTGGGCTTGGAGACAGGCTAGGCCCATGCGGGACCCAGTTGCAAAATAATAACAATATTAATTTATTAAATTCATTGCTTTAAGATGTGTGCAGTTTTTAGAGAGAGGACCACCGGAGCAGTTCCTTTATTTATTATGATGACGATTATGTGCTTTTCATGGAGAACTCTGCCCAGAATATCGTAAATCTTAAGTTCCTGTTGTTTTGTTCATGGAACTTTTTTAGAACTAGGAGGATTCTCGCGGCGTTGCGTGGGAATGCAATTTTTTTTTCACGTGTTTCTATGAGAATTAGAGATAATTGATGCAGAATTTACAGTCAATTCTAAAACTCTTATGGATAAAAAGAACATATTCTTTTATTCATTCGGGTCAAAAGAAAAAGAACATATTCTAATGGGTGATTCTTTTAGATGGAAGACATCGCCATATGACAAAGGCTTGTATTAGAAAAAATGGTTTATATTTGTATCATTGTTTATTCATAATGGATTGCTATCCCTACCCTCCTGCAAATGTTACAGGATTACATGGACAACATACGTTGGAGAATTAGATAAGAATAAATGTCTGGTGGATTAGAAAAATCATATCCACCTGATGATAAGGAAGGATAGAATATAAAAGGGAAAATGGTATTGAATTTTAATGGCGAGATGTAGAAATCAAATATAATAAATTACTAATTTGGTTGATGTAAACGGGCCTATTTCCCGGCTCATGACATCTCCCCCTTCTCCGACCGGCCGCATCCTCGCTATTTGGATGAATGTCCATTCGGTCACACCCGGAGAAAGGTGCATTGCGCCCTGGCATGATGAGCTCAACCCGCAGAATCTACTTACCATGCACCGGGTTCCCGAGGATCATGTTCTCCCCGGTTCGCAATGGTGCAAACTCCAAGAGGTAGTGGAGGTTCCCAATGTAGCCGTGGTAGATGTACCGGTGGGACGGCGCTGACCGCCGAGACGCCGTGTTTGGCGAAGCTGCGAAGCAAGAGCTCCCTTGGAACTCCCGCCTCAAGGTGTTGATGCACCATGTCGCGAGGCGGGCTCTCCAGAACGTGAAGCGCCGTTGGGCGGAGCGTTGATGAAGAGCTTGTAAGGCACCAAATAGTGATGTATCGCGAGTGGGAGGTGTAGCAGCCAAATTCAACATTGTACCGTACATGAAGGAGCCGACGTCCAACATGGACGGAGATAGCCGATGTGTGCCCCGTTCCGCATCGTGAAAGCCGATGTGGACGTTGTCGATGGTGAGGAAGAGGCGATCCATGCCGCCGAGGAAGACGACCCGAGCCGGGCCGACGTGGTGGCGCCCGCCGATGCCGCCCCAACAGATGGCGGCTGGCGTTGCCGGTTGGCGGAGTCGCCAGGGCGCCCGTGGCGAGGAAGTTCGTCCCGCGAACTCCTCCCCCGGCAAAGACCTCCAAGAGGTCCTGCAATAGCGGTGAGGAAGCCTGGGAGGTAGAAGCGGCCGCCGAAGAGGAGAAGGTCGCCCTCCACCGCCCAGACGGTGCGCGGCGCGCCCGTAGTGACGCCGAGGGCGATCCGTCGCGGTGCCGGTCCTCCGCAGTCGCCGTCAGAAGCCGCACGAAGACTCCGGTCGACGTGTCGTGAGGTCCAAGGCGCTTGCATGCCGCGAACGTTTCCCCAGCCTTGAGGGGAAGCCCAATCCCTCGCGAAGATGCCTCCGACCGAAGCAGGCCAAGTCCGAGGGCGCCCGCCAAGTGCGGTGAGTGGAGGAGGTGCCGGCGTGAACGTGGTGGGCGTGGCCGCCGCGTAGTACCGGAGCTCGTTGGTGGCGAAGTCCCATGTCACCCTTCCTGTGCTTGCCGGCCAAGGCATGCCAAGGATGACGCCGACGCCGTTGCCTACGTGCATGACATAGGTGTCGATGTCAAAGATGTCGGCATCGATGGCGGTACGTCGAAGGTGGCCGCCCGGCAAGATGTTGAAGTAGCACCGGTGCGGCGATGATCGACACGCACCGGCCGAAGTCTCGTAGTCCCGCCGTGGTCACCACACGGGGTCGATGAAGTTGTGCGCCGCTCCCGAAGTCGACGACGATGCCGACGCCCGGCCCCCGAGATGATGCCGACGAGGTATAGAGAATGTGCACCACGCAGGGGAGTTGGGGTCCCCGAATAGGACCTCGAGGTCGGCGCCGTCCGTCATGACGTCGTCGGTGGTGGCGCCGCCCTTGTCGCCGCCGTAGTCGTTGAAGATCGCGGATGTCGAAGAGGTGCTTGCACTTGTGACCGCGCGTGTGAACGGCTCGTCACGCTTGAAGCACGTGTTAGCCTTGTGTCGTTCCGTCATCTCCTCCGGTGTTAGCCGCTTGAAGCGGCCGCGGTCGACGTGAGCCGGTGCCGATGATGGTGGCGCCGCAGGTGGTCGCAATAGACGAGAGGTGCGGTGCCTTGCCCCGCCGGCGCGGGGGTTTGCCGGAGTTGTAGAGGATGGTCGCGACGCCAGTATGCGGGCGAGGGACATGGTCGCCTCCATGTCCTTTGGATCTTGCGCTCCACGCCCGTCTTCGGCTCCCGGGCCCCGTGTAGATGTTCACTTGCCGCTTGTCGCCGAGGTGTCCTCGCGCGCGCCCACGCGCGCCCGGAACCGCCGCGTGTACTCATCCACGGCGCTCGCTCTTTCCTCGCCGATGCCAACTCTCCAGCTGGTTCCGCCGCGCTGGGTAATAAGCGCTCGTTCGCGATCGCTTAGCTTCGCCCAATCCGCTAGCGTCTTCTCTGGGGCGACAGCCTCATGTACCACCGCTGTGCTCCTCTCCGTGAGATGATATGAGAAGTACCAGATTGCTGCTGCGTGGTCGGGCGTACCTTGTCCCTCAAGAACGTTTCGTCAGCGCCGTCGGCCATGGTAGAGGATCGCCCTTGCCGCCGTGACGTCGGGAAGCGACGGCTTTGTGCACGGGCGCGAGGCCCGGGAAGTGCTCGCTGGGAAAGGGCGGCGCATGCGCCGCCGGCGCTCCCGGCGACGGGCCGTAGCATCGGTAGCTAGCCGAAGATCGTTCCCGCATCACCGCTATGACGTGATCGCTGACGCGCCGCCGTCCGCCCCGTCTTGATGAAGGTGCGGCGGCGGTTTCTCCATGCATGACTTCATGGCCGCCGTAGCTTCCGCAGCCACGATGCGACGCCTCGCCCCTTCGGATCGGTACCGAGAGGACAACAACTTGATCGGCGAGCGTGTCCAGTGAGCGGTGAAGGCGAGAACCGATTCCCCAACTCTACAAGATCTTCTTCGCCTCTCGGCCCATGGTGGTGGGGGTGGATCGTAGTGGCCTCCCGGATACCACCGTCACAACCCGGATCGATCCTGGCGTGACGCGTGGCCGCGCGCCCGTAGGGACGGCGCGCCGGCGTTGGCGGAAGAAGGAAGACGGCGCCGGGGCGGGGTTGGTGTTGGCGGCGCGGCGGCGGCGGTGGTGGTGGCGGCGGGCGGCGGGCCTTGAGGCGGCGAGGCGGGTGGGGTGAGGGGTGCGGCGCAGAGAGATAGGGAGAAGGGAAATAATTCTTTATTGCTTGTTGCCCCGAAAGACATGCAATCTTTACTTTTATAGCCCGGTTAGTGGGACTTGTAATGCAAGCAATCTCTAAAAGGTTTCCTTATAGATTGGAATACCTTTTACAAGCAATCCTATTTATTTTCCTAATAAGGGCCTTCCTTATAGATAGAATATTCTCTTGCACACCAAAAAAAGCCTAAGATAATCCTAATCAATTTTCTTCTTTATTTCCTAATTAATTGCCGAAGAGTCCGCGGAAGGGAGGTGGAGGCGTAGGCGGCGCCGCGCTGGCCCCCCGGGCCTCGTGGGCCCGTGTCCCATCAGGCCCTATTTACTCGGCTCATGACATCTTTCTTTTTTTGTTTCATCTCTTCCTTTCTTTAGGGGTGTTATATTATTTCTTATCTGCCTATATCATGTTTAGATAAAACCTTATCATTATATCACTTATTTAACATGATATATTTTACATATTTTGGACATGCCAAAATTGGTGTCAACACCAATCTTGATTTTTTTTTTTTTTTTTGGGCGAGATTGAAAAAAAACCTGCCCCTTAACAAACTCTCAATTTTTTTGCACTTGGTAAAATCCACCTAGTCGCGCGGAAATATATGTGCACGTTTGAGCAGCCAATTTGGAGGTGGAAGTATAAATACGGTTAGGATGATTTGGAAATATTCTAGGATTCTTGATGCAAAATTGTCTTCTATGTTTTAGGAGTGGGGGTTTAAAAAAAACAGTTGGAGAAGTTCAACAAATAGATTCCCAACTTTTTTTGCCGCTCAGAGAACTCATTGACTCACTAATTCATTTTTGGAAACTATTGGAGATGCTCAAATTGCTCTTAACTCCATCTATACGTGTCTTCCTTTTAAACCTCGTCCATGCGTACACCCATGTATAAGCCTTTAAACATAAATGACTCATGTAATCGTAGCCAAAATTACATGCATACATGTCTTTTAAACTATGTCCTAATAAAAAAATTAAGCAAGTTAACAACCTAACTAATTATTAGTTATTGAGAAGCAAATTAGTCTTTTGCTAGACTTCTTATTTTGTTATAAAATTGTTTTCGTAACTTTTATGAGATGAAATATTTAAATTACAAAATACTAAAAGAAGTACTGTCCACATTTGACTTTGCATATCGCCTTTGCCGTATATCTAGTTTTTCTCAATCACAATACTAATACAAACGCTCCTGGTTCTAGATATAGGAAAGTAAAAAATAAATATGCATAAGTAGAAAGACCAAGGGTTACATGCAAAAACATCATAAAGTATCAAGGGCCTTAATCACAAAAATTTTTTTTCTAGAACACAGAAGATCATTAAGATAAGAAAAGAGTGTACGTAGAGTAAAGGAAAAACACAAAGCACTGCAAAATTACAGATTTTCATGCCATTCTTTTCTTATATTTCTAGATTTTACAGTTTTTTCAAAAAAATTGTAGCCCATCCGTTGTTGGCCTGTATTCATTTCTTCCTCTCGGCTTGGCTGGCCCGAAGGTGGAAGGCCTGCTCGGCCTCGGGCCTTCCCCGGCCTTCTGGGCATGGCCTCCGGGCCACGTGTGAGTCCTGACTTGTCGACTTGTAAAAGGAGAGGCGGGCGGACCACGTGCGGCGGCAGGCAGGCCGGAAGGGCACCGGCGGCAGCAGCGTATCATGGGCCGTGTTTTTTTAATTGAGAAGATAGTATTATGGGACATATCGCAGAATGATAACATTTGGTACATATCCCATGTTTGTTTGTTTTTTTTTTTTTTTTTTTTTTTTTTTGAGAAGGATATCCCATGTTTGTTGCGCGCCCACAGCCTTTTGGTAACTAACCCTTTTTTTTTTTTTAGTTAAGAATTTTTCTATTTTGCAAAATAGGTACACAATAATTTTTTGGAAATATCCATTTCACCGGCTTTTCGTTGATAAGTAGAGAGCAAATTATGTACAAGGCAACCAAATGTTGCGACAACCACCACGAAGGCGAAGCCACAACCATAACAGAGCAAACGACAACCCAAATGAGAAGAGGGATCGGTTTCCCGAATCAAGGGACCAAGCGAGTCATCGTTGCCCAGCTCAAGCATAACGCAAGAGCGGCTCGACTTCCGACCATGGCCTCCCCGCCACGAGACATCACGATCGAGACTAAATCCACAACGACGCCTTCAAGAAGGTTACGATGTCCCCGCGCCACCGTCGCTCATGGACCGAGTTTTCACCGTGGAAATGCTAGGGCGCGACGCCCTCAACGGGGAAACGGCGCCCCGCGGCATCGTCATCGCTAGGCTTTCGCTCAAGGTCTCCCCAAGAAATACCTCGGCCAAACTACCGAATCCCGGAATGCCGCTACCGTCGCCACGCCGGTCTTCCGAAGTCCCGCCCAGAGGGGCATCGACGTGCTACTGCGCACCACGGCCGAAGCCTGCGTCGCCGCCCCCCGTCGACCAAACGCCTTGCCGAGAACCAACCTCACTGCCGTGTGCGACCACTTGCCGCACGCCGGAGCCGTTCGGCTGCTAACACCGACCGAAGCACCTGTTGTGGAGGCCGCCAAACCGCCGCCCACCATCGCGTGCTCCACCACCTGGGCGCCGCTCCCACAGCGTCGCGCCATGCCTTGGGCCACCAACTCGGGATGTAGGTCATTGAACCCGGCGCCCTTTGTCGCCGCCACCGCCTCCAACCCGACCGACACCGACACCACAACCGAGCCGCTGGGCCAAGCCGCTCCGAGGAGACCCGACCATGTCAAACCACCACCGGCCCGTGAGGGAAGGAGAGCCAGAGAAGAGCTAGCACCGCCCTAGCGCCTCACCATCGCCGCCACCGCCGCAAACTCCGGGGCTGGCCACCACCGCGGCCATAGCATATCCGGCCACCTAGGGCCTGGATCCGACGCCCCGACCATCGGATCACGGGACGCCCGACCCGCACCGCCACCCGTCGTGGCCCGGCCAAGGGGAGGGGAGGGCACGCGCAGAGAGAAGGAGACCCCGCATCCCCAGAGCTCCACACACTCGTCGCGAAGGATGGGGTGCCGCCGCTGAAGCTCGCGCCCGCCGCGAACCGAGAGGAACGAGCCCCACTGCTACCATCCTGGCCGGCCGGACGGCCATGCCGGCGGCCAGCTCCGCAGCGGGCGCGACAGAGAGAGGAGGTGTGGGGTGGGGAACCGGCGGCGAAGTCTGGGAGCTGCCCGAGTTGCCTCGCGTGGGGAGCGACGAGGGGGCAAGTCTCTCCTTACTAAAACAATGAAATTTGACTATTAAATTTAACCAAGCTGTTGTAGTTGCTCTAAGGTAAATAAATTCAAAGAATGGCTGAATTTCTCCGTCGTCCTTTGCATGCATGTTGCCCCTTGCCACACCAAGTCACCAACCTGCTTTCTCCGTATTCGCTGCTTCCACGAATAGCATTTGCATGTATATACTACCTATACTTCTGAAGTGAAGGATTTGCCTTATGCTGGCATATTTGTCGTGCACAATTCCAAAAATGTAACAGGGTAGAGTGTGTTGTATTTGGATATGAATCATATGATGCACACACCAGCCAGTCTGATGGCGCCGTGTGAGCGACTTTTGGAAGTAGACGGCAATGACATGACGACGCAGAGGCAAAGGGACGTTCCAACGGCAGGCATTGCATTGCATTGCAATTGTCTGATGGACATGCAAAAACAACATAGTAGACGGCAGACGCCTGTAATTGACATTGACATCAGCTTGATTTTTGTTTCCTAGCCGCCCTCTAAGTTTGGTCACACACTCTCACTAACTCCTACAGAATACTGTAGATCGACGGCAGTTTATTATTGTTCGGTAGTAGTATAAACTGAACCATCATTTACTGTACATAAAGATTTTCTTGTATGATGATTCTAGCACAGCTGCAAGAAGCTACAGAAGTTGATAATATATATATATAAGTTGGATACGAGACGCATGCTCTCTCCGTCTTAAAATAAGTACATATCTTAACCAAGAAAACTATTTTTATGGTAGTAGATGCATAATTAATTAGTATTATTAGATTAATATGCAATATATTTTTATAATAATTATATTAGAGATTTTGATAATATTTTTTAAAAAAAAATAGTCAGACTTCTTTTTAAAAAAAATCAGACTTTTTTTAAAAAAAATGTAATAACGGAGAAAGTGGAAAAATTGTCCATTGCTTAACAACTGCTATTACCTGCTGGCTGGATGCCCCTGTGCTTCTTCCACGCAAAAGAAGTCGTCTGCGGCTACTACTAGCTCCTAGCTGGCTGGCCAAATAAACAAATTCTTAACTGTCAGTAGTGTAATGTCATCGTGCCATCACACAATCCAAGTATCCAACCTTCAGCATTGACCACGCTAGCGAGCAACTTTTCATTTTCCGTGAAAACAGTTTAATCCCTCCGTCCCATGGAGTTCTTCGTTTTTGACTTTTGAACTTCATGTTTGACCATCCGTCTTATTCAAAATATTTATACAAATCATAAAATAAATTAATCAATATTCAAGTATCTTCATTGATAAAATAAGTCGTAACAAATATAAATTATATTTGTGAAAAAAATTTGAATAAGACGAAGCATCGAAGAAGATGACACGGAATCAGGGGTGACAAACTCGGTGGGACGGAGGGAGTACAACACAAACTCTGTCAGAAAATTGCCCATCATATTAATTCCTCGGTTATACCAAACGACCGTTTAAAATTAGCTTATATTGCAAAGAGTTCGCAGGTATGGGAACCATTTTTTGTTTGCCAAGGAACTAACTTGAAGTCGCCAAAATATGGCTTCTCCGATTATTATACAAATTGGAACCATTTTTGAAACAAAATTACAAGCACAAGGTGAGAAAGAAATATCGACAAGAGAGAAATCAAAATGACTAAGAAGACATAATTCCCACAAGACACCAACAGGTAATAAGTGAACCACCAACGGAAGTTGATTAATATTGGTGGGTCTTGGGCAACCGAATGTACATGGGTTAGTTTCTAGTGGCATTTGCCACTAGCATGAGAAGACCTAATTCCCACAATACACCAGTTGGAGCAAGGTCATAGTTTGTTGAGTTAAGGGTTGTGACTAGCGCCAATGGGACGGTTAGATGATAAGCACTAAGGAGAACAAAATGACCATTAACCCCTCTTTGTGTAACTTTAGAGTTACTCACTATTTGCAACTAACAATATTTTCTAGATTAAAGATAAACAAAACAATGCAGATTTGGTACACTAAACTTTAAAACAATGCCACTAAACCTTTTTTTTTTTTTTTCAAAAAGTAGCTAGTTCAAGTGAAGTTGTCTATGGGCCATCGTAACTAGTGTTAGGAGCAAAGCTACATTCGAAGAAGTGGGGCTGCAGGGATGCCCCATCCAACATTACAAAATATAAATTAATGAATGAAGTCCAAAATTCTATCATTCATGTATTCTCTATGTACATACCATCCAAAGCAGTATTTTTTCTCTCGGGACAAATCAATATCAGTAAGAAAAAGTCCGTACACAAATATAACAACCATACCTCTCTCTCTCTCTCCATTTTGCTCCCACTTCACCACTAATCATAGCCAAATTCTTTGTTACTGTAGTAGCACTTGCTGCCATATCGATCTTTTGGCTCTTGAGTCCTGACTACCCACCAACCGCCCTATTAGGAGGCAGTACTACGGTAGGATACGGCAGAATGTTGTTTCAGCTTAATTGACACGCATGTGTATTGCCTGGACAAGGATTCAATGCATGAATAAACGACTTAAAGTATATTAGCTGGCACCCAATTAGTCAAATAATTTGGCATACCTACAGTTTAGTGATTCATCAGCTCTTGCTGGCTGTACGTTAGGCCTTCAATTCCTACAGTCAATACTCCTATATGCTAGTAGTTCTGAGTTCTGAAACCTGAATTCAACAAAAACTCATCTTCTGACTTGTGATTTGTGAGGCTAATACCGAGTAAAACTTATCAAAAAAAAAAAAAAAAAAAAAAAAAAAAAAAAAAAAAAAAAAAAAAAAAAAAAAAACTGAGTAAGAAGAGCACATGTACATCACGTGATCAGCAGAGGAATCCTATATACTGGAGTATACCTACTGTATATTCTAATTCATTTCGCCTGTAATGTGGTAGCGGATCTTGTCTCTCTCACACCTGAAGAAGTGTGAAAGTTATCGTGCCGTCAGTTGGTGAATGGCATGAAACATTTTTCTCCTTGCACAAACCAGATAATGGTACGGTCTAGATGAAAAACAGCAAAAAAAAAAAAAAGAAGCATTTCCAGCTTAATGAGCCGCTGGGACAAAAAGTTTGTGCCGGTTTAGTACAGTGTTCGTCATGGTAGATTAGGACAATGCCAATTAACACACGTCAGTAAAAGTTTCTGGTACAAACTGAAACATGAGGATGGAGTCGGTATTTCATTACTTTTATCTGCCAATTTTTTCTGTACCTAACCTTTTGTCCCTAGCTGCCAAATTGGACCTTTTCTTTAGTTGAACCAAATTACGACTCTTATGATGCAAATGAACCACAAAGACAAATTGGACCCCTCAGTGACTTCCACTTCACAATTTTGACGCTCATTTAGTTCTTTTTAGTCGTCGTTTTTCAGCTCTACTTCACACTTTTTACCCAAACAAGATGACTTCCAGTTCACAATTTTGACCACTCCTAAACATCCCCTTAGTTTGAGTTTGAGTCCGAGCACAATTTTTTTTTTCTAGAAATATTTATGCATCCTAGTCCCAGTTAGCCTCTTGTTTACTTTTATATTATATGTAATATATATAATAAAATAACAACACTGTACTGCAAAACCTGTAAATAAAATTGGAGGTGGTTGTCAGGAAAAGGCAGAAGCTGGAAACCTGTAGGGTCCAAAAGGAGACAAGAACACCTAACAGCAGTTAAATCACTCAAGTACTCTGAAAGCCATGTTATGTTTTACAGTTAATCCATCACATAAACTTGCGGTGACGTAGGCAATTCGAGACAGTTACAGACTTTCTCCGACTAGTCTGAGATGATGGAGTAGCTTAAATAGTGAAGAAACGCACGCGTGAACGAGAAGCGAGGAGGAGAGCATGCGCATGAATGAGCTCGCATCCATGTGTCGTCCATAAAGGGGAAGGAGAGGAGTAGGAGCAGGAGGCGAATGATGGTGCCATCAGCTCCAGCTCAAGCCCTCCCTTCAATCCAACTCCACCTCCACAAAAATCCTATCCATTCTCCACCAAACGGCCCACGAGAGTTCATCATCTCCTGCTAAAATTTGCGTCTTTTTTTCTGCCTAAAGATTCCTCACTGGAGTTAAATAAATTTTTCCCCCTTTTGCTGTCCAGTTCTCGACGTACCAATTGTTTTTCTTTTTTTGTTGTGATTTGGGTTCGTGGATTTGGACCACGCGCACCACCATAACCAATCCTCCTCCTCCTCCCCCCTTCCAGTCCCATCCTGCTCCTGCCCCAACAATCCCAATCTCCGGAAGAAAGCAAGCATCAAGAAATCCTAAATAGGGCCGGCGCACCAAGAACTCCACTGAGAATCAATCCCCAATCATTTCTTGGTGCATTTGGCCCCCTTCCACCACCATCAGAGAAATTCCCAAGAAAACTCATCCTGAATCGGCCTCGACCCCAAAATCGGTCGGTCCTACACCGCACCAGATCACAGCTCATAATTCCAGTGAGAAATCGAAAAAGGAGGAAGCAATGACGGAGGTGGCGCTCCTCCGGGGCCCGACCAACCTCGCTTCCACCGCAAGCCGCGCCTCCGCCTCCTCCTCCTCCTCCTCAGCGCTGCGCTATTTAGCCAATGCCGACAGCGACGTGCTCCCAGGAAGCGGCAGCTTGGAGCGCGCAGCGGGATCTGCAGGGAGC
Source organism: Hyparrhenia diplandra (assembly GCA_015847255.1). Taxonomy (NCBI): domain Eukaryota; kingdom Viridiplantae; phylum Streptophyta; class Magnoliopsida; order Poales; family Poaceae; genus Hyparrhenia; species Hyparrhenia diplandra. Next base: position 346,416 of record JADLZK010009154.1, read on the forward strand.
CGACGACTCCTTGAACTGCGCGGGCAAGAGGCCGCGGAGGAGGAAGAGGAGCGGTGGTCGTTCTTGGCGCTGCTCTTTGAGCTGCTGCGGAAGTCGCTGCTTGGGTGCAGGACGGTGGGCGGCGGCGGCGAAGGCGAACACGGCGGCTGCGGGATGGAGATTGGGTTGCCCACGGACGTGCAGCACGTGGCGCACGTCACGTTCGATAGGTTTCATGGATTCCTGGGGCTACCTGTTGAATTCGAGCCCGAAGTACCTCGCCGTGCTCCCAGTGCGAGGTATGTCTCGTTGTTCTGTTCGTCCAATCAAATTGGTAATAAGTTCACGCTTCCAGAAATCTGGCTTTATTTTTTACAGAATTTACTTATGCAATGACATGAATTTTTTTTAGCTCCAATTTGAATTTTAACTCGGAGGGTGTTTGCAGTTTTTCTTCTCTTTGAATTCCAAATGTATGTCGTGCTTTAATATGAACAGTTCCAGATAAATTCTGTTTTGTTAGGAAGTTGTAAAATGTAACGATGTTTGCTTGACAACGGGGTCGTTGATAGTTTATCCCTCTTTAGCATGTTTTTATGGCATGGTTGTTTCCGTACCATAGTTTTAATCCTTTGAAAAGATGGTCCCTTTTGATATCATGCTGCTTTGATTGAAAAAGCAAAACTTTAACTGAAATTTGAATTCTGTCTGAATAATGTTATATAGTACTAACTTGGAATTCGTGTTGACAGCCTTAGCAGATTTGAACTATTGTTGATGAAATGGGCATGTCTTTCTGATAGTGGATATGCTTTGGACCACACTGTGCATAGAAATAATTTCCGTGTGTTTTTTCTTATGTTCCATCCAATAATAGGTCAATCATTTTTCTGATGCACTCTTATAGCCTCCATGATTTTGCTGTACTTGCTTACCTCATCTAAGAATTATTTCGATTGAACTAGGTACATAAAGTTGATTGTTACATCATCTGTCATTAGTAAGATTGAAAAGTTGACAGGGATTCTGTGATTTATGCATGGTCTATCTTGTCTCGATTAGATTATTCATTATTCTTTTCACTAGGCTTGCAAATTACTTTGTTTTTTAGCTTTTCATTGTCCTTCATCTATTGTTTGCATAGTAAACCTTGGCTTCAAGTACTTGGTATGTGTTTTGTTTTTGTGCTTTGCTATACTATCTGACTTATTATGTGAACTTATCATAAAGTATAAGAAAAGTACATAGGTATCTTGCATCTGTGTCTTACTGGGAGTTCCAAGGTGTCGGTTTTCAGCATTAGGCTAAAAAGAATAAACAAATTGGTTATATCAGTTCTGCTTTTTATAGAAGGATGGGAGCCTAGTGCGCCAAAAAGAAGATAAAGTGGCACAAACACCTAACACCTAATCTTCAAACTCAAGGATTTCTAGTATTTGATCAATAGAAATCACTTGATAATTGGAGATATTATTATCACCATATAAATGCCTTGACATCAAAGGATGTTGGTCTCGTGTTCATGTGCCATATCCTTAACCTGGCAAGTCACATGACACATCTATTTTGCTCATTTTTCAGTGCTAATATGCATCTTCTGAAAACATAAATTGTTATACTACCATTGAGTTCACTTTGATTAATCCTATTCATTTGCTGATTAAAACGTGATATGCAGTGCGAGTGTCTTCGGAGTTTACAACAGAATCAATGCAGTGTTCCTATGATTCCAGAGGAAACAGTGTCCCGACAATCCTCTTGATGATGCAAAAGACGCCTTTATGAACAGGGCGGTCTTCAGGTGTGTTTTAATGGATATACTATGATTCTTAGTCTGTTGCCCTCAGTGTTTGGAACCTTTTTCTGATGAAATAAGTGCTTTCCTTATTTTGTCCTTTCAGGCAGAAGGTATCTTCCGTATAAATGCAGAGAATAGCCAGGAGGAGTTTGTGAGAGACCAATTAAATAGTGGAATTGTTCCAGATGGCATTGATGTCCACTGTTTGGCAGGTCTAATCAAAGTAAGCCAATTTCTTTCATGTAGCTTATACAATCATAATCATTCTGTTAGCAGCATCTGTATCTTAATCGCCTGTTTAGTACTCAGATAGTTATGAAAGATCGTGCTTACATCTTTACTGGTGGAATTTCATGTCAACGCCTACCACAGAATCCAGACTTCACTTTCTTGACCATCTCTTTTTATTGCACAATGATATTGCCTCAAACTTTTTTCCCAATGCATACAAAGTTGTAATTGTGGATTTGTGATCATGCCATTTAGCAATATTCCGTTGTAGATTATGATATCTCTTTGGAGAAGTCAAGGAGTTTGGTCAACTTATTTGACATTAACTGTTTATGCTCACGAGCTAATCACCTTTACTTGGCAAGACAAAAGTATGTCCTCACCCAGTTTAATTTTCATCTCTTTTCAGGCCTGGTTTAGAGAAATGCCAAGGGGGGTACTGGACTCTATCCCACCTGAACAGGTGATGCAATGCCAATCTGAAGAGGACTGTGCTCGGGTAGCAAAATGCCTTCCACCAGCTGAAGCAGCTTTGCTTGACTGGGCTGTTAATTTGATGGCTGATGTAGTCCAAGAAGAACAGATAAACAAGATGAATGATCGCAATATTGCTATGGTTTTTGCACCAAATATGACTCAGGTATTGCATTGTGCTAATATCAGCAAACTAGCAATATATACCTCACTCCGAGCAGTGAAATGGTTAGGCATGCTAATTAACTATAACAAACTTATAATGCAGATGGCAGATCCTTTGACTGCACTGATGTATGCAGTCCAAGTGATGAATTTTCTCAAGATGCTAGTACAAAAGACCCTCAAGGATAGAGAGGAGTCCACTCCAGAGGATGTTTTGCTGCCCCAGAAGGACTCATCTGATGAAAATGGGCATCAGAAACCCAGCGTGACACTTGATTCTCTCCTTGAGGAAGGATCCAGGCGCCCTTCTTTGCCAAGGAAGAGCCCCTTCTGAACAGTCCTGCCCACAGCACTGATGATAAGTCTAATGAGACTAATACCACTTTAGGAGTCACTGCTGCTTTCACTGCCCAGACAAGTGAAGTAGTAACGAGTGTGGAGGACTCCACTAGTGGCTCACAAGCTGCAACTGCTGGCCCAGTTGCTATTTCTGATGCTTCCGGTGCGACAGCTACAAATTCTCTTCAAGACAAGGGGAGCCGAAGCCTGAGTCGTCGGAGGACTAGAAAGGGCAAAGGCCAGGGCCAGTCTGGTACACGCACCACACCTGCAGCTGAGAAATCAAGAGGTGCAAGCATTGTGAGCCGGATAAACTCCAAGGTTGAGCGGATTGAAGCATGGAGATGAAATCAAAAGCCATTTCCATTGTTGTTGTGTACTAGACGACTGACCCAGTGTTTTCCTGAAAATAGCACCCCGAACTGCTCTCTTGCACATTTTGCATTTTCTATGCACTTGTCATTTCTTACTGTATCATGGTCATGGTATTTTGAGGTCGATCTTCTCGTCCATACTAACTTATGTATCTTTCTTATTGTTACTTCTGTGAGTCAATGAAAGATGTTCGTGCTTTCCATTGTACATTAATCTCTATGATTTGATGCCTAATTTATCAAATGCCTGAAAGTTCATGTATGATTTGTGTTGTGGCGGCCTTACTACTTGATATAGCTTTATTCTGCCTTCTCTCCTTCATCCTTTTTCGTTTGCAGGTTTGCACAATCCAGCCAAAGTTTTTTTTTCCCCTTCTGATTTTGCGTACAAACAATGTGAACAGGCCAGGCACCGCCAATCGCCAATTTTGATTAGCAAGGTTTAGGCATGTTTCTTAAAGGAAAGTTCAAGTGTAAGCAATATAGGATGAAACGGGTCATTACCTCTGCCTTTCAGCTACAAATAGGAAGAATTGCTACTCTTTGCTGTGTCTGCCACATCCTTCATTCCCTGTCGGTGATTCGGAGCTCCATATTTCAACACACTGCATTATTGTTTGTGAGTAGCACGACTTGAGTAGTTGAGTACAACTCAGGATCTAACGGCTGAATGCACTGAATGGCTCACACATAAAATTGCTTTTATTTTTCCCCCTTGAAGAGATCTGTGTATCATCATTATATTAAGAAGTAATTAAATACACAAGTGTACTTAAGTCGTTCTCAAATAATTGTACACAAAACGTTTGTAGACATATTGAATCGCTGACTATATCTGAATTTCAATCCTGAGCTGTATGGTTTGCGTAGGGCAGACAAATGCCACTGCAAGCATGATCACCACCATGAGGATGGAGGACAAGTCAACTTCTGTATCAGAATACTGAAGCAATGGTATCTGCTCCCCAGTACAAAGAGACCACTTGGAGCTGCATTATTGCTTAAATTCCCATTTCTAAGGTCATGCAAGCCAGTACTGCTTTGTGAAACACCCATTACTCTGTGCTGGATGGCTGGAGTGACGGATCATAAAAATACTGAATGATTTTCATGTCTTCTCTCAAGTCCTTTTCTCTTGCAGGTTTACCGGATCTACGACCACACATATAAACATGCACGAAGCGACTAATTGCCATTTCGTTCAGATTCAGACAATGAAGCAATGCTTCAGAGTACATAAAAGAAACTTCAGACAGAAAAGAGCTTATTGCCCCTCTTCATTATAACAGCGGCGTCATTTAGTGACAAGTGCACTACTGGTCGGAGAAAATTGCCAAGCTGCCATCGCTATGTTCTAAGTTTTCTTAGCACCACTCGAGATCAGAATTGAATTTGAGTAGACAGATGTATATATGCTGAACCTATACCATCTTGAGCTCAAATACTTTGCTCGGGCCAGACAAATGCAAGTGCAAGATAACCCACCATGAGGAGAGGTCAATTCCTGCCCTGGAATACCGAACCATTAATCCTGGAATTTTGTACAAAGATGTCTTTGAGTATTACCCTGGAATTTTCCAATCCCATACGTATGTGTCACGCGATCTAGAACTGATATGCTGCTCTTATCTGAATTTCCGTCCGGGTGAATGTGTTAAGACTGTCTGCACCGGGGGATGGTACCCGGTACTGGAGGATTTTTTTTCCGTAAATTTTGCTGCAGCGGTTACTGAAAACACGTACGCTACGCTACGCTCCCGGACGCTAGACTTAAAATATTTCAGAAACTTAGTGTTAAAATGTATACAACAGATAAAGGAACACACGCATATGTAAACAACTGTAACTTAGTGTTATGGCAGTTGCATATCATTTAATCTACTCTCCTCTTCATATGGTGGAAATGATGCATATTATGTTCAGACTCCACAGAATTAGAAGAACTTATAGACCCAGAAAAGGGGCATGAGTAAAAGAGAATATTAGATGAATGATTATATACCAATTAAACCAACATACTATATATCAGATCAAATGCATTGCTCTGTCTGATCCAAAATATAAGTCATTTTTAAGTAGTCTTGTCAATCAAACTCTTGTAGTTGTGACCATGAATATATAAATATACTTATCAGGATTTGCAACATAAACTTGATGTCATCAGATAACTTTTGTTTGAATTAACATACCACACCGCTAGAAATTGTTGTGTAACATTTGTTTTAGAGAAAAGGGTGCACCCGTCTTAGAAAACCGATACAGACAACACTGGTACGACTTCAGGAAAGCACCATATAAAATAGAAAGGCTTGTGTGCCAAAAACTAGTGATGGAGCATCAACTAATATCAGTGGGTTGCCAGGAGGTGCACAACATCCAGTGGATTTTTTTTTAAAGTTCAAGGGCCTTGCCCCGGCCTTTCAAAATCATTAAAGACCATAGTCCTTACAGCAGAGTTTTAAAGAGCCACATAGGTGTTCACCCGGACAGAAAGATGGCATCCAACAAAACTATGCTCAACATGAGCCAAAGAGAGAACAGAGAAAAGAAAACTAAGCAGCTGAGCCACAACATCTTCCCAACAGAAGAGAAAACTTCCAGACACTTTCACCAAGGAGCATCTTTTCTTCTGACCGTCCACCCCAGTGGTTGTCCCGTGTTCAGATTGTTTTCAGGGAGTGCTCCAGTTGATATCTGGAAGCCAGAGAAGCTCCCCAGAGATAGTTTTGATCTTGTTGATACATTCCGTCATCTGATCTCTCTTGTCTGCCGGACAGAGAGGCATCCAGTTCTGTAAAGTCCCAGAGATCCTGAAAAGAAGCATTTCCATGCCTAAACGATACTCCATATAGCATATTACCTAAACATCCAAAGAATAAAAAAATTCCAATCTAAAAGTCAAGTAAAAATTAATAAGCTGCTAAAAAGGAAACGACGACTGTTATGGACGTGGATGGGCTGAGGGGAATTGACGAGGAAGAGGGGGCTGGGCGACTGCTACAGTACCCGCGGCGCTACAGTACCCCGCGGGTACTGTTCACGAGATTGGTGGCGGCTAGGGTTTGGGGCTGGATGGGGCACTAGGAACACCGGCCGCGGGGCTCTGCCACGGCCGGCAGAGAGAAGGGGTTTCCTTCTAATCTCTTGCTTGATTATAGATCAATACATCTCCTCTCATTATATAGAGAGGTTTGACTTGGCCCCTAAGTAAGCCACTAATTAACCCTAATGGGCTAAGGCCCAATAGGCTCTTGACTCCTCTAACACTACTCCCCACCCGGGACATGCAGCTGGCCCCCTCGAGCTGCAACCTAACAATGACACTAACAATGACACTAGTCACTAACTTAACACCTAAGAACAAGCCTTTTACATCTCGGCTTATCTTATTGACCAAAAATAAATTGCAACTCTTTAATTTCGACACCTGAAGATAAGGCGGACCACCTCCGCGTGTTGGATCTGCACGTGTGTAGCCGCCTGGATCCCATGGAGACCATCGGAACGAGAGGGTTGCACGGGAACGGCTGCCTGGGACTAGTCGCAACAGCGACCAGCGGAGACGACCTCGCGGCGGCCGACAACGAAACGTGGCGATGGCGCTAGGGTCAAGCGCCCCCGCCGGTGACGAAGAGTAGCCCACTCTCACGAGCTCGGAGTGCGCCGGCTGCGCGAAAAACAACTTTGCCGCGCCTCGAAGCAGCCTGTAGGCCGGCGTTTGTGGGTGGCCATCCAGCGGCCAGCGAGGTCGCGCCCACCTTGCCGAGGTCGATCGCCGTCAAGGCCGCCTCGTGTATCGGCCGGCGCATCTCCTCGGCAACAACCGACGGCGCGCTAGGAGGCGCGCGCGGCGGCCTGCGATCGCCGCCGCCATGACCGGCATGCACTCTCGTGCAAGCGCCATACGCAATCTTTGCGCCAGCGGCCGGCTCCGTCGGCGAGGGGAAGGCGGAAAGCCTCCGCGTGAAGATGGAGGCCGCCGTTGCGGCGGCGTCGATCTGCGAGGGAGGACACGGCGCCTCGCTTGAAGATGGAGTGGTGCCCTGCCCGGGCGCACCATGGGCGGCGGCGCTGGCTGCAATATTTCCGTTGGGGCAAGCTGGACCCTTCACGGAACAGCTGCGAAGGCCGGGAAGCGGTTCGGAGCGCCTCGTCGCACGCCTTCCAATCGCGTTAAACGCCTTCAAATCCGACTCCATCTTCGCCGCCATGGCGAGGGATCGGGTCAGCCGGCTCCTTGCATCGTGCCTCTTGTGCGGCGTCCATAGCGGACCACGAGCTCCTTGCTTCCTTCGTAGAATCCATGGCGGCGAGAGAGCCCACGGATCGCGGCTGCGGTACCAAATTGTTATGGACGTGGATGGGCCGAGGGAATTGACGAGGAAGAGGGGCTGGGCGACTGCTACAGTACCCGCGGCGCTACAGTACCCCGCGGAGTACTGTTCACGAGATTGGTGGCGGCTAGGGTTTGGGGGTGGATGGGGCACTAGGAACGCCGGCCGCGGGGCTCGCCACGGCCGGCAAGAGAGAAGGGTTTCCTTCTAATCTCTTGCTTGATTATAGATCAATACATCTCCTCTCATTATATAGAGAGGGTTTGACTTGGCCCCCTAAGTAAGCCACTAATTAACCCTAATGGGCTAAGGCCCAATAGGCTCTTGACTCCTCTAACAACGACCATATAAACAAATCCAATATATAAAAATAAGGGAAGAAGAAGAAAAGAGAACCAGCTAGCCCCGAAAAACAAAACAGTCCCTTTGATATTATATGAAACTTCCATTATGAATTAACACATTTTGAAATTCAAAAAAATAAGTTTTGTATGCAGTCTAATGAAAAATATTGGTGTTCAACTAACCTTTTGAACACGCAGACGAGCTACGTATCATTATTATAAGAAGTAGAGAAAATGAGTCTAGGTGGCTCAAACGATACTTAAAAGGCCATCACAGAAATCACTGAAACAAACTAAGAAACGACAAAAAAAAAAAAAACTATAAGCTAATGACGATAATATTTTTGCTTCACATATATCTCCAACTAGCATAGTACTCTGGAGAGGCAGGCAGTAGCATGTAAAGGATTTAGGAAGTTCAAAAACGGACCTTAAGTGTGATCAAAAGAATGTTACATGTACAAGGGATGAAGCAAATTTCAACTCACAGCTGAAGATAACATAGTGTGACTGCCGAAAAGCACCCCAGCATAAGCGTGCATTATCAGTTAATTGGTTGAGTACATTTTTTCTTTTTCACACTGGATTATTGTTAGGATGAAATCACGAATTGTAAGTATCATAAGAATTGACAACAGATATTTGGATTTTTTTTAGATCTGCAGAAGAATCTGATGCAATAGATTTTTTTTACCATGAGGATTGACTAGTCGGGGTTGTAGAACAACATCAGTTGGGCAGGAACAGGATTAAAAAGTTTTGTGCATTATCCTACTATCTTATTGTTAAAGTAAACAACTAACAAGCGATGTAGGAGAGTAACCTCATCCTGGCACATGCTCTTCACATTGTACGAAACTCACGTAGTGGATTCATTCTTAATAACATTCCTCTGTTCCTACAAGACACGTGAACATTATAACAGCTAATCCAAAACATAAAATAAATGGCAGTAGGAAGGATAGCTTTACCAGAAAGAAAGAAAAAAAGTAAATCCAACTACGTACCATAGGATGCGGGTGCAGCAGCTGAAGAGATAGTGAACACGGTTGCTAGGTCCCTGTGCGAGGCCACACAGGCTGCAATCATCAATTGCAGGTGAGACAGTGTCACTACTGAGGTGGTATTGGGCAACATAGGCCGGTTGTACTGAACGTGAACGAAAGTGGATAACACTGTCACTCTCAATGGTAGGCAGCACCCTAGAGGAGACACTCATGCTCCTTTCTCCAACAATCAAAGAATTGCCTCCGATGCTTTTTATTGGGAGGAACCTTTGCTGCACAAGGTCTGCAAGTTTGTAAACTAAAATCTGCGACATAGAGGAATCCTTGCAGCCAATCAGCAGGATATTCGATTCAGATTCTACCAGACACATGGGCCATAGAAGATTGCATACAGGGATTGTGGCAATCAACTTGGGTGGTTTTAGTGAAAAGCCTGAGTTTGCCCCATCCTGAACAGGTGGGTCAATCTGGAGAACCTGGTGTGCATTTTTGCCACATGAACTGGGACTGGGAGTATGCAGGATGTACAGCTTGCCTTTGAACGGGCAATGTATTCTGCATGATGGCAATGGCCAGCTTGCCAGAGTCCATTGCTGGTCCAAGGAAGTAGCGAATGCTACACGGTGTACCTCATTAAGTGAAAGCATGATGGTGATGGCTCCTGCGGTGCCGAAGGAAGCGGCAGCACAGGCCATGTTTGTGAGTTTTTGAGCCTGTAGGGCGCAGGGCAGTAGTGCAGGAGCGTGCCGAGCTGCGGGAGGAGGGAGGCAAGTGGTGGGAGGTCGGTGACGTCGCCGGTGAAAGGGTTAAGGAGGCGGACGGCGCTGTCGTTGTAGAGGTCCCGCAGCAGCAGCAGGAGGCCGTCGACGAAATCGATGGTGCAATGGTTGGCGAGGAGCTGGATCGGGCGCGGACCATGCGCCCCGTGTCGAGGTTGAGGAAGGGGGCGTAGCAGCCCAGGTCGGGGTGGCCGGGGTAGAGGCCGTTCCCCTCGGGGGAGCATCATCCAGCGCCGCGGGTGGAAGCGCGGGTCCCATGACGCCGCGGCCGCGCGGGGAGTCCGTACCGGACCGCCAGCTGCGGCAGACGGCCCGGAAGCGGACGTAGTCCAGCAGGTCGCCGGCGGCTAGCAACAGCGACGCGAGTAGACGGACCAGATCTTCGGGCAGCGACGCCCATCCGGGCCGCAAATGGCGGCGGTGCTTGCTTGTGCCAGCACCCTCGGCGTCCGGTGCCGGAGGTGACGACATCTCGATGGACAATCTGTAGCCGGGGAAGAAGCTTTCGGTGGAGGCGCCGGCGGGCTCGGGTGGAGGGGCGCGGTGGGCGGGGTAAGACGCCGGCGAGGTGGGCACGCCACCTGGGCTTGGGGCCGCGCTGGGCCGAAATCACGAGCAGAGCGAGGAAGAGAAACAGTGCACGGCGTTGGGCTTCAGCAAGTCTGGGGAGTGGCGGCAGCGGCTGCTTGGGCCCTGGGTCCACAGACATTTAGGAATGGGCTGAGCATCCGATCAGGCAATTTGCGCATTGGGCTTGGGTCGGTGCACCCAAACAAGAATTCTTGAGGAGAAGGGACTGCAAATTTGCAACACTCTTGGGCGGGGAGGTAGACACGACCAATGTTTTTAAGGCGATAAGGCGAGGTGTGGCGACCGGGTACTGCCTTATGCTTAAGCGAGTAAGTCGTGAGGCGAGGCGACGCCTTACTGCCATCCAACAGTAGTATAGATTATAGAATTTGGAAGCATGTCAAGTTAGAATTATTAACTAGCGCTGAGCACCGAGCACAAAGCAAAGCAAATATAAACAAATCGTAACAAGCAGATGCTCAGTGCTCTCCTCTGTTCTGCTCGCGATGCTCCAGACAAGTAGATATAAACAAAAAGCTACAGACAAGCAATAGCAATTGCAAAGCAACTGCAGACAAGTGCTACAGACAAGCAATTGCAGAGAAAAAACAGAGCAGACCTTGAAGGAGGCGGCTCGTGCTGCTTGTCCCGCTCGAGGGAAGGCTGGAGGAGGCGATGCAGGCTTGCAGCACCAGAGGAGGACGCGGGGAAATAGCAGCCTGCCGCCGGCTGCTCCTCACGCGGACGGAGGAGGACCAGAGGAGGCGGCGGGGAAGCAGTAACCCGCCGACGGCTGCTCGCGCGGATGGGAAACAGCGGAGGCGGAAGCTTCTCCCGGCGGCCGCGGGTGAACACGTCCGAGCGAGGTGTGCGAGCGCTCCTCTCTCAGTCTCTGCTCTCTGATTTCTCCCGCTCTCCACTCTCCAGCGCGCGTAATCTTCCCGCGCGACCCTCCGGCGTGGCTTCTTTCCCGCGTGTCCCCTCTTTCCCTTTTTTTCCCGTCCCTTCTCCCGCGCTCTCCCGTGATTTCCCGCCGCCGCGAACAGAACAGCCCGTATGGCGCCCACTTTCCTCGATCTAGGACAATTTGGACGCCAAATCGACGCCATTAGGACGCCATGGCCCTAAGGCGGACGCCATATGAGGCTGAGGCGAGTCGTCGGGATAAGCGTCTCGGCTGTAGCGCTTTGGCGCTTAGGCGACGCCAAAAAGCGACGCCTTAAAAACATTGGACACGCGACAGATGGTGGGAATGGTGGTTGGGCGGCTTAAGTGGCCCTAGCGGTGTAGGGGTGGTCGAGCCGGGTTGGGGTGGAGAAGCCTCGTTGGAACCGGAGAAGATGGCGGCACGTTGACGGGGAGGACGGTGAGCTTTGTCGTGCGGCGGCGGTGGGTGGGGAGTGCGGGGGGGGAAGAGAAGAAGGAAGCGTCGCGGGTGCGCCGGGGCTCACGCACGGCGATGGGCGGCGAGGTGGCCCTCGCCGCGACGAAGAAGGAGGTGGTCAAGGTGGTGGGGCGCGGGCAAGTCCCAAGGTCGCGTGGGCGTTCGGTATTACAGAACCGATCGGTTCGGTGGTCGATGCGCCCTAATTCGGTTCAGAGAAAGTCGAAAGCCGATCGGTTCCAAACACAGATTCGATACAGAGCCTGACCGGTTCGGTACTTACGGTTCGGTTTGCAATTACCGAAAATACCGAACAGGGTAGAATGAAATCAAAAATGAAGCACAAATTCACGAATCGAGTCAAGAGTCTTCCACAAATCAAAAATGAAGCACCAAATCAGATCTCGGACTTACATTGTCGTTGCGGGGAAGAAATCGAAGTTGTCGTCTTGCTCTTGCCTCCTTGCTCGGCCGGCGGGCGGGCGCGTCGCGGTCGGGCTCGAGCGGGGAGTCCCGGGGACGATGGGGATGAAGCGGCGGCCGCGGGCGTCTCGAGGCGCCAGCGGCGGCCCGGCGGCGGCGCCAGCGGCGGCGGCGGCCGGCGGCCAGCGCGTAGCGTGGCGGCGGAGCGGCGGCGGCCTTAGCCGCGAGGGCGGAACGTCGAGGGGCGTCGAAGCGGGGCGGCGGCTGCGGGGGCGCGGGCGTCGGCGCTGCGAGGGCGGCGAGAGGGAGTTGGGCTAATGGGCCACCTGCGGGTTGGGGCGCTTTTCCCCTCAATTCGGTTTTTCGGTTTATTCGGTTTACCGGGTAAGGAACGAATTTACCTCGGTTCTTTCGGTTCTCGGGATCCGAGGCAGAAACGAGGAACCAGGCCACCGGTTTCGGTATTTTTCGGTTCGGTTCTCGGGTTTTTCGGTTCGGTGCGGTTTTTGGTTTTTCGTGCGGAAGCGACCAATAGGGTGGTCGGGCGCTTCGCCATATGGGTGGTCGAACCGTTTACAAGCGACAAACCCGTTATAAACAGTCTGGAGACTCGTTTTTAAGCGGTAAAACTTCGTTATGAAGCGATGTCTGAACCCGTTTACAAACATTAAACCCCCGTTTATCATAACGGTACAAACCCGTTTATAACCCATAACCCGCACATCCGCATGGGCCCACCGCTAGTTTAGTATAAAGCTTAACGTATATTTTTGATTTAGGTAGGATATAACACGTAAAACAACTTCGTGCTATGGGGATGGGAGATGCTGTGCTTGGGTGTGCTAGTGCCCTTCGTGGCTTGTGGCGATAGGCCGTCCCTCCCCCTCGACCTCCTCCTCTGCACCCACCGCCGGCCCCCGCGCCTCCTTCTCCGGGCGAGCTCGCCGGCGATGAGGGCGGGGGATCGATCCCCTTCGGCCCTTCATCCCCTCTTCTTCCTTCTTGTAATATCCCCCACCAAATAAGACATATGAAGTTGTTCCTTTTCATTTCGTTCTTCTCTGTTTCAAGAAAGCCGGTCCTTCCATGGACGATGGCGGAGATGGTGATGGTCTTTGCGCTTGTCCTCCCCTGTACAAGATCTGGCGTGTGGCGCATGGCCGGCCTATCCCGGGAAGCGTGCCTAGTGGCTACGCCGAAGAGAAGAAGATGGCGGCGGTGGTGGTGGGCGGGGTTAGATCAAAAGCAACGTCGGGCCGACATTTCCGTGACACGAGATGCTTCGATCTGCGGGAGACACCGCGACAACTCCAACCGCAAGTCCGCCATGGGGTTTTCGCCTCAAAGACGGCTCCTTCCTCGACCTTGTTCTTTGCGCTCGTCCAACCCGAGGCGCTGCAAGGCATCGAGGGCACAAGACCGGCCGGCAAGAAGCGGAATAGGCCGCACATCACCTCGTGTGCTCCGTCGGGTTTTCGGCGGCCTAAAGTGGCGGTCACCAGCGCATGCGCTGCGCTCAACGACCTCGAGTTGGCGGCCACCAGCGCATGCGCCCGGACTCAATGCGCGGCGGATCGGGCTCGGCCTGCTTCCCCGGATGTCGGGGTGTGGCGGCCGTGGAGAAGTTGTTCTTCTTGGCTTCCCACGGAAGGCGAGATATTTTCGATGACTCCATGGCCGCCCTTGCTCGGGCCCCACCTCCAACTCGGACCCCACGGGAGACACGTGCATCTCTTGCCAAAGCCACATCTGCCGGGTCGACCGATGAACTCGTCTCCACTTAGGGGGATTCGACATCGAGCCTCATCTTGTATCGCCCCGGCGACGAGATTGCAACACATGCCGGTCGCTTGGTGTGCATTCAATCTGACTTCGATCATCCCTACTTTCAACCGACGATGGCGCGGTCATTCCATCCAAATTGCCCCTCGTCTACGGCGACATATCGGAGTCGCCCGGACGAGTGCGCTGTCGTCTCTGCCGATTCTCTTTATTGTATTTTGGTCGGTGGACCTAGTTGTATCTACGGTCCTCTACGTAGGTCCTGTATTGTAATTCGCTTGCTTAATCTATAAAGCTGTTAGTTGTCAAAAAAAAAAAAACTTCCTGTGCTATGGATAGTATATTAACCAAAAGCATCATGGGATCCCTTTTCCTTAACATATACTCCCTCCATCCCAAATTGTAAGTCATTCTAAGAATGTATGGCGAAACCTTCTCAAGTTTTGACCAATTCTATATGATAAGATAATAATATTTATGATGTTAACTAAGTATAATTAATTTTTTTTATCAATTATTTTTTCATAATGATGCTATAAATATTTCTAGTTTTCTTTATAAGTTTAATCAAACTTAAGATATTTTGATCGATGTAAACAAATCATCTCTATAGGTGTTTCTATTTCCGGAATGAATTTCGGACAGGTTATTTTAGCCATCCGATGAAATCTGGTACCATCAAAGTTTAGTACAGTAGTCTGGTAGTGTGTAGAATTTGGTGAATGAGTTGCACAATAGAGGAAGAAGACAAGGTGTTCTAGAGGACGTATAATCCATCCATCCAAAGTATACGGGCCAAACCGAGAAAGATAATGTTGGGCCAATATTAGCTGCACCGGCCCAGGTCTATATAATCCCAAGGGCCGCTTAAATTTCATCCTTCAAACTTTTAGGAAAAATAGTTACTTGGACCCATCAACTTTCGTAATTGTCCAATTTTCGCACTCGAAAAGTTTTTTTTTTTCTTTTCAACTTTGAAAACCATTGCTTTTGCACCTTGCCTGGTTTCGATGATGGTTTTTGCACATGTGGCGCCACATCAGCTTATCCAAGGTGGACAAGTTGCTAACTTAGGAGTAGGATAAAAAATGACCCCACCCATAACCCTAACTCCATCTCCCTCATTTTTTGTCGCCATCGTCCTTCCTCTTCTCTCTCTGGCCGTGACAAGTTGAGCATCCATGTGGACCTACGACCGCCCTTCCAGTAGTGGAGCTTAGAGCACGGCTGAGGTGGACCTTGACATTGGGGTACTTGTGTCACCCTAAATCCTTTTGATTTAGTTTGGATTGGTGGTTTTGGGTCCAATATGATATCTTTAGGATTATTAATAAATGCGTAGTTGTGGTTTGTTAACAGTTGGTTATTTTTTTATTTGCAGTGTGCATTGTTCAAATTGGACATTGGTAAGATTAGCATGTAGGATTATTAAGATGGGTGAGATCTGCATTGCTTATGTATCAAGGCTAGCTAAATGTTCGGGTTCACATGGATGTACTATTTTAGGACTTAAATTACTCCCTTTATCTTAAATAGATTCGTAAAATTGTCTTAAGTCAAACTTTTCAAACTTATTAGACCGAACTTCTAGAAAGACTGTCAAGATTTATAAAATCTAATTAGTATCATTACAAATACCATAAAATATATTTTGATAATATTCTTATCTATACTATAACTATAAACTAGGGAATCTTCCGTGGCGTTCTTGCGGGAATTAAGAAAATTAGCAATGATCATAAGAGAAATAAGACGTAAGGAACCGCTACAGTATATAAAAAAGCTACGATATATAAATAAATATAAGTATATACATGATATATATGTAATGCAGGCTAAGATAAGGACACACTGACATGAACCAACGTTTGTGATTCAATCTATGAAAAGAAAAAACACAACTATAGATAGACCATGTTGTATGGTCAAAATAATGATCAGGGAGGCATCACAAAATTCAAGTAACATTCACAGATATTTCCTACAGGCATTTTTCACAAATCATATGACATGGCAAATGGGAAATAGAAAAATATATATGTAGTGTCTCACCAACTTTTTGCCCGTACCCTGATTGTATGCCATCTCTTCATCATCAGACTCTGAATCATCTTCACTGTCTGAATATCCCATAACCTATTAGCAGATATGAACATGAGTTGTGCAAGAGGATAAAATCTGTGTACTGCTCCAAACCATCCTCATCTGAACCTTACATATATAATTGCTCCCAGAATCACTCCTATCTTCCTCACACACATCACTTACACAAATATTTAAGGAAAAACAGAGTTAATTGCCTAGTTAAAATCTGTGTCAAATGAGAAATTGCAATTATAGATTTGCATTTGAAACTGTAACAACACAATGAGCTGATATCGTTTTTGCTAATGTACACAGAGCTTCTTACAGCAAAAAGAAACTTTGGCTACAAATTAACAATAAACAACGCAAAGAAGTATGTGCAGCCACCAACGAAAAAGAATACACTATATGACACAGAAATAAGAAAATAAAAGGAAAATCAGTCAAAAGATCTTTTTTAATAACCATTGATGGAAATGCAAAGAAAATGGGATACCTTGAGGTATGTGTTGACGACTTTGTACATGCCATCGAGCAGCTTGTCCAGCGGCATGTTGGGGTCCTTGGCCGCATCAATCAAGAACCCGTCCACCAACTTGCAAACCTGCACCAGAGCGCCCTGCGACACGGGTGCGGCTGACAAGGATCGTCGCGTGCCGTCGAAGCTCACGCTCTCCGCCAAGCGTGACTGCCGGTGCCCGCCTGAGTGCGCCGGGCTCTCGTCGTCGGGTCTCCCGGACAGAGCCAGCGCCCGCAGTGACGGCGGGAACCCCGCGCACCGCAGCGCGAACTCGTCGAGGATGGCCGACACGGTGTCCACGACGTCCACGTCGTAGAGCGTGTCGCTGATGCAGGACAGCGACGGGAGACCAGCAGGTCGGCGACGCTGGCCTCCTCCAGCTGCCACGCCACCCTCCTGACCAGCGCCGCCTTGGACGCCGCGGACGCGCTCAGGATGTTGGCGGACTTGAGGAGCTTGAGCCGGAAGCCGCAGGGGAGACGGCGTCCCTCTCTGCCGGGAGCAGGCTGACGATCTTCTCCGGCAGGAGGCGGTGCCGCGTGGTGACCTGCTTCACGTCCGCCGCCCCGTCGTGGTCGTCGAACGGCTGGTCCGCCGAGAGCTGCTGCCCGCCCTTGGCGACGTTAGGCAGCCACCGCCGCGCGTACGCCTTGAGCGCATCGCCGACGGTTTTCTCGTGGATGGCCCCCGTGGACTTGACGTCGACCATGATCCTCCAGAAGAGGTCGACGCCGAGCTCGGCGATGTCGTCCGCCCACCACGGCGATGCCGACGTCGACGACTTGGCCGGCAACGCGGTGTCCGGGCTGACGATGAGCGCGGCCATGGCGTCAACGCAGCGCGACGTGAGGCCCAGGTCCTCGCACAGCGGCGCGTAGTGGCGTGTGGAGTGGAGCACGCCCAGCGCGTCCTTCCACCGGCGGAGGAGGCACAAGGCGAGGAAGGCGTCGAGCTTGGCGGCCAGGTTGACCTTGTCGGCGGCCTCAGACATCCCGAGGTGCGCCGCCGCGCAGTTGCGCGCGCTCACCGTGATGGTGATGCTGTAGCAGTACATGGCGCAAGCCTCGAACGCCTCCGCACCGCCCGGGAATCCCGGCAGCTCAACGACGTCGCAAGAACACCACACGATTAGAACACCATGAATGCAGAACTAAACCTGATGGAATCGATGCATGAGACACCGTCCGTCCTCGAGCCGCCAGATCCATCAGTTTCCCCATCTGAGGATGGCGAGGAACTGTAGGAGCAGCAACGGCCGGTAGACGGTCGCAGAAGGCGGGCGAGTGGTGGCGCATCGGCGTGCGATTGCGGTCGACGGACGGCAGCCCTCTGCGCAGGTGCTCCTCGCGGCGCGGCCAGCGCTCGTAGCTGGTCCACACGGCTTCTTTGCCGCGACTGCAGCCGGCCTGCGCGTGGCCCCACGGCAGGCTACCACCCTGCGCACCCAACGCGACCCGGTGTTCGCCGGTCTCGCGCGATGACCGCGCCATCCGCGCGGGTCTAGCCTTCGCTGCGGACAGGTCCTGACGAACATGTCGCTGAGGAAACTGATGGATTTCTCCGGCTCGAGGACAGATGGTGGCGGGGAACACCGCGATGAGGACTCGGGACAGCGATATTGCGGCGGCTTGCAGTGCTCGGATGAATGGGTAGATGGGGCGGCGGCGCCCGAGGACGGGATCGTAGTGGGGAACCCGTAGTGGAGGTATGGTGACGGTCCGTGCGTTAAGTACGGCGGCGGACAACCCAGGCGTCGAGATAGCGACACGAAGAGGCCGCCCAATCTGCTAAACACCGCGTCCAGGACAGAGCCATCCACGCTGCGAGGACGCGCGGTTATGGCTGCAGTTACCAATTACGCTAACCAATCAGAACGCAATTACGCTAGCCAATCAGAACGCAGAGAACTCTCAGTGGGCTCTGACATTTAGATTTCGTAGATGTCTGGTGTCTCCGCCATAGACTCATTTAACTGTTTGTTGTAACAGTACGCAATATTGCTATTGGCACCGACAGGCATGACGGGCGGGTCGGATCGGGCAGCAAACCTTGTGGACCGGTGGATTCGACAAAAGACGGCGACTCAACAAAGAGCACCGGCCGGTGTTTGACTCCTTCTTGTTGTTGCTTGCTTGGATCACTTGGAAGGAGCGGAATGCAAGGGTCTTTAGAAATGAGTCGACAACGGTGGCAGCCATGGCGGCAAAGGCTGGTGCAGGAAGCTGACGCTTGGGTTCAAGCAGGATTCAAGACCCTAGCGCCGGTGTTGTCCTTTTGGTCGCGTGAAAGTTTCAGCTTGTAATCGCTAACCCAGTGCAGTAGGCTAGCTTATCTTATCTTCTTACCTTGTTTTCCCCTCTTTTGGTTTCGGGTTTTTTCGTTCCTTGTTTGTTTGTTTCGGATGTCCTCTCGGCATCAAGTTTGTAATCCTTTGGATTTGGTTTTTCCTCTTAATGAAATACGGGTGAATGGTCCGATCGAGAAAAAATAAAACAGTACGCAATATACGTCGTCCGATCCGACCTTGCAAAATCACAGCCATCCACGGCCTCACCCTCCTCTCCTTCGCGAAGCGCTCCGCATCTTCCAGAAACGACATCGCCGCCTATCCTCCCACTCCTCCCGCGACGCCGCCCCCTCCTCCACCGCCTCCACCCACCTCTTCCCCACCTCCTCTTCCCCCTCCCATGGAGGTCCCACCCGCGACGCAGTCCTTCTTCTGTGCGGCCCTGTCGTGGTGGGCAGCCTTCCACCTCTGTGCCGCTACACAGCGCGCCGAGTACGGGCGCCCACTGGCCCTGCGCCGCCGCGCTGCGAGCTGGATGGGGCCTTCGGCGCGGTCGCACCGCCGTGCTGCACGATCGGCCGCCACCTACCCGCGGGTCACGCCGCAGCCAGCGCCCCATGCTGTGCCTCCCCCTCCTTCCATGGGCGGCTGATGCCTGAGCCCGCACTGCCGGCGACCCATGCCTGCCTCGGCTCCTTCCATCTTCCTCTCCTTCTCTCCCGACCACGAGCCACGTCTCCCGGGCCAGCCCCAGCGGCAGACAGCGAGGACAGCAGGGTGGGTGACCTCTGTCCTGTGCCTCCGATCCATCTCATGAATGGTGCACACCACATGCTCGACGAATTGCCTCTACAACAATTTTGGCAAAGGTATCCCAACCTCTTTTATTTCCTTGCATATTTTAGGTTATTGTAAGCACAGCAGATTAGGCTTGAGCTACTATTAAAATTGAAACCAATCAGGTAGTTGCATTTGAATAGCTGCTAGGACCATTCAGTGTTTGGTAAATTTATTCAGATTCTTACGGTAACTCCGTAAGCCACCTCTTCCAGTGATTACAATATGTAAATTAGTATTTTAACAAACTTAGTAACGTGACATTCTAATTACCATGTTAAAATGGTCTTAGCATGTATGGTGTGCTCGGCTTAAACTCTGCCATTATAATTTTCTACTGATTTACAGATTTCCATACTACAACAGCTTGCGTAGCTGGTGTCTACATATATTGAAATGAAACCATTCAACTGAAAGCTAAGGTGGAGCCAGGAGATCGTGCTCTTGACATTGGTTGTGCTTTGGGCTCATTAGCAATACAGTTGCTGAACAAAACATGCTGCAAGTGCACAGCAGGAAAGGTGAAAGAATCTAGATTAGATGTCAGTCATATTCCTTACTTAATAGTAATGGCTTCAGACTATCCTTTACAAATATTAGCTACCATTGGAAAAAAAACACAGATCTTAATTATATATATATGTAGGGACGTGTAACACTACTGCTTTGCGATTATCATCAAATACCAAATGGCCAAAAGTTTGATAGGATTACAAGTTGGAGAGTATTTCTTTGTTTTTGTGCATCTTAATTCTCATGTACATGTGTGTAGCAGAACTGGTCATCAGCTGCAAATAAATTTCTTCTCTGTACTTGATCAAGATAAGACCTTACTTGGCTACAGTTTTCATATTAATATTAATTTGCCATGCTTATTCAGGTTTTGAATTCCACTACAGTTGCATTACAAGCGTTGACATCAGTGAATATTGAATCAAAGAGAATTAAGCCGAGGTCAGTTATTTATACTTCTATTGCTGTATTGGGTGGCAAATTTTAAAGTTACACAGGTCCAATGCTTTGTTTCTTATTATGGAGTGACTATAAACCTTTCTTATTTGTAGAAACTTATAATCCTCCCTGTTAATGCTGTGAACTTTGAAGAAACAATATAGGATATCAGTAACTACTATTTTTTTCAAATAAACTTCTTGCCTCTTTTAAAATAGGTTGCCTTTTTGTAGTTGTCTCAAATTCCATATGTTTGACATCTAATTAATGCACAGAATTCTAACATTCACCAGACTTCTCTCAGGAATATACGAGGCCTTCGAATTGAGGGATAGAGGATCTGATTATATTGGCAAGAGTATTCTTAAGGTCAGCTAACCAACCATTTTTTCCATTTCAGTCTAAGGGTACAATACTACCTGTATTTGCTATGCGGTGCAGTCACAGTCAACATGTTATAATCTTAACTCTCAGATGTCTTATTTACTCAAACCAACATGATACAATCTTAACTTGCATGCCCTTATCACTATTAGATTCCATTACAAATTAAGTGATTGACACAAAATTCTCAAATCTCCACGAGTGTCTGCCAATTGGAATGGTGTTGATTTTTTGCTTCTGCTTTGCTCACGCGCAGATCCAGTGTGATGGAATTGACGAACAAACGAATTACATACATGCAAGGAACCAAGCGGTTTAGTAGCACATATACTAATGGAAGCCTCTGGGTGGGTGTCTGTTTCTCTGATGTATAGAGAGGAGAGGATCGTCAGAGAACTGATCTGAATATCGATGCAGTACAGTAGTAGTAGCATTAATAGTAGAGACAAATGTATTTAAAATTATATTTTGCTTTACATTTCCGGTGTTAACAACTGAGTGAAGCAAGACCACAAGATTGCTTCTGTTGATGCTATTTAATTTTGCCACACTTTGCAGTACTGTTATTTCCCCACCATATTTTTTAATGAATAAAGTTCTATATATTATTTATAATTATACTATTACTTGCACATTTCGCTCAGTAAAACTGCATTTTCTTTCGCATGAGAAGGTGTCCTGATACTATATGCTTATATTTTACAATGATGTCATACATATCGCCTTCTGTTGCCCGCGCTTTGTGCGGGCTCTCCTACTAGTTTCTATAATTGTGTTAACATTTCCTATAAAGTTAGTTTGCAAGGATTCTAGGAATTAATTAGTTTCCTATTAAGATGGAGTAGTTGTTTTTATTTTTATTACGTTTTGTGGTGTCAGTTATGGATGCGTTTGAACATTCTGGTTGTTATTAGGTTCTTTTTCAACGAATTCTTAATAAAATAATGGGAAAAACAAGCATTATGCCGGTGGGAGTAACTATCATATATATAGTGTGGGTATCACTACCAAAGGTTGTTGGTCATTTAAAGGATCACTGCACTATTGAAGATTGTTTGGATTGGCTTTTTACCTAGAGAAGATCCAAAGAATGGATCAAGTATATCTTTTGGTTGTTGACAAAGCATGCCTAGAGATGTCTGATGCTATTGTAGTATTGTTACCGGAAAATTTAGGCACCTGCAGCCATAAATTAAAGCCATTTTCATGTACCTTGAGTCACGTTAGTAGTTACTGCAATGGAAAGATATGTGATCCTGCACACAATATAGCGTGCAAGCTATTTTAAAATACCGTACAATTTGGACAGAGCATGTGAATTAAGATGCCATTTTTTTATTTTAACATCATCTACGTACGTACTCCCTTCTTAGATACAGCTCCATGCACCGAGTGATCGATCTATAAATACCAGCTCCCATCCTCCCATATTTTCTCATCAAAGCATCGACGATCTTCACACACTTGCACCTCCGGCCGTTGTGCACGCACATCCAACACACAAGCTAGGCGATCACGGCAACCATGGCGCCCAAGCTCCCCGCCGTTCTCCTCGCTGCCTGCGCCTCCGCCGTCATCCTGGCGCTCGCCACGCCGCTGCTCGCGGGCGACCCTGACATGCTCCAGGACATCTGCGTCGCCGACTACAATTCGCTCCAAGGCCGTGAGTCAACCTTAATAGCTCGCATTTCCTCCGCGTGCATTGGCGTTCCATTACTGACTGTAACGAACGGCCCATTCTTCAGCGCTGCGGCTGAACGGGTTCCCTTGCAAGCGCGAGGCGAACGTGACGGCGGACGACTTCTTCTTCGGCGGTCTGGCCAATGCCACCGACGTGTACGCATCGGGCAACACGACGGGGTCGGCGGTGACGGCGGCGGACGTGTCGGTGCTCCCAGGTCTCAACACCCTGGGCGTGTCCCTGGCGCGCACGGACTTCGCGCCGTGGGGCGGCGTCAGCCCACCGCACGCGCACCCGCGCGCCACGGAGATCCTCTTCGTCGTCGAGGGCACCCTCGAGGTGGGCTTCGTCACGTCGGCGAACCGGCTCTTCACCCGCACCGTCGGCAAGGGAGAGGTGTTCGTGTTCCCCCCGCGGCCTCGTGCACTTTCAGTGGAGCGTCGGCGAGGCGCCCGCCGTGGCGATCTCGGCGTTCAACAGCCAGCTCCCTGGCACGCAGACGTTCGCCGAGGCGCTGTTCGGGCGCTGTGCCCGCGGTGCCGACGAACGTGCTCGTGCGGGCGTTGCAGGTCGACGGTGGAGTGATCGAGAACATCAAGTCCAAGTTCGCGCCCAAGTAGAGCATAGACTACACTGACATGTCTCGAATTGCAAATGTGAACAAATTATTTCAGCGAGATTAATGGGATGCTTTATTTGGTAATTTGGTACTTCAATCCGCACACATGTCTGCTTTATAGTACTACTACGCCATCTATTTTGATATGCATTAGACATATTATTAGGTCCCATTTGGCACAGCTCTAGTTCACTTCACGAGTGAGGTATATTTTGGGCTTTGGCTACATGATCGGTGGAGCTAGAACCGTTCACACTTCAAAGTCGTCACTTTAAAGTTTTGATTTGCCCTTCACACTTGTGTCCGGTCCGATCAAGCCTTATGTTGGTCTTCTCCACCTTGGTCCTATGACTCTATGGGTGTGTTTGGTTTGTTTTCAGTAGATAAGCTCCAGGTAGCTAAACTAAGCCAAAGCTAGCTTAAGCTTTGTCCCCTAGCAAGCCAACCCTTGGTTGTTTGGTTGCTTGTGCTATGTTAGCCTGATTAGTCCCAGAGTGTGTTTGGTTGTGTGCCTTGTTATGATACAGTCACATTTTCTCTAAATTGGTAAGATTACCCCTTCTCTATTGCACTCACCTCTTCGCGATACAATGGAGATCTAATGGTAAGTTTTTGTGGCATAAGAATCAATAAAGGGAGACAAATAATAGCAGCGACAACAATGAATAAATTCATATCCAAATTCTCTCTTATTTTTTGAAATTATCCAAATTCATTAGAACTGCAGCCTGGCTGGACACGGCAACTGAAAGTAAGAACGGCAGCCTGCAAGTTTCTGCAAAATTGAATGTTCACAACAATAGAATAAGCAGCAGAAAAATCTATATAATAATATAATATTTGGTCTTCGATGAAAACAAATTGTATGCAATCCAAAGCAGCAGCACGTCACCAAGCAGGCAAGCTAAACTCTAAAAATTACAGTAGATTTAGACAGAACATTTACGTCAGTTTTACTGAACTTTAGTTTCAGTTTGCAAGTACTCTACTTTGGACGTCTCTACCTCCCACTCTGATCCATGTTACACTCTAAACCTTTAAGAAATGTTGTAGTACTCATGTAGCTCTACAACATGGTGCAATTGGTTTAGATTTTTATTTACTGGATCGGAAGATAGAGGTAGGAAAATAGGCCTGTTTCAGTCGATTTTGGGGCCTTCCTGAAACGCCATCAGGCTGGCCATCCTGTTCGTGCTTGGCTCCACACGAACAGCCATGGGAGCTGCTGATGCTCATCACGGGAGGGAGAGGAAGGCCTCGGCAGCGGGGCCTGCTGGCCGGCTGGTGGCGGCGCAGCGCTAGGCCACGGTGGCGTGGTGATCCACGCGGGCCAGGCTAGGCCCGCAGCAGGGCGCCAGCAGCACGCACGCACAGCAGCCAGGACGGCGACGGCGGCCCCCTGCCGCGCTAGGGGCGACTCCCGGTCGTGGACGTCGTAACCTTATTGCTGCCCGCGCAGCCTCGCGCCCGCGTCCATGGCCGGACCGGTGGCCGAAGCACAGCCGTCGTCCTCGTGTATGCACACGTACGGTTGTGAGGACGTGCAGGGACCTCCGTCGGCGGCGAATCTACGAGTGGGACGGGCCGGCCGTGCTCGCCTTCGTCTCCGGCTGCGGCACCTCCAGCACGGTGCTTCGCGTCAGCGTCAGGCACCCTCCGACCCCGGCAAACTCCGGCAAATCCATCGCTCGCGCAGCTCCAGCTCCATGGCTACGGCAAGGCAGCCGCAACCTCCAGATCCGCCACCGGGGTGGGGAGCTTCGACCGGTGGGGGGAGGAGGAGCGCCGGTGCAATAGGGGGGAGGAGTAGCACCGGCGGGGAGAGGGATGAGAACGGCGGGGAGGAGTAGCAGAGAACCGGTGACAGCAAGAAGCAGGACGAGGTGAGGAGGTGACGAGATGGAAGTGCGAGAGCTTGCCCAAGCCAGGCTTAGCTAGCACGCTCACCCCGGCCGTTTCCGCTAACCCTGGCTAAGGCGGTACGGTCGAGCTAGGTTTGGGAGCTAGATTTTGCAACCAAACACGAAAATCTTGGCCCAACTAAGCCTGGCTTTGCTCAAATGGGTGCAACAAGCACACACCCCTATGTTATCTCTCATATGCAAAAAGCTCCTTCATTGCATCATCACATATGTGAATTAATCTCCTATGTATTATTTCAATCACACATATTAGTTCACTTACTTAATTACCAAAACCAAACAAGGATCTTTCACCCAATCAATAAAACGCTAGGACAAAGAGAAGATTGTAATTAGGACTACACATGCATGTGGTTAGCAAGCAGCTGAAACATGCATAAATATAATCTAAGTGTCATCAACACCTATGGACGTGGTCTTAAATACAGCTGAAACATGCATAACTGAAGGAAGCCAAAGTTTAGAGAGCACAATCGTGAATCGAACTGGACAACAATAGGGACAGAGAAGGGGAGAGACCGGGAGAGGGAGGCAACATTAACGAGAATACTGTACAAACCCTAGGCCACAGGACTAGGAACGATCACCGGCCCATGTCCGTACCCGAGGCCGAGAAGGAGAAACGGGCAGAGGGAGGAAGCGAAGAGGAGAAGTTGAGGCACCAGTAACGCCGGTGGCCTCCCGGACGCCGCGCCTTCTAGGCGAGACAGGGGGTGGAGGGCGTTGCGGCCGGCCGCGGCATTGAGACGAGAGAGCGAGAGAACAAGAGAAGCTTCTTGTTTCGTTTGAGTAAAATCCATCAGAGGTCCTTGAACTTGTTTCGAGGTCTCATCCATGTCCATGTACTTAGGAAACCATGTAAACAGGTCCTTAAACTTGTTTAAATGTGTCATCCAGGTCCAAAACCGATTTGGCAAGCGGTTTTGCTTACAAGAAGTGGTTTTTATCTTTTATCTCTCTTTTTTTAACATTTAGATTGAATCTTTGAAAAATCATAGTAAATTATAAAAAAATCATAACATGAAAATCCAAATTTTTTGGACTCCACATTAGAAGATCTACAAGTGAACATATAATATGATATGTTTTAATACAAAATTTTTATTGTAGCTTTAGATTTATGCTTTTTGTAATTAATTGAAATAATTCATAGTTGCAACTTCTATATTTTATTAGACTAAAGCATATCATATTATATAGTCACTATGTAGAAATGCACATGTGGAGTCTAACAAAATTGGATTTTTTATTTTATAAATTTTACGTGATTTGCTATGATTTTTAAACATTCACCAAATAAATAAAAATGAAAAAGATAAAAAGCTTTCAGAACAAAAAAATTATACTAAAGCATACTATATTGTATGTTCACTTGTAGATCTACATTTTATAATTTTTCTATGATTTACTATGATTTTTCAAAAATTCAATCTAAATAGGAACAAAAAGGACAAAACCACTTATTGTAGCAAAAACCACCGCCAAATCCGGTTTTAGACCTGAATGATACATTTAAATAGTTCAATGCCTTGGGACGAAACCTTGAGACAAGTTCAAGGATCTCATTTTACTCTTTCTGTT